>CM062808.1:736222086-736822086 GCA_031772625.1 Pinus tabuliformis
ATTACTAACTTGAAGTCTATCACACAGATTTTCATGTCAAAGTAGTCAATAATATTAATCAAACAAAATGTCATCTAAATTCTTTTTAGCAATGACAAAGAAGACACCACAATTTCTAATGATAATAGACCTAACTAATTAGTTTTAATATGTAGTTTGACTACAAAATGCACAGAGATTGGATGAATTTTCAAAAGATGAAAATGAAATATTTTGATAAACATGATGTATACATGTTCATCATACTAACACCATCATTTAAATATCAACTTGTAGTTTTACATTTTCATGTTTAAAGTTTGAACCATAAATGTAATAAGCGACATCTAGCTATTATAGTTGTATCATTTTAATTTGTTGAAAATATATAATCTATTTCATCACTTATGTCCCATTACTGGATGGTAACATTATTAGGCTATTAAATAATATTTTCTACTATTACCACACCAGGTACCATTTTGCATTGTTTTTAAATTCATATAAAAGACCACAACCTTTTCCTTTATGTGCTTATGATTGACAAAACAAATCAATTATATAGATTGAGTCACCTTATAAGGCATTATTTCTATCGTGATCTAAGTTCTTTGTGATATCCAAGAATTATAGTCATGTTTATGAATGGTTAAGCAAATATTCACTTTCATAGCGATCAATATTTCTTGCATAATATCTTAATTCACATAAAATCCTATAATTACCCATATAAAATTTCAACATATAATAATACTAATTTACCATTAGAAACTAAAGGTCGATAACAAATAACAGTAGCAATTTAGAATCCAATATAGACTCAAATTCAAATATTAATGTAATGTCACCATTAAACCAATAATATGGGAATGAACTACCATTATCAAATTTTTTAGACTTTATCAATAAATTCCAACAAAATCCAAATGATGCATACACTTATTCCAATATACCTTTAGAGATAAGTCTAATAGTTTATCAACAATTGCATACATTATGTTAGTATTTCAATTAACAAAAATGATGCCATACCTATCTAATTCATGGGCGAATAGTGCAATTTACTGAATAGACAATGCCACCAAAGATTAATATCTACATATAAGGTAATTCCACAAAAAAAAGCAATCACTTATTAGTCATTATAGTCATAGAAAGCATCATTTTATTAAACAAGACCTACCACTTGACTAATTACTTATTCTCAACATCCAAGTGGGTTATTTAATGTTTTTTTAAATATTCTAGCATGTTATCAACAACATCAAAGACAACCCATGCCTTCCGACACTCTTTCACTATCACATTGTTTCCATTATTGACAAAATAATGCATGCATTCATTCTTTTCCAAAAATTGTATGCAATGTATTGAAACTCAAAGCATTTTCTTTCAATGCATCATTAAACATTACCATAAGAGTATGGATACAAAGATTGGTAGTCAATATTAATCCATACCATCACTATTTACTGTGTCAATGCTCAAAATTGTGCATAATTTAATTATAATCAAATGAAACAGAATTTTGAATTTTGAATTATAATCAACATAAGGACTCAATATCATCATCACAATTATTCTTCAAAGCAGTCATTAACACTATTATTATTCAAAGCAATGATTAACACTATTATTCAAAGAGTTCATTAATATCCTTCATGAGCTTCACCCTATAACATCATACCATACTACTCATTCTTATGAAACCTAAAAGGTGTCATTGTTGCAAACTAGATTTGATAACAATGTTAACATCCTTCGATATACCTCATACAAAATTCATAGGATTAATCTTTTTACAAGCTTTAACAGCATGTAGCATCCCATGAATGACTTATCACATACTCTTAATCTGATCATTAAATGATATAATCAAAACCACTAAGTGAAATAACCATAGAAATGGAATAGTGAATTTTGTAAAGGAATAATAATTAGTGCAACTTGTTGTCATATTGTAGTTTGTTGCAAATTTTCATCGTTATCATCATTCAATTATCGAGGGCTTATTAAAAACAAGATGAATGATATAATTTCCAACTATATGAAAGGTGACAATATCATCAAGATAACCAATTAAACAAAGACATAAATGAACATCGATATTATTTCGGAAACATTGAAGGGAAAAAATAGCATCTGACATTGTTCTGGAAACCCTAAAGGGAAAAACTAGCAAACGTTTATTTTATTAATTTTTTCATGAGGAAGTTCATCCCTCACTAAATGGAAACATGATACTCCATCCCTTGTCCATTGTTGAGATTTTACAAGAAAATCATAATCTTTCATTCAAACATTATTAACTAGAGTCTCAAACATTAGACATGTTGTCGTGTTTCTCAAAAACATTGCCCAAGAGTTCCTAATATCCTAGTGACATGATTTTTTATTGTAGTTGCCTTCTTTCCCTCCTTGCATCACCATTGTAAAATCACCATAAGTTAGCAATATATCTTAGTAACCAAGTTTCCTATTGTAAAAATGCATCTAACAATTTATCACTTACATGTAACTTGTAATAATAGTTATATATAATGATCTCCTCGACTTCAATAGTTTCAAAACTACTCAATCCCCGATAAGTCATAACTTCATCCATGCAACCACTATCGAGAGAAAAAAAATTTAATGTCATGATTACTTGAAATATAAATTATAAAACCTGCAAAGATTATGACTTTTCATCTAAATATAATGTTGAAGAATCCATATCTCTTTATCTCAAGGATTTAATGTTTACCAATTTTTTTACCTCTTGGCATGAAAGAACCTCCTTGCTATTACATAAATAAAAGTATAATTCATAACCACAAAATAACCTTTTATTTTTAACTAAATTTTCAATTATAGAAACATAACTATTTTGTCTTTAACACATAAAATACTATAACTAATATTGCAAATCATATTATTAGTGTATTTAACAAAATGTAAAAACTATGAGTGTAAACCCACAAAACCATGGTAATAATTCTCAGTTATATTTTTCTTGTTGCAAAACCATGGGTATCAATCTAGTTTTTCATTTCAATATAAAACCATGTTTACCAATTTGAACTATAACTAATTTTTTTATTACAAATAATATAAAATCCAGCTATGATTTTTGTCTATATTTCATATGCATTATACAAATCCATCTCTATTTACTTCTATTATTAAATATATGAAATTTTATTAAAATATCCTAAATTAATTAACTATAGTAATTGTTAACTAAGAATAGCATAATTTATTACTTGGAATATACTATTTAATTTAATAAATGTTAAACTTTCCATTATTAGTTAAATTCTACCTCTGCACAGAAGAACAAAGTAATATTTTCAAAAGAAATCATCATAGTTAATTCTACCTCCATGCACAAGAAAAGGTAAGCTTTTCAATAAAAATCACCATAATTAATTCTATCTCTACACATAAGAACAAGAACATAAGAACAAGGTAATCTTTTCGAAAGAAAATCATCATATTTATTCTATCTCTACACACAACAACAAGGTCATATTTTCCAAAAAAATCATCATAGTTAATTATATATTTGCGCAAAAGAACAAGGTAGTATTTTTAAAATAATTCATCATAGTTAATTCTAGCTTTGTACACAAGGATAAGGTAATATTTTCAAAAGAAATAAGCATAGTTTATTTTGTCTCTATGTACAAGAATAAGGTAATCTTTTCCAAAGAAATAATTACATTTAATTCGATCTTTGCACACAAGAATAAGGTAATCTTTTCAAAAAAAATAATTAGCTTATGAGTGGGAACCATACTTCCAAACCCGCACATGAATGTCTTTTAACATTTATTTTCATACTGTGAATCTGCCATGAAATCCACGATTGCATTTGGGTGACCAATACCACATTGAGCAAGGATAGATATGTGAGTTTTTTCTTCATATATCCTTAGGTATTTTATGTCTCTTATGGTGAACCTTTGGATGTTAAAAATTCCCTTTAATTATTTGTTGCAAGTACTACAAAAATTCAAACGTCGAGGAGCTTTGAGTGCTCAAAATTTGAGTAATATTTATGGATGGTAGAGCTTGGAAGTAAAATGTGAGACGAATGGTCTTTTTCTCAGTGGTAAAATGTGACCTGCAAGGCAAAAACTGGAACTCATTTTCCTCTAGTTTGATTCCAAGGGTGGATATTTTATTTTTTCAAGGTCAACTTTGGTCATCCTTATAACGAAGTGTTGGGTACTCCAAATGCATTACGAATCAGTTATCATTAACTAATCAGTTCATTAATTATTGGCTTGTTTTTATTCTTTCTTAGATTATATTTATCTTTTATTGGCTTAAATTTATCCACAAAGTATTAGTGCATCCATGCATTTTAATATAATAATAATTTCCACATTATTTATCATAAATTCCAAACAATTACTCAGGATTTAAAATTAATATACATGTTTGGGTTCTAGGGATATTAAAATTACTATTATGCATTTTCATGTTATCATCTCCTTCACTTTGATAACATTCTTTTTGCATCATTTTGACTAGTATGAATTTACATTTATTTAAGTAAATGGCCTTTTTCTTCTTTTAAAAACTACATCAACACTCAACAACTTGGAATCGGCATTACTAGTATGTATCTTTTCCACTATTCCCTCTATTATAACATCATCTCTACCTATTGTTGTCATATATGTCTCACTTTTTCGATCACCATCTCATCATCATTTTTAAGCATTACCATTTATGCTTATCATATTCTTGACCGTCAATTTGATCTATGTCTCCACAGAGATAAATGTCATTGCATTTTCTTGTAGCTTACATAGATGATTATAGTGTAGCTAGCTCTCTTGCTTTAAATTACAAACATAGGGTCTTCTATGACCCTCGTGTTTAATATACATACCTTTATTCATCTTTCTCTTCATGAATAATATTATATACTTTGCATCAAGCGCACCTAGAACTTTCATCCCTAATGATAGAAATGTACTATTCTCCTCCCCTTTTCAACCAACATATTTTTTTTTCTCAATAACCTCTCTTCAACATCTCTTTATTTCCTGGACGCCTTTATATTCACCTTTTCAACTATTTTTTTCTCCTAATGTTGTTACTATCTATAATACCATAATGATGTAGCATGGAGTTGTGATCAAAGTCAAACAATAGAATCTATATATCATATGATGCAATGGGGAGGGAGAACCCCTACAGATCAAATTCACATTGTAATAACACCATGGTACACTCTGAAAAGAATGAAATCCAACACATAATTGACATAAAATTATCACAAATACACAACAAAACTTCCAACAACTAATTTTGTAGAGTTTTACTAGAATCAATGGCCAATAATTTTGTACCTCTTTACAAAACAATGGAGAGAAAACTACTTTGCCAAGTCAATATTCAAATTATTATTATATAGGTATGTGAATTTTTTTATGTTTAAGTTAATTATTTATATTAATAACAAAAAATTTATATGTGTGATGATTTTTTTCCTTTCAATGGATTCCCATATCAGAAACTAGGCTACTAACAAAATATAAAACTAATTTTTTTCTAGAAAAAACTAGAAAAAATATTAATTGTAGTTAATAAAGTATATTGTAATTATTTATGGGTTGCTTCAGATCCAACTATATATATCCTTCTATTAGTCTTAATATATTGCAACTAAACAAAATTATGATAGCGAATGGAAAAACATAACTAGGTGGAAACGGGAGCATAGACCTTGATTGGCACATGTTCCACAAGTTTGTGGTAGCTTGATCTAGGGCTTGTAGCTATATGATCTACAATGTGTATCAACTTATTATTCACCTATTTCAACTACAACATAATGTCATCCAAAACTAGGAGAATTTCATCTTTGGCATTGTTTCTCTCTAGTAAGACACAACCAACGAGGGCCTTCATACAGTAATAGAGATCAATTATATACATATATTGATTTTTCTTACTGGATATATTCCCTCCATCTAGAACCCATACTACTACAACATCCAAAATCTTGGAGCCAAACATACAGTTGTCTTCATCGACCAAATCTAATTCCAACTCACATATTTATTAACAAACACTCAGAGGGATTTGTTCCTTATAATATGAGGGATCCACTTTTTATGATCCTTAAAAACCCTTAGAAACTTGTGAAAACCATTACCTTAGTGACAACAAGCATGTTGACTAACCACACAAGAAATATAAAGCAAGTCTTGAGAACGAGAAAGAGGATAAAAATGGGGAAGGGGAGGCTTAAATGGGAAAGGAAATGGAGATAAAAAGGAAACCTAAGAACAAAGGTAGAAATCCATAGGAAATGTCTCATGATGTAGACATACATAAAAAATAGATATCACAGAAACTCTATGCCTAGGTACTATATTTGATGTCCAACACTTCTATAATTATGGAGTTGCATGCAAGAATATTGAAGGGGGAAAACTCCATAGTGACAATAAATCATATTGCGACAAGGACTAGTTTAACTCTTGCACAAATCACATCAAGAATATAGACCAACATTTCTATGATGAGAGCTCGCATGTTTATATGAATTCTCACATGACCACTCAAAATACATTATATGGGAGAGAGGCACAATGACCTTGCTCAATGAAAGAGGTGGTGTCCTCACCCTCCCCTCCACAGCACACATCCCTATTCATCAGTATCCCTATTCACCTAAGACTAAGGTTCGAGTATGTGACTATTCATTTCTTGAGTTTGTTCACTTATTTGAGTAATTCAAAAGCATTTACAATTAATAAATCACCAACTAGTAACTCTTTATATTCCAAAATTTGTCTTTTTGTACTGTATTATATAATTGAATTATTTTGGTGCATTAAATTTAATATTTTTCATTAAAAAGAAATTGATTATATATAAATAAATATTTGCTTTTTATATCTCAAATTTTCTTTGTATCACTTATTTAAATTTTATAAATTACAGGAATCAAACTTTTAATAACTTTTAATTCTTATTGATTATTAAATTTTAAACAATACATGCATACATACACATATATATATATATATATATATATATATATATATATATATATATATATATATATATATATAGATATATTAAACCTAAATGAATTAGACTATTTCTTTGTAGCTACCAAACTACTTCCAACCTTTATAGCCTTAATTTTTTTTGAAATGAACATAGTCTTTGGGTAAGGAGAGGTGACAAAAATTGGACTGTAGAGTGGAAATATCATTTTAAACAATATTAATAGACGTGATGTGTAGGTTTTAACCCTATACACAAATTACCTACAAATGAATTCTAAAAATAGAAAATAAGTAATGACGAGAATATAAAACAAGTACACAGAAATTTCCCCTGGATCCCAAAATCGGGACTACCAGATTGATTTTTCATTTTTTTCCTTTCAATGTTACAATACATATATATACATGTCGAAGCATTCATAAACCATAATCCATTAACCCTAGATTAGAGCATAATCGTAGTTCCCTTGACTAGATCTACAAAATACCATGGGCGGAAAACCATCATGCTCAACACCATGTGAAAAAACCATGCACAAACCCATAGGTAGGTCTTCCCACCTAATATAGGGTCCAAAGAAAATTTTCCCGGGGCACTGCTTCGGACCCCGTAATACTAGTCGTGGAAAGAATATAACACACACCCAACATTATCCCACTTGTTGTTTTCCTTTCCACACATAAGAACTTAGTCATTGGTCCAGCTCTGCAATGGCCATTGTTTCTCTACACAAAGAAAACTTCTCAGTGCTCACAAACCTTTTCAATGCATCTGCAACATTCTTCAAATTGTCCACCTTTACTAGCAACACCTTTTTGTCCTCAACCATATCCCTCACAAAGTGATACTAAACATCAACGTGTTTTGTCTTTGAATGATAAAAAAGGTTCTTTTCCAAGAAAATTTCACTTTGGCTATCGCAATCTATCGTTATATCTCATTGTTTTAACCCCATAGTTGAACACAATCTTTGCAACCAAACTGCTTCCTTGCTTGCATGATTGGCTTCCATGTATTCTACCTCTATATTTGAAAGTGCCACTATAGACAGTCTCTTTCTCATCCAATTGACTCTGCCTCCAAATAGGTTAAACACATACCCACTTGTAGATCTTCTCTAATCCAGATCTCCTACCCAGGCTGCATAAATAAAGCCATGAATGTCCAAAACTTTGTCCAATCTTGATCTACAATCTCCAATGCTACTTCCCTGGTTTTAGCATAAACTTGCTCAATACTCCCACTACATGTGCAATGTCTGTTCTAGTACATATCATTGCATACATCAGGCTACCGAATACACTTGTGTATGGAACATAGGACATGTCCTCTTTCTCTTCTTGTGTCTTGGGACACTATTCAGATGATAAATTTACACCTACAGGAATAGGAACCTTCACTAGTTTACTATCCTACATATTAAACCTCTATAGCATTGTCTCGACATACTTCCTCTTGTTTAAATGAGCTTCCTCTTTTCCTAATCTCATTTAATTTTCTTGCCCAAAATATAGTTTACAGCACTAAGATCCTTCATGTCAAATTTGGAGGACAATTGGGTATTCAAATCCTGGATAATTTCTTTGTCATTTCCAATCAGCAACATATCATTCACATACAAGACAAAATAAATAACACGATCACCAATTAATTTAAAATACACATTGATCCTCTTTACTTCTAGTGAATCCCAATCCCCATATATATGTATCAAATTTATGATATCACATCCTTGGTGACTATTTTAACCCATACAGATACTTTTTTAACCTGCATACCAGCTCTTTCTTTCCCTTCACAATAAAACCTTCAAGTAGCTTCATGTAGATGTCTTCTTCTAGATCCCCATGAAGAAATGTTGTCTTCATATCCATCTATTCTACCTCAAAATAAAAATTAGCAACAACAGATAAAAGTAATCTAACAGAAGATACCTTGGAAACAGGAGAAAAAATATCACCAAAATCAATTCCCAACACCTGGGAATAACCTTTTGCTACCAACTAAGCTTTGTATTTCTCCACCTTTCCTTATGCATTCATCTTCTTCTTAAAAACACATTTTCTTCCAATGGGTTTCCTACTAGTTGGCAACTTCACCAGATCCCAAGCCTCATTTTTGTGCAAAGATGACATTTCATCAACCATGGCCTCTTTCCGGAGTTTTCCATCCTCTAAATCTACTACCTCCCTAACAGTTTTTGGATCATCATCAGTAATAGATAAAGAAAAAATTGAATAGAAAGCAAATGGACTATACCGTTTTGGTTGTCTTTTTTCTTGAATTATTCTTCTCATAGCTGGAATTTGTGGCTCTTCATCTTCTGATTCTTGTTCTATTGTAGAGTCTGATTCTTCCTCCTTTAGCCCAAACTCTATCTTCTCAAGTTCCTTTGGTAGGACTTCATGTTTAATAACGTCTTTCACCTCTCTAAACACCACATCTTGGTTATACAAAACCTTACTTGTTTCTGGGTTCTAAAGTTTATAACCTTTTGAACGATCCTTATACCCAATAAAGATGCACCTTTCATATTTACTATCCAACTTGGTTCTTTTCTCCTTTGGAACATGTACATATGCATCACATCCAAATACCCTTAGATGTGAAAGATAGGGTTTCTTACGATTCCATACCTCATGTGGAGTCTTATCCTCCAACGTTGATGAAGGTTTCTTATTAACTAGGTAACATGCAGTCTCCAGCACCTCTGCCCAGAATTCTTGTCCTAACCTAGCACCACTGAGCATGATTCTTGCCTTTTCCATCAACGTCCTATTCATTATTTTTGCAACTCTATTTTACTAAGGTGTGTATGGAGTAGTCTTATGTCATTCTATACCACACTTCTTACAGAACTCTTCAAATTCCTTCTTGTAGAACTCTCCACCATTATCTGTCCTCAGCACCTTTATCTTCTTCTCTGTTTGGTTTTCCGCCAGAGCCTTAATTTCTTTAAACCTGTCAAAGAATTCATATTTCTTCCAGAGGAAATATATCCATGTATTCCTTTAGAATTCATCTATAAATGATAAATAGTACACAAAATTACCTAGTGATGGAATTGACACAGGTCCAAGCACATCACTATGCAAAAGATCTAATATCCCTTTTGCCCTCTTAGCGCTAGAGGGGGAACTCACCTGATTTTGCTTCCCATATACACAATATTCATAGAAATTGAAATCCAATGAGCAATTAGACGTACCTTCTACCATACGATTACCATGAATTATTTGAAGGCCCTTCTCTCCAATATGTGCAAGCCTTTGATGCCATAGCATGGTCTTTTCTCCATAGACCACTAGATTTTATCCTCCACTTTCAAGGACCGCAGAACTATTGCACCTATCAATAACAGTACTCTCTAGAATCTTGTACAAAGTTCCAATCCAAACTCCCCACATCAATACTAGTACTCTCCGGACCATCTTGTATGTATATTTCTCGAACACTATTTTTACACCTACATCATCCATCTTGCTTATAGAAATCATATTTCTAGCCAATGTAGGAATATGCAGAACAACCAAAAGTGTTCTCCTTCCACCTTATAACTTCAGTTTGACATTTCCACATCCAATGATTCTAGCCTTCCTATTATCCCCCAATAAGAAATCACCACCATAATATTTCTAATACTCGCAGAACCACTCCCTATGGGGAGTGAAGTGAAAGGATGCACCTGATTCAATCAACCATGCCTCATGATCTACATGTGTACTTGAAGAAGAAGCCAAGTACACATCCCCACCTTCATTTGAGGTTGTTTTCACCTTTGCAGAAGGATCATCATTAGATCCCTTTCCTTTCTCATGAGCTTTAGATCTAAAGTCCTTTTTGTGGTGCCCTTACTTTCCACATTTCCAACATACCTTTACAGGTTTTCCTAGATATTTAGATCTCCCTCTAGATTCAGATGTCCCACTCAAGCACTTATTTTTGTTTCTGTTTTGGGACTGTCCTCATATAGACAAGGCATCTCCATTCTATCTCTCCATATTTTTTCATCTCATCTCCTCCGACAACAAAGATGAGACTATTTCATCAAAATTAAAGGTAGTTGTATTGCTCCTTGTAGAAAAAACCAGACTATCCCACGAATCTGGTAGAGAACATAACAAACTGATGCACTTATATTCATCTGAAATTTTTATGTCAACATATAAAGGCGTTTAGATTCTCTGTCACCGAGTTTCCATACTTCATGCTCAGGTTATATATATATTTTTTGCAGGAACAATTTGTTCACCGGAGACTTAGAATGGTACAAGGTCCCTAGCTTGACCCATAAATCCTTTGATGTAGCTTCCCTTAATACATTCAGTAATACTAAATCTGAGATACACAATCATATTATTCTCTTTGCCTTCTGATCCAACTTCATCCAATCTTCTATTGAAATTTTTGTTGGTTTAGTACTTGGATCTACTATGATCCAATCATCTTTATCCACAAGCATATACTCCATCTTGAGTTTGCACAACTCAAAACTCTTACCATTAAATTTCTTGATCTCTAGTTGTCCATTGTTCATCATCTTCTTTCACAGCAAGAATCAATCCCAATGATCTCCCACTGAATAGGGTCTACCACAGGCCCGAAAAAAAACCCTCAACAACAAAGGTGTCCCCTTAAACCTAAAATAGCTCTGATACCAAATTTAGGTCTTAACCCTGTACAAATATTAACTACAGAGGAATTCTAAGCACATAAAATAAACAATGTTGAGAATATAAAACAAATACATAGATATTTCCCCTGGATCACAAAACTAGGACTACCAAATTGATTTTTCATTATATTCCTTTCAATGTTACAATACATATATATACATGCCGAAGCATTCATAAACCCCAATCTACTAACCTTGGATTAGAACATAACTATAGTTCCCTTGATCAGATCTAAAAAATACAATATTTAGAAAGCCATCATGCCCAAAACCATATGAAAAACCCATGCACAAAACCATAGGTAGGTCTACCCACCTAATATAGGGTCCAAAAAAAAATTTGTGGGGCGTTGCCCAGAACCCTGTACGAGGGGGCTACCAGTCCCCTCACACCCCCTGCGCATGAAACTATTCATGGAAATAATATAACACACACCCAACATGACGCAACATAGTCTCTGCCTCTAATGCTAATTAATTGATTCTCCCTACACAAAGCTTTCTGCATAGTGAAATCTCTCCACATATGCATTTTTTCTTTGCACATGCTTCCTCTAAACAACTACCTCTGCATAGCTACCTTTGTACTCAATAACACCTTTCAATTAGTCATTGAAATTCAAAGTTGTTATTAACTTATGTGGGTCCCATATGTTGTGGGGAGGAAGCATTCCTCACAAAATACATTCCAAAATAATAATTAAAAAAATATTTGTATATTTATTATTTTAATAAAAATCATGTTATATATAAGAATCATTGGATTTAATGCTATTAAATAATCATCATTACAATTAGGTCAGAATTGGGTTGTATTGCTTGGAAATGGAAACATAGCGCTTTCAAATATGTGTAGAAGGATGGTGTGTGGAGCAAGGAACATAAAAATTTACATTCACACACCTCCGCGCTTTGATGAGGCACGATGGCTAAAAATACCATATTTGTAAATGTAGGACCAGTGTCAGATAGTCCCAAGGTTAGGAGTTTGCATGCCCATAGAAGTTTTAATACATGTTTGATTTACTTTTATACTAAAGTAATTATAATATGAGAACATGATTCTCTCTTTCCAAGTGGAAAAACAAAGGAAAATTGTTGGTTGGCCAATATGGTTTCTTTTCTCTCAAAACTGAATTATTCTAAAAGTCCCAAATTGTTCCCTCACACATATCCACATAAGGAACCCCTGCCCACCCACCTCCCACACCAAGCCTGTGTAAAGAACCTGCAACTACATCAATTATCACATCATTCAGCAGAAGCTTTGTTTATGGTTATGTTTGTCAAATTAGGCACATGTGTGGAAATGCGGAGGAAGTTTTCATTATGTGGATATCCACACTTTGCACTAAAGGATTTTATTGCTAAAATTTTAGTATTAAATAATACATATTTGTTATTCACAATAACACCGAGGAAATTGGTGGACCCATATGATATTATTGGCAATTTTTTAATTATAAATAATGCATATCTTCATATTTATGAATATAACTAGTCAATTGATTAAATGTTGGGTGGAGTGTGCATAAAATTATGTACAATGAGAATTACCCCACTCGCATCATTGATCAGAAGCTTTGTTTAAGGTTATCTTTCTAAAATTAGGCACATGTGTAGAAGTACGAAGGAAGTTCATTTTGTAGATGAATTTTTCAAGCTTTCATTGTGTGGATCTTTGCACTCTGCACTAAAGTATTTTATTGCTAATATTTTAGTATTAAATAATCCATATTTTTTGTCCACAATAACACCGACGCAAGTGGTGTACCCATATGATATTATTGGTGATATTGTAATCATAAATAATTCATCTATGTATTATTAATATCACTAGTCAACTGAGTAAAGTTTGTGTGAATTGTAAACAAAATTATGTACAATGAAACATCTCAACACAGTGAAATCGTTTCACACAAAACTCTTTGCATAAGCATTGTAAGATTTTTTTATGGTTATTTTTGTGAAATTAGGTAGATGTGCAGGACTTTGGAGGAAGTCCATTATGCAGAGGGATATTTCAAGCTTTCATTGTGCAGGCTTTCGCACTCCGCACTAAAGGCTTTGCTAATTAATCAATTAAAGGTTGTTCTCTAATAATAAAATATGTACTTTTATGTAACAGGAAAATGTCAAATATCATTAGATTACAAATTAAATTTATAAAGTTACTTATCCACCTTATTTTTTCTCACGAAACATTGCACAGAGTTAAAACGCAAAAATTTTATGTAATAGGCAAATGTGAAATATCATTATATTAGGAATTAAATCTATATAGTTCCTTCTAACAAGATGGAAATCTACAATTGTTGTGTTACTAGGATTTTCGCATTCCTACATTCTCTAGTCTATAGAGTGGATTTTTACACAATCGTCTCAATGCCTTCATGACTTTATGAACACATATTTTCCCAACAAAAAATATGGTATGCCAGTCCATAGCAAGTAAGATTTTTAGTGATGGAACATGCTTGTTGTGTCGACATTGTGTGGAGTTTTCACTATCGCCTTCGATTTTATTGACTGTTTGGTAGTTGTGGATCGAGATGGCATCAATTGCGAATACATAGGCTTAAAATCAAGGAGTGTTATATCAATGGTATTTTTAAATTTCTCAGTCAAGTTTGTAAACATGGAGTCAGGGATTACATCCATAGGTCATGAAGTTTAATAGCAAGTGTAGCACAGGTTGAATTTATGGAGTGGGAACAAAATTTTGTACAATGAAAGCTCTTCGTACAATGAAATTTTTTTCACAAAACTCTCTACATAATGAAAGATTCTAGCGGAAATGCAGAGAATAGTGAATTTCCTATGATGTAACACAATGCTTTGTAGATTCTTTCTCAGAACATGTGCATGAGTCAAAGCTTTGTTTAAGTGTAGAGAGTGAGTGTGAAAAGTTCAAAGCTAACACACAATGCCACATGATCAACTTATTCACACTTCATAGCCAATATACAATATTAATTTTAATTTATCAAATTTAAAATCACATATTGTACTCATTATTTATGCAATTTAACATTAGTGTTTATAACAGATTCTATTACATAATTGTTGTAGTGATAATAGGTAATGTACAAATTGTCGGAAGCATTTAGTACAGAAGCATGTGAGAAAGGACAAGTGTGTTATATGAAAACTCTGTCCATATAGTAATTTTTATGAAGATGTGAAAATTTGGAAATAACACTTAGCATTGAAGAATTAATTAATTCTTAGCAGTCATATTAATATCTATTCATCAAATCGATATGCAATTATGTTATCCCTTAAGCACTTAATAGAATCTACTCAGATGCATTGTGTAATCATTACTAATTTCAAACATATCAATAAAATCATATCTGTCAATATCAATATTATAAAATACTTCATTTGATATTTATTCAATGAATTGAACAATACATAGTGTTTCTAAAAGGGTGGTTTCAGTTAGAGATCTTGCTAGTGATCAGTAGTTTTTAAGTACATGTGACCAGTCAGAAAGGTTAGTCGTAAATGGAGGATATGTGGAGGAATATAGTTTATGTATTAGACAATAGGTTGGAGACCAAGTAATAGTTATGCGAATGGACCCAATTTCATTTTTGTGATGGCAACTCGAATCTATTTCAAAGGTTATTTCTCGATGAGTATTTTTCTATGTGCCTATATGAAAGTGAAACATGGATATGGATGGTGCTATTCAATATTAGCTTTCTGGTGATATTCATAGCATAATAGTTTTTGGAAATGTAATGATCCTGGAATATTTTTGGATCCTGAAAATTTGTTAGGTTGTTAAAGTGCAAAGTTTACAATCAAATCTTTTATTGTGCAAGAAAAATTATAGTAGTTTTGGAATGCAAGTTTTTAGCTTAACACAAAGTGGAAAAAAAAATACGAAGTTATAAATTGTTACCTAATTCACTTATTTCAATGAAAAAGAGTTTGTTTAATATTTGGATAATGCGACAAAAGAAATATGGCATCTAAGTCACAAATTTACATATAAGATCCCCAATCACTTCATCTTCCACAAAGTAAAAGTTGGTAAATAGCAAGGAAAGTTTACATAGTAAATGTGTTGAATACACATTGGTTCAATGAAGAAATATGAAAAAAACTTTAATTTATTGGCATAAGAGCTTTAGTTAATCAAAATATAGTGTGGTTTAGGATATTAATAAAATCGAACCTTGATATTTATTTATAAAGCATGTAAAATAGATCAATCACGAAACATAATTGTATCAATTGGACTATGTCAAGTTGGAATTTAATTAAAACGTATATGATTTAAAGTAACAGATTTCACAACAGTCTTTTTTTATTAAATATCGGGAAAATTAGTATTAGTCGTGTGGATGATGATCACTGGTTAATGAATACCATTAAAATTGATAGTAGTTAAATGCCATTTCATAACTTAGATGTTAATTTGTAATTTATATGACAGCATATTTGATGTATTATGTGTAGGCATGTTGTCTGTGAAAGCAACTTTTCAATGTTCATTTTTTTCCAAAATCATTAGTAAGTTATAGGAAATTGATTTGTTTTATTTGTTCTGAGATTGTTAAGTGATTTCATGTTTTTCTTTATAATTTGTTTATTGTTTTCTGAATTTGTTACTAAGAGCAATCAAATGGCCCAAATATCTTAATGCTCAACCAAGATATATTAATGCTTAGTCAAGATATTTTAATATTAGTGAATAAGATACTATAACTTCATCAAATGCTTAGGTGACTTGAAGATGGACGAGATGCCACAAGAACGTTGTCAGAAGATATCTTGAAAAACATGAAGAGAAATTAAATATCCATTCTAGTAGCATAACCACTAAATGCATTACTGTCCAAAAAAAATCATTAATTAGTAAAGAAATTGTTACCAAATTTTGTTATTTCCTCAACCAATTTTGAAATTCAGTAAATGCTAAAGGTTATCCATTGTAATATTCTTGACACAGTTAAAAAAAAAAACATATCAAACTATTTTGGATTATAGACGTATGTATAAATGCAACATATTTTATATGTTATATCATAATCTTACTTATTCGATTTAGAAATTTGTTTCAACTATGTATCACAATGATTTATTTAGAGATTGGTTCAAATCTTTCATGAATTTTCTTTTTTAATAGAAAAATATTGGATTGGTTGAAAATGTAAATAAAGAAAACCATGATTGTAAATTCCATTAATTAATAACAATGTCACCGAAAAATGATTAACCAAGTTGAAAATTGTCATGTAACCAACTTGCAATATTCTTTGACTAGTATTAGAACTTGCTAATTCCATAAATCAATAAAACAATGTAAGAAACAAGACTGAAATAAAGAAAACATGATATAGCATAGTACAAAACATAGATCTCGAACAAAATAGTTCATTGAAATATGTTCTTGTACAATGTCATACTAGTATTTTCTCTAATGATTTCACTACTAATATTTTTCTCATAAGCATAGTATATTGATTGACAATGTGAAATCATATCCTAATCATCGAGTAAAATGAAAGAGTTGTTCAATAAAAATGCAATTCTTGAACCATAAACTTTAAGGCAATGTTAGGATGCTTGACAATGCAAGCAATGATAATTGTTCAGTTACTAGATTTCTCGATAATGCAAACAAAGAAAATTGTCATTGTATAGGTATAAATACGTTTTGATGGTTTATTCTAGATATTCCATGTGTCTCAAAATTGGACAAAATATCAATAACATCTTTATTTTTTGCACAGTATTGCTCATAGGAAATGTGTTATAGTGTAGGCAATACTTTTTCCAGTTCCACACCCCTCAAAACACACTATATTTCAGTCCTATCACTTGTATGTATGATCTAGTTTAACTGATGGAAATAAAGGAAGTGAGAGGCATGATTGCAAGTGGTGCAACAAAGCATAGTTTTATTCATAGTTCTAGCACTTGTAATTGGAATACTACATTTCACACATACAGTATCGAATGGATTTGTATATGCACTAATCATTTTCAGTTATCCTTGGAATTACTACAAAATTGATATAGAAAACAAACTCTTAATAACATGAATCAATTGTATTTTTATTTCGTGTTCTTGATCTATGTCTATATAAACAATATAATATACTTTACAGTGCATATTCCACTCAGCAAAGAAATAAAGTTTCTTAGATTTTCGGATTTGTTTCATTTTTTCATTGGACAAATGGATGTCAATTGTGAAGTTCAGAAAATTTTGTATTTTTTCCTAACTGTATATTTTTTAGTAAGATCAATGAAAATATGTTTTGTTGCAATTCTCTTTCAATTGAAACACATGTCGAAACATGTTTATCATGCACTTGAACCTGCTACATATGAAACATTTGCAAAACAATACATGAAACATATAACAGATGGACAGTAACTTTGTAGCAATAGAACATTAAAATAAGTCAAAGCTTAATGTTACCATGTCCTGTTCTGCATTGCCATCTTTTATTTCTAATACATATTGCATTTTTGTGTGTGTTACCCAAATTGCAATAGCACTGATTGTGCCAACTATAAATTCATCCTAAATACAAGACAAATTTGTAATCATCACATTTGGAAAGAATCAATATTACGCACAAATAGGACAATTTTTTTTTCTACACTACTAAAACTATTTTCATAATCACCATTGTCATATTTATTCTTTCGAATTATTTTGAAATATCTAATAGAAACACCAGCATTTGCAATAAGTTTTCTCTCATGTTGTTCGATAAATTGTGTTGGCACAAGAAAGGTTTTTGTGATTTCCATTTTCTTATATGTTGTAACACCCTCCTCGCACACTTACCCAAGCTTACCAGTCCACCAAGGTAAATATGCGATGAATAGTTACTATGATATGAATCAACCTGCAAGATCACCTTAAGGAAGTGGAATTTACACAACCAACACCTACTGACCTTCCTCAGGTGCTACAGGACCCCTCAAGGGATAACCAACCACTCCAAGTGCACAACCCCTTAGTTAACTTTCTTTTTACTGACTTAAACCTCCATTTTCTCCCATGAAAATCCCTCTATACAACAGAAAGCCTCTAATTCCTCCCGTAGGAAGGCCTCCATGTGACTGCATTATGTTTCAGGCAGCTTTTTGCTAGCGACCCCAAAATCTGAGCCACTTTTTGAGGGCTAGGACTTAGGCCTTTGCCCAAAACTTGATGAAATTATTAGAAATGATAAATAACAAGAATACAAGGCCTCTAATGAAAAACTTGAACCAGGAACTTACCAGACTCATCCTAACCATGACAGGCATTTTTTCAAACACATCATAAACATGAAATGTACAGGTCACAAATACACATCTGAACAAAGGGATTTCATACTTATTTGAGAATCGCCAAGAAGGTTTGATGCCTTCTCACCATATTTGTAATATCATCTATTAGGTCATCCATTCATTAGCATTTCATTTACTAAACAAAACATGATGAGATTCATAACTCGATATTTTCATAAACCATGCTTATAACTAGAGAAATATCTATGATAGAAAATCCATTAAAGCCACATTATAACAAGTAAATTTACAAATAATACACAAGGGGAAAGAGCTCTTATTAACATATGCAAAATCCAACCAAGTCAAGGACTTCCACGTACCACCTGACCATAGATTGCACTGAACCAAATCTTTATTTCAACTAATCACCCTCATGCCATATTCAAAGCATAAATGTGGGACTCACAGCAAAACCAACTAGGGATTCTCAGGCTTTACCATGTATCACACCATTACCAATTAATGGATTCATATGCCTTAAATAAATAACATACACTACGGGCTCTACCGTAATCCTGCCATATACCGATCAAGGGAACACTAGGCCCTAAACAAGAAAGGATTCATTTGGATCACTCTACCTAAATCGTAAGGAATTTTCTTGTCCTCTTGCTCAGGCTTTACCATGTATCCCGGCATTACTAGTCAAGGGATTCCTAGGTCTTTGTGAATTTTCCTAAGACCACCCCACTCAATTTCAAAACCATCTAGAAATCCATCTCAACCAAGTAAAGGAACCCCATCACACCATGGTTATCCAAAAATGGAAAGGTAAGGCTGAAAACCACTGTCACACCTAGAAAAAATCATGCCAATGATAGAAAGAGAACCAAATACATGGATGCATGTACCATGCATGCCAAAACTAGTGAGGAAATAATACATGCAACTTGATACATGCAATTAATCCCATTGTAGTCGCTTGATCCAACTCTGCCTTGCTTGATCCTTACTTCCCTTTGCCTCCTTCCCCTTCCTTTGTCTTCCTTCCTCCAATGCTATAGTGCTCCAAGAATACTCTAAGTGTATGAGAGTATTGAGAGAGAATAGAGAGAAATCTCCAAGTTAAAACTAACAAATGGTTGTGAACTGGTCCTCATAAGCCTTTTTATTAATTAGACCTTTATTTTATTCAATTTCCATTATTTTACTTAATTTTCCTCCTCACATGAAACTTGTCACCTTTCACCTTCCCTTTCTCCTAATTTTCTTAATTATCATAAATAAAATGCCAATTAATTCCTCTTGGATTTTCAAAGCATTTTCCATTTTCCTTAGCCATAATAAACCAAATGAACGTCCACTAGGATTTTTTTCCCAACATTTATCTTGTAATACATGTCCCATGACCTTGGTCTTATTTTTTCCTTTATTAACTTTATTACATGAACTTTTAACACGGGCTTTTTACAATCCCCTCACCCCTAGGGAAACACCATCCTCAATGTTCTATGAAACCTACAACTAGAAAAACTATTAAAAAGCAATACATACTTCCAATGGATATTTATAACTTAGCTCGTTTCAGTATTTACAATGAACAGTTGTTGAAAAGAAAACCAACATGACAAACATAAAAACATGACACCCATACCACTTATTGGAGCTTTATAACATAACTCGTTGTGGTATTTACATTCATATATATATGCCAAAACTTATTTTCCTCAACCAACAAACAATGAAGGATACATAGCCCACATCTAATCATCCTTCTCCCATGTAGCTTCATTGGACCCAAAGTGCTTCCACTGCACTTTAACCTACTCGAATTCTTAGTTCCAGAGCATGAGCATCTTTCTCTACAGAAATCATTGAGGTTATGGCTGGAATTATCCTTCTGGTTTCACCTACAATACATACCAATCAATAACATTATCAACATCCTTTACATATCTTTTAAACAATGAAACATGGAAAACATCATGTACTTTCACTATTGGAGGTAACAAAAATTTGTAGGCCACTGGTCCAATCCTCTCAAGGATCTCAAAAGGCCTGCAATACCGAGGTAACCAACTTTGCACATGACCTAATCCTCAAGGAGCCCTTCTTGGTCTTGATGAAAAATTACACACACTCGCTAACCTGAAACTCCTTAAATGCTTTGTGTTGATCTACATAACTCTTTTATCTTTCTTGTGCTACCTTTATATTCTTCTTGATAACTGGAATTTCATGGTCCATCTTTGTCAACATACTTGGTCCTATTGACACACTGTTCACTGGATCATTCCAACTAAAGGGATTATTAAAAATTCACCCATAGAGTGCCTCAAACAAATTCATCCTCAGTGACTCCTGATACCCATTGTTGTAAGAAAAATCAACCAGTAGAAGGAAATTTAACCACTTTTGTCACTAATGCATAACATTAATTCTCAACATGTCCTCCAAAATATTGTTGACCCTCTCTATTTTTCCATCTATCTGTGGATGATAAGTTGTGTTGAAGTCAAACTCTGTACCCAAACCTACAAATAACTCCTTACAAAACTTGGAAGTGAACTTAGCATCCCTTTCTGAAACAATCTTCTTCGATACACCATGTAATCTAACTATATCTCTAATGAAGCCCTGTGCTACAACACTAGTTAAATAAGTAGACTTCACTAAAATGAAGTGTGCTACCTTTGTCAACATGTCAACCACAACCATAATATAATCATGTTGTCTGGATGTCCTCGGAAAACGTGTAATGAAATCCATGGAAATGACCTCCCATTTCCACTATGGAATCGAAAGTTGTTGTAGTAAACCACCTGGATGCTTGCACTTTGCTTTTATCTGTTGAAAATATAAACACTAGCGACAAACTTTGCCACTTCCTTTGTAACATCCCTAGTCAAAAATCCATGTGATAAATGTTAATAAAGGAAAAATAATAACCATGGTCATGGGACACATATTCCAAGCTGAATGTTGGGGAAAACATCCTAGTGTGGGTTTTCATTTGGTTTATTATGGCTATGGAAATTAGCAAAGGAAATGGATAACACTTTGGAAAGGAAAAGTGGAATTTATTGGCATTTATTTATGAAAATAATGGAAATTAGGAGAAAAATAAGGTGAAAGGTCATAAGTTTCATGTGAGGAGGAAAATGAAGGAAAATAATGAAAAATGAAGAAAATAGAGGCCTTGTTAATAAAAAGGCTTCTGAGGATCAATTCATGGTTTTTGATCAGTTCAGTTTTGGAGCTCTCATTCTATTCTCTCTCTCTCTCTATCTCATACACTTGGACACTTGTAGTTTTCTTGGAGCACCCTTGGAGGAGTGTGGCATACCTAGGATTTGGAGAAAGAAGGCAAATAAAGAGAAGGAAAGCACAAGAGGTCATCAGGATCAGTAACTATAGCAAGTATTGCTTGCAGGTAGTGAGTTGCATGTATGATTTCTTACTAGTTTTGGTATGCATGGCATGTGCATGTGGTTTCTTGGTCATGATCTGTCATTGGCATTGAGGATTGTCCGGATGGACAATGGTTTTAACTAGCCTTTCCATTTCCTATATAGCCAAGGTGTTGTGGGAGTTTTTCCCTTTTGCTTTCTGCTTGGTTCTCATGTTCCTTTGTCTATGGGTTGAGTTATTAGTTCCTAGAGCCTTGGTTGAACAAATGCTCTCAAGCCCTATAGCAGCATGGGTGGAGTTATTGGTCTTGGAGCCTTTGTTGTAAAAAACTCTAGAGACCTTAGTGGGTTGAATTACTAGTCCTGGAGCCTTGGTTGGACAAACACTCTGGAGCCTGACAGCAGTTGTGGGTTGAGTTACTTGTCCTGGAGCCTTAGTTGGAACAAACTTTATGGAGCCCTGGACAACTTGGGTAGATACCAATCTAGTGATGGTTAGTGATGTCTAATCATGAGGTAGAATCATGGGTTAAGGGTTGAAGTATTTTTTCCTCTCGAAGCATTGGTTTTATTTTGATGGATTTGTTATATGAGAACCTAGATTCATGCTTGGAATATGGCAAGGGGTTGATTGGCTGAAGACAGACTTAGCTCAACCAATCTATGGTCAGGTGGAACATGGAAGTCATGAACCTGGTTGGCCTTTGCATCCATTAATAAGAGTTATCTTTCTCCTTGGTATTTTATGGGTAAATATACTTGTTTATATGTGGCTTATATGGTTTTTATGTCCTTGATATTTTTGTTGGTTATATGCTGGTTATGAATGAGCTTCATGACAGTAATAATGTATGCCTTTCATCATGTTTTGGTTAATCATTGAACATACAATGAATATGTGGTTCAATATATGGTAATGAATTTATGTAATGATGAACCAATGCTTCTTAGTAATTCTCATATAAGTATGAGACCCCTATGCTCAAATTTATTGTTTAAACCTGTAGAATGCATATTTGTGACATGTTTGACGAAATGCTTGTCGTGGCTAGTAAGGGTCTAGTCAAGTCCTTGCTCAAGTATTTCCCTTTTTATCAATTTTTTGGGGTTACCTTTCATTTCTGGAAGTTTCATGGAGTTCTGGGTAGTGGCCTTAGTCCTAGCCCTGAAAAATTGGCACAGAATTCAAAGTCAATGGCACATAACTACCTGGAAAAGTTTCCAATCGCATGCTTACCTTGCTGAGGAAGCGACTAGAGGGTCCCACTCACATGCATGTCCATGTCAAGGGAGATATTGAGGCTTTAAGGAAGAAAAATGTTAGTTTGTCTTAGGGATTGGTCACTTGGATGGGTTTGATGGCTCCTGGCGGTTTTGTTGTAGGTGTAGAAGGTCAGGTTGTATGTGTTTTGTTGATTCCACTTCTTTAACTCTAACATAGGGAGTTGAATCATATCATAGTAACTATTCATCACATGTCTACCCTATTTGTTCGGTTACTTGGGTAGGTGTGGGAGGAGAGTGGTATTAGAGCATGGTTTTGTTCTCCTTGGGTGATGTATGGTTTCCATTCCCCTTGGATGAATTTATTGTCATATGTACATGTCGATTGCATATAGGCCCTTGTGATTATTGTGTATGCATGTCATTGGTCATGATTGCAGTCGTGTCGACATATGAAATTTGATGGTTTTGTGTTTGTAAGTTTATATGATTATGTTTATATTTATATATTGTGCTAATATGGTTAGTCTTGCAAACGAGATATCCTCCCTGAACTATGCTAAGGTATGTTGGTTTTATTATGATTTGGTTTAGCTAACATAATATACCTTACAGGAAGAAGAGATCAAAGATGACTAGCAAGATAGTAGATTACAAAGATTCTCCCTATGAATCAAATGAGCAGTGTTGTTTTGGGCACTCTTTGGACTTAGCAAACACATTGAGGAGTTTGAAGGAAGAAAAAATGAGGTGTAAAGCAAATAATGACAGAATCATGTAGGCATAGGAGAAGCAAGAAAAATTCAATGTAGTAATTATTCAGAGTTTTTCAGAATTGCAAAGGAAAGGACCACTTTGAATCAGCTATGGAAGGAGGATAAGACTAATGGGGGATATGGTATGATATCTCGTAGTGGGCATAGGTTAGATAGAGATGACACAATTAGGAATGGAAATTTCTTGGATACACTAGACAAGAGAGGTGATGGTTAGTTCTAACAGGTATCATGGTCATCATCGTTATCATCCTTACATGAGGAGTGATAGGGAATATTTGTAGAAATAGTTGAAGAAAGAAAATCCACCTACATTTGATTGGGAAATGAAGAAATCATAGGATGCAGAAGCATGGTCTCTCGAAATGAATAAGTTCTTCAGGATACATGATTACTCATAGAAAATGAAGGCTAGAATAACTACATTCAGTCTTAAAGGTAAATCATATATCTGGTGGGGAGATGTAAAGAACATCATAGATATTTATGAGGAGGAGTTGAACTGGAGTGAATTCAAGAGACTATTCAGGAAGAAGTACCTATCAAAGAGGTACTATGATGATAAGGTAAAAAAAATTATGATCTAAAGATGGGATCTATGACTAATGAGCACACTAGAATATTTCTAGAGTTGTTGAGGTGCCTTACCTCAAGGAGGAGAAGGCCAAGATTCATAGATTCATCAGTGGGTTGCCGATAGAATTTAAGGATAGGATTGAGTTTGATGAGCCTAGATCATTAGAGGAGCCCATCGGGGATCTAAAGCAATGTTATGAGAAATCAAAGCATAGATCTAAGACTAAACTAGACTGGAAGGGTAATAATAAGAATAAAGGGAAATGGGATAAGAAACGGGCAAGGCCTCAAGACACAAGTAACAAAGAGAATGCAATACCACATAAGAAGTTTAATGCATCTAACAGAGGATAGGAATTTCGATATGAGAAAAACAAGGGTGATGATAGGAAGCCCGTACGGTGTTGTACTTGTGGAAAATATCATCGTCAAAGAGATTTTCCATAGCATCAAGGTGGTAGACCGCATATTTACAATGCCCAGGAGGCACAAATAGTTAGGGATATTGGAAAAAGTGTTCCTAGGATCTATGCAGCATTGGATAACAAGCAGGCAATCATGAGGCATCTATTATTGAGATGGATGGTAAGCTTTATGATTAAGTTGTTTCTATTTTTATTGACCATGGATCTAATTATAGTTATGTTAATCCTGAACTAGTGGATATGTGCAGTTTGAATAAAGAAAAGCATGTAGAGTCTTGGTTACTACAGTTTGCTATAGGTACAAAGAAGCAAGTTCATCATTGGGTAAAAGCTTATGCATTTGAGTTGAATGGTATTCCTACATCAGCACATTTGAATGTATTTCTATTGGCATCATATAGTATGATTTTGGGTATGGACTGGTTGTATCTCCATAGGACCAAGGTGGACTGATATGAAAAATATATTTAGAGTTTGGATGATAATGGAGAACAAAGAATCTTACAGGGTATGAAGAAAGAAACATTAGTTAGCATGGTGACAGCTATGCAGGCAAAGCACAGTCGCAGAAAATGGTGTGCGTTATTTGCAGTACATATTTCTAGTGACAAAGGTAAGGAAGTTGAGGTTGTGGATGTCTTGAGTAGGTACCCAGTTTTACAATAGTTTCAGGATGTATTTCCCATAGATATGTCATAGTTGTCACCTCACAAGGAAGTATACTTTTCTATTGAGTTGGTACTAGGGGTAGCACCAGCATCAAAAGCACCATACAGGATCAGCAGTCCAAAGTTGGTAAAGCTAAAGTTGCAATTGAAGGAAATGTTTGACAAGGGATACATTGGGCCAAGTGTATCACCATGGGGTGCACAAGTATTGTTTGTGAAGAATAAATATGGTCAGAGATAACTTTAAGGATAGAATTTTATCTTAAAGTTTAGAAACCTTGGCGAATCTTACTAGTCCATAATATGCAAATTGTAAAAAATTTGGTGATATTTTTGTAGAAATATTTAGATTTCTAATGATTTTATATTAGTTGATATAATATTTTGTCGATTTTTAAGGTAAAATAATGTTTTACTATAAAATTTGGGCGAATAATTTTAGAAAAAACTGGAAATTGGCGAATCTTTTTTTTGGAAAAAACATGGAAAATTACCCACTTACAAATATTAGCCCCTAAAATTTCCCCTGAATATGGTACTCTTAGGCTATGCATTGATTATAGGTAGGTTAACAAAGTTACCATTAAGAATAGGTATAAGATGTTGAGGATAGATGACTTTTTCGATCAATTAAAGGGAGCAGCAGTGTTCTGAAAGATTTATTTGAGATTTGGATATCATTAGGTACGCATCAAGGAATGACATTTACAAGATAACTTTCCAGACCAGGTATGAACATTATGAGCTTGTTGTAGTTCCTTTCGATTTGACTAATGTTCCAGCTACTTTTATGTGCTTGATGAATAGTGTGTTGGGTCCTTATCTGGAAAATTTTGTTATTGTGTTCATTGATGATATATTGATATATTCTAAGAATGAAGAAGAGAATGTCAAACATTTAGCAGCAGTATTGAGATTGTTAAGATACCATTAGTTGTATGTTCAGCTTAGTAAATGTAGCCTCTTTTAGACAAAGGTACATTACTTGGGACATGTGGTTTCCAAGGAAGGCATAACAATAGATCCATAGAAGATAAGGGCTATCATAGAGTGGGAAGATCCTATAAATGTGGATGAGTTAAGATCATTTATGGGATTGGTAGGTTATTACAAGAGGTTCATCAAGAACTCCTCATAAATTGCATATCTGTTATGAAACCAGCTCAAGAAAAGATAGAAAAGATAGATCAACGCCTTAGAATTCAGCCTCTTCGAGGGGGAAACCTCCTTTACATTACATAAATGAACAATTCTTGGATGATTCAAATGACAAAACCTCCTTTCGATATATAGGAGTCTAAGGAGTCACAATATAATCCAGCCGACCTAACAATAATAATATAAAGCCACAAAAATAACAATAGAGGGATTCTATGGGGCAAAGTAATAACAATATGGGGGCAATAGGGGCACAACAATATTAATAAGGGGTATAATTACAATAGTAATGGGGTAATCACTAGTATTATAGGACCCAACATGCCCCTCTCCTTCAAAAAAGTGTTGTCCTCAACGCTTGAGTAGTTCTGGATACTTCTGCATAAAATTCTCATCCTCCCATGTGGAATCTTCAGCGGATAAGTTCTACCACTTGATAAGATACTCTGAAATTGATTGATTTCATAGCTGTTGAGTTCTTGTTTCTATGACTGCTTCCGGTTCCAATATAATTTTTCCTTCCTCGTCAAGTTCTAGCAATATTGTTTGAACTGGGAGCTTGTCGCCTATAACCTTCTTTAAACATGAAACATGGAAAACTGGGTGCAATCGAGAAGCTACAGGAAGCTCCAATTTGTATGCCATAGTACCAATCTTTTGCAACACCTTGTACGGAGCATAATACTTTGGTGATAATTTATTATCCTACTTAGCTTGCTTGAGGGAGATTTTCTTATATGGCTGTAGCCGTAGGAATACCCAATCACCTACATCAAAACTTCTTTCACTGCGATGTTGATCTGCCTGTTGTTTCATTCTATTCTGTGCCAACGCGAGGTTATCCTTTAAGAGTTGGAGGACTTGTTGTTGATGTTCGATGTGATGTTCCACTACCTGAACCTTAGAATTTTCTCTTAAATATGATGTGATGGATGGTGGTTGATACCCATAAAGTGCCATAAATGGGGTCATTTTTGTTGCTGTATGGAAGGAAGTGTTATACCACCATTCAGCCAGAGGCAACCATTTGACCCATTGTGTCTGTTTATTAGATACAAAGCAACTAAGATATCCTTCCAAACATTTGTTTACTATCTCAGTTTGCTCATCAGATTGAGGATGATAAGATGAGCTATGAGCTAACTAAGTACCAAGAGAAGAAAATAATTTTGTCCAAAAATTTCCCGTGAAAATGGGATCTCTGTCACTTACAATAATCTTTGGGTTTCCATGTAGCTTTTGAATTGTTTCCATAAATGCAGTAGAAACTATACTGGCTTTAAATGGATGTGATAATGCACAAAAGTGTGCATACTTGGTAAATCTGTCAACTACCACCATGATGACACTCTTTCCCTCAGACTTGGGTAAACCTGTGATAAAATCCATTGAAACCTCCTCCCAACGTTGGCTTGGAATGGATAAAGGTTGTAATAGACCCGGTGTCTTAATTGTTTCAACTTTATTTTGTTGGAAAACCAAACATTCCACCACAAACTTTTGAATATCTAATTTAAGGCCATCCAAAAAAATTCCTTCTTAACCCTGTGGTAAGTTTTTAAAAATCCTGAGTGCCCTCCTAATGGAGAAGCGTGCAATTCCATAAGAATCTTTTGTTTTAGCTAGGAATTCCTACAGAGGTATAAACGATCTTTGTACCATAATGAATCATTTTTCCAGCTAAATGTATCAGACGTACTGGAATCTTGTTGTAACTTTTGAATAAGTGCCCACACTTCTTCGTCATTCTTCCATTCCTCCCTTGCTTCGTTTATCAAATCTGGTTGGATAATAGAAATGGCGTGCAACAATGCTTCCACATCCTCATCCTTTCTTGAGAGTGCATCTGCCACCACATTTTGCTTCCCTTTTTTGTAGATGATTTCAAAGTCATAACCCAACATCTTTGTGACCCACTTTTGTTGCTCTTCAGAGGATAATCTTTGTTCTAAAAAGTATTTAAGGCTATCATGATCCATTTTTACCTTGAAGTGTCTTCCCATTAGGTAGGGTTGCCATTTCTTAAGTGCATGGAGTATTGCCAACATTTCCTTCTCATAAATAGCTTTGCTTAAAAACTTTCCCTTGATTGGACGACTTTCAAAAGTAATGGGTCTTTCATCTTGCATTAGAACAGCACCAATTCCATTTCCTGAAGCATCACATTCCACAATAAAGGTTTTTGTGAAGTCCGGTGTAGCTAAGACCAGTGCTTGGCACATTGCCTCTTTAAGATGTTCAAAGGCCTTTGTTGCTTCCGGAGTCCATGAAAATGCATCTTTCTTCAATAATGTTGTTAGAGGTGCTGTTATTCTCCCATAATTCTTAACAAACTTGTGATAATATCCTGTCAACCCGAGAAATCCTCACAGATTCTTTATGGATGTGGGGATTTTCCATTCCTTAATGGCTTTAATTTTGCTAGGGTCTACCTTAACTCCTTCATGAAATACAATATGACCCAGACATTCCACCTCCTGGACTCCAAAGAAACATTTGGATATTTTTGCATATAATTGTTTCTCCTCCAATAATTGTAGCACCCTGTCAACATTTTCAACATGATCCTTCCAAGACTTGCTATAGATTAGTATATCATCAAAAAATACTAACACAAATTTTCTAAGGAATGGTTTGAAAATTAAATTAATCAACCCTTGACATATTGAAGGTGCATTGGTAAGGCCAAAAGGCATGACCAAAAATTCATAATGACCCTCATGAGTTCTAAATGATGTTTTCGGAATGTCTTCAATCTTCATTCTGATTTGATGATATCCTGAACGAAGATCCAACTTGGTGAAGTAAATTGATCCATGCAATTCATCCAGTAATTCATCAATGACAGGAATGGGGAACTTATCTTTAATAGTGAGCTTGTTGAGCTCCCTATAATCCGGACACATGCGCCATGATCCATCCTTCTTGTGCACCAATACTACTGGAGCAGAGAAAGAACTTTGACTCGGTTGAATTATACCAGCCTCTAGCATTTCTGCAACCATATGTTCAATTTCACTCTTTTGGACATAGGGATATCTGTACGGCCTGATGTTTGGAGGAACACTTCCTGGAATCAGATGAATAGCATGATCATGATCACGCATAGGTTGGAGACCTTTGGGAGTCTCAAATACCTTGAAATGATTGTCCAGGACTTTTTGGAGATCTGGAGAAATAGATGATTCTGATGTGGAAACATCTAGCGAACATAATTGTGCAATTACACCTCTTTGCTCCTTTTTTAGAAGCTTTTTCATACCATTAGAGCTGATTATCTTTCCTGGTTTCCCTACAATACCCCTTAATTCAACTTCCTTTCCTTCCATAGAAAATTTGATGAAAAGTTCTTGAAAATTAAAAGCTATTGTACCCAAGGATTGTAGCCATTGGACTCCTAGTACAACATCAGCACCTCCCATTGGAATGGAAAGCATTGGGCTAGTCAATACATATTCTCCCATGGATAGCTTGATATTATGGCACTTTCCAGAGCAATTTATTGTTCCTCCATTTGCAATCATCACTTGACACTCTGGTGCTGGATATAGGAAGAAATTCAATTCTTTTTCTACCTTACAATGAATAAAATTGTGGGTGCTTCCTGAATCAATCAACACTATTACCTTTTTCTTCTTGATTTGTCCTTCTATCTTGATGGTTTGGGGAGTGGTAATTCCCATCAATGCATTACAAAATATGGTCGGATTTATTTGTTCTTCATCTAGGCTTTGTTCCTGGAGTATATCCTCTTCTTTTGACCTTTCTTGCTCCTTTTCTTCTTCCTCTTCACAATCTATGTCGAATAATTTCTTCTCAGCACACTTATGACCTTTAGTGTATCTGTTATCACAACTGTAAGAAAGCCCTTTTTCTCTTTTTTCTTCCAATTGTTGTGGTGTCAACCTTATATGTTGTGGAAGACTAGGGGCAACAACACTTTCGTCTTTATAGTTATGAGTGGTATGCTTCCTAGTTGCCATAATTTTGCTTTCCATTTTTCTTGCTAACCAAAATGCCTTCTCTAATGAATCAGGTTCCCAAAGGCGAACATCATGTTGGATATTATCCTTTAAAGACCCTATGAACACATCAATCCTATGCTCCTCTGGAAAATATTTTACCTTTATGTTCAATTTTTGGAATTCCTCAATGTGCTCCATTATTGAACCCTTTTGTTTGAGACTTATCAATTGGCTAAAAAGAGTGTTGCATTTTGTATCCTCATAATGTGCTATCAATTCTTCCATAAAAATTGCCCAAGTGATAAATTGTTTACGAGAGCAAAGCCATTGATACCATACAAACTGATTTGGTTCCAAATATAAAGTTTCCATACGTACCTTTTGTGTGTTTTGCACATTATTGAGATCGAAGAATTGCTCCATTTGTAATATCCATGTGGCGGGATCCTTGCCATCAAACTTCCTCATATCGATTTTTGGAATATGGTGGGTCTTCGATCCAACATTAGAGTCTATGGAATCATGATTAACATTTATTTTGTTCACATCATGAGTTTCCTTTATAACCTTTTCACCATTGGTAAGTATTTCTTGTAGAAAATTTGTCAAATGTGTCTTCAAATCTGCCATGTCTGTTTTCAAATCTGTCTTCAAATCGGCCATGTCTCTCTTCAAATCTGTCTTTGAATCATCCATCTTAGCTTCCATGCCCTTTATCTTAGATTCCACACCATTTATCTTAGATTCCACACCATTTATCTTAGATTCCACGCCATTTATCTTCGCTTCTATTAGCTTTTGTGAGCGTGACATTTGTTGCACTTGTTCTTGTAATTTTGATATATCATGTAGCATTTCTTCCTCTTCTTCATGAGTCATGCTAGAGCTTTCAGGTTCCTTACTAGGTGTTTTCATTTTCTCTCCTCAGGGCATCAGTTACCGATAATAATTCTTTACTATGCCCTTTGAATTCCTTCAAACCAAGCTTACGTAAAAATTTAAAAAAAAACTACACACCTTTTTTCACTTTGTAGAAGCCTGACAATGAATCTGATGTATCTCTGTAAATTCAGATCCTCCAGTCTTGAAATTGTGAGCTGTAGTAGCCTTCTACGTCCTCTTTCCAATGACACAAGTCTGATCCAAATTGGATTCTCCAAGGAAGAGTTATGTGAAATCTCCCACAATGACTTGATTATAGACTAGTTCAGTAGAGCGAACTTGTACGAAGTGCCACGAGTCACTATTTCGACCTTTGGATCTGAAAAATGCATACAAGAAACTAAAATCCATCCTCTTTTTGTACCTTCTTATGAAATTTCAATCCGATCCCCAGAGAGAAAGTTATGACGATTTTCCCTAGGTCACCTGTTTGGAATGTAATTCAGGAGTCTGCAAAAAGACCAACTTCCTCAGATCATATCTCCGCAAATATAGCGCGAAAAGCTCTGAAATTTGGACCCAAGGTTCAGCGTGATTTCTTCTCAAATGGTTTTTTTTTGCAACTTCTGAAACGTCGCAGAAAAAAAGTTATGGTGAAAATGCCACGATGACCTGTTTGGAGCAGCGAAACCCTAGAATCCAAAGCTCTGAAACCAAATGTTATGAAACCAGCTCAAGAAAAGATAGAAAAGATAGATCAACACCTTAGAATTCAGCCTCTTCGAGGGGGAAACCTCCTTTACATTACATAAATGAAAAATTCTTGGATGATTCAAATGACAAAACCTCCTTTCTATATATAGGAGTCTAAGGAGTCACAATATAATCCAGCCGAACTAACAATAATAATATAAAGCCAGAAAAATAACAATAGAGGGATTCTATGGGGCACAATAATAACAATATGGGGTCAATAGGGGCACAACAATATTAATAAGGGGTATAACTACAATAGTAACGGGGTAATCACTAGTATTATAGGGACCCAACAATATCCCACCATAGCATTGCAACGAAAAGGTAAGAATTTTGAATGGACAAAGGGATGTGCAAAAAATTTGATCAATTTCTGAATTCAGGCTTTTGTGATCCATAATGAATTAAGAAAGTCTTTCAGTAGAAATCACATAGGATAATTTTTGTCGACGCGTTTCGAACCAACTAGTGTGGCTCATTATTAGGACCAGATGAAGAGGCAGACCATGAACAAGGCTTAAATAGAGAGAAATGTAGAGACCATAATATCATGTAACATCTATACTAAACAACCAGTTATTGAAAAATAATATTTAATCTATGATATTAATTTATTAAAATCAAATATTATTAGATAAGTTCTATTAATAGGTAATAATAAAAAAGTATACAACTATCTAGAATCAAACAATCAAAGTCAAACATCAAACAAGGAGTGAAGTCTAAAATTATAAAAAGGAGTCCACACCCTAATTATTGAGTCAAGATCCTTTAATAAATAAAAGTAATTAATGGAAATTAAATCAAATAAAATAAAACAAAAATAATCATAAGTCACATAAATATAATAAATTCAAATAAAAGTAATCAAAATAAGAGGGATAAATGAATTAGGGTCAACTATAAAATATGGGGTTGAGGCCCATTAAACAAAGAAAAGCCAAAAGTACTAAAAGGAGATAAGAACAAACAGGATGATAAAATACTTAAGAAGACAAGAAAGATCAAGAATATAAACTCTAATGATGAAAGGACATCAATACCTACAAAGATAAATAAACAAACAAAATAATTCAAAAAGAAACTTAATAAACTAGGAGGACGGGACAGGGACCCAACTTCTACTAATATTACAGCCATCATCAATATTCAAATTATTGGGCCTTTTCTCGATTTCTAGGGCCTCCCTCAATTTACGATGATGGAAATGACTAACCCTAGAAATGACTTTGGCCTCCTCAATGTAGATATGATGCTTATATTTATCTGCATGTTCTTCCAAAGCAAAGGAGCAAGTCCTGCCATGCTTGATGTCAGTTTCATGCTCATGAATCATTTGATTAATTGAGTGAACAGTCTCACCAATGTAGGGAGTTCCACATGAGCACGAGATAATGCATACACTCTTCATATTCTTGGGGTCCACTGGGTCTTTTACAGATCTAAGGGAGCTCTGGATGGTATTTAAACACCTAAAGGTGGAAGGCACCTTATACTTCCTTAGGATCTTCGCAATCTTGTCAGTGGTCCCTTGGCTAAAAGGGAGATGAACTCTTGAAAAACGATCCTTGGTTTCTTTCTTAGCCATAGGACCATTTTCAACTCTAAGGAAATCCTTAGTACATTGGTGTCTACTACACCCATTATTAAAGACAACACTTAGGAGATGAGCTTTCTCTTCATTGAGATGGTTTTTATAAAAAACTATGTGATTTCTACCGAAAGACTTTTCTTAATTTTTAAACAGTTGAAATAGTTGTTGACAAGTGCTCCAGTGTTAAACACTGCAGATCTAGACAGATAATTTGTGGTATGCACAGATGCTTACAAAATAGGAGTTGGTAGAGTTATTATGTAGGAGGCACAGGTAGTATGCTATGAGTCACGAAAATTGAATGAGCACAAGAAGAATTATCCGACACATCATCTTGAGTTGGCAGCAATCATCCATACATTGAAGATGTGGAGACATTATCTTCTTAGCAAGAGATTTGTAATGATGAGCGATCACAGTGGATTGAGGTATTTATTTGACCAACCGAATTTGAATGTCAGGCAATCTAGATGGTTTCCCATGATCATCAAGTTTGAATTTAAGATCAGGTATATTAAAGGTAAGGAGAATAGGGTTGTAGATGATCTTAGTAGGTGGATACAAGTGAACCACATAGAAACTATGATTTATTATGGGACAGATTTATAATCTTGTATCTTACAGGTAGGTCAGGAGGATAACAAGTACATGGAGCTCAGGCACAGGTTACAGTAGATTACAAGTGTAGGTACAGGTACACAGGATGTGGACTATCATCTCACAGCAGATGGCTTAATCATATTTAGGGACAGGATACATGTGTTAGATGAAAATGAGCTCAAGAAACATATCTTGAGATAATTTCATGTGAAAGCATATTTAGGCCACCCGAGATACTAGAATACATTGACAACAGTGAAGAAATTCTACTACCGCCCGAACTTGAAGAAAGAAGTGGCAGAGTTTCTGGCGAGATGCCTGGATTATTAATAGGTAAAGGAATAATGTAAGCATCTAGGTGGTTTACTATTGCTGATACTGAGTCCAAAGTGGAAATGGGAGGTCATTTCCATGGACTTCATCACAATTTTCTAAGAAAATATAGATAGCATGATTCCATCATGGTTGTGGTCGACATGTTGACTAAGGTAACACACTTCATTCAAGTGAAATCTACCTATTCAACTAGTGATGTGGCATAGGCATTCATCAAAAAGTGGTTAGATTGCATGGTGTTCTGAAGAATATTGTGTTAGAAATGGATGCAAAGTTCACTTCCAAGTTTTGGAAGAAGTTATTTGTAGGTTTAGGGAAAATTTGACCTTCAATACAACCTATCATCCACAGGCAAATGGAAAGACAGAGAGGGTCAACAGGATATTGGAGCATATGTTGAGGACATATGTGATGCATCAATAGTGGAAGTGGGAAGAGTATCTTCCACTGGTATATTTTTCTTACAAAAAAAGGTATCAGGAGTCACTGAGGATGAGTCTGTCTAAGGCATCATATGGCCAGAATTGTAGTACTCCCATTAATTGGAGTGACCCAATGAACAAGGTATTGATTGGACCAGACATGTTATAAGAAATGGAAAAGGAAATGTAGGTAATCAGGATTAATCTAAAGGAAGCATAGGATAGGTAGAAAATTTATACCAATTGAAACATGTTATTTAAGGAGTTTCAGGTTGGGGAATAGTTGTACTTGTGCATCAATCCCAAGAAGAGATCCTTGTGGATTGGATTATGTGCCAAGTTGGCACCTTGGTTTTGTGGACCTTTCAAGATTCTTGAAAGGATTGGAACAGTAGCATATGGACTTGCACTACCTTTGACAATGAAATTCCTTGATGTTTTCCATGTGACATTACTTAAAAAGTATGTTAAATATGTTGATCATGTGATTAATTGGTCTATATTGTAGGTGGAGCCAGAAGGACAATTCCAGCTGAAACCTTAGTGTAGATTGTAAAGAAATATTCTCATGCTCTAGAACCGATAAATTGAGAAATTTAAAGTGAAGTTGAAGCACTTTGGACCTGATGAAACTACATGGAAGATGGCAGATCAAATGTGGGCTATCTATCCTTCTCTATTCATTGGTTGAGTGAATGTTTTGGTAAATGTGTTGGTACGATGTTTTGGTATATTTTCATATGTATATGGATGTAAATATCACCATGATTTGTTTTATAAATCTCCAATAAGTGGTAGGGGTGTCATGTCATTATGGTTGTCATGTTGTTATGTCGTCATGTTGGTTTACTTATCAGTAGGTTGATCATTGTAAATACTGCAACGAGCAAAGTTATAAAGCTCCATGGGCAGTATTTTTTTCTTTCAGTAGTCTTGTTGGTTGTGGGTGTCATTGAACACTGAGGATGGTGTTCCCCCAAGGGGGAGAGGTCTGTAATAGCCCTTGTCAAAAATCCATGTAATAAAAGTTAATAGAGGAAAAATAATAACCATGGTCACGAGAAATGTACTCCAAGTTGAATGTTGAGCAAAACATCCTAGTGTAGGTTTTCATTTGGTTAATTATTGTTATGAAACCAGCTCAAGAAAAGATAGAAAAGATAGATCAACGCCTTAGAATTCAGACTCTTCGAGGGGGAAACCTCCTTTACATTACATAAATGAACAATTCTTGGATGATACAAATGAAAAGACCTCCTTTCTATATATAGGATTCTAAGGGGTCATAACATAATCAGAGCCGACATAACAATAATAATGTAAGGGCACAATAATAACAATAGTGGGCTTCTATGGGGCACAATAGTGACAATATGGGCACTACATGGGTACATCAATATAATAAGTGGGTTATACTAATAACAATAAGGGGTTACACTAGTAGTATAGGGGCATAACATGCCCCTCCCCTTCAAAAAGCATTGTCCTCAACACTTGAGTAGTTCTTGATGCTTCTGTATAAAATTCTTGTCCTCCCATGTGGAATCTTCAGTGGGTAAGTTCTTCCACTTGATGAGATACTTTGAAATTGATCGATTTCGTAGCTGTCGGGTTCTTGTTTCTGTGATTGCTCCAAGTTCCAATATGATTTTTCCTTCCTCTTCAATTTCTGGCAATATTGTTTGAATTGGGATCTTTTGCAACTTTTGAATAAGTAGCCATACTTCTTCGTCCTTCTTCCATTCATCCCTTGCTTCATTTATCCAATCTGGTTGGATAATATAAATAGCACAAAACAATGCTTCCACATCCTCATCCTTGAAGAGTCTTCCCATTCGGTAAGGTCGCCATTTTTTAAGTGCATGTAGTATTGCCAACATTTTCTTCTCATAAATAGCTTGCTTGAGATGTAGCAGTAAAAATACCCATCACCTACATCAAAACATTTTTCACTACAATGTTTATCTACCTGTTGTTTCATTTGATTTTGCACCGAAGTGGCGTTATCCTTTAAAAGTTGGAGAACTTGTTGTTGATGCTCGATGTGATCTTTCACTGCTTGAACCTTTTTCTTCTTGATATGTCCTTCTATCTCTAGAGTTTGAGGAGTGGTAATTTCTTCCAATCCTTTACAAGATATGGTTGGATTCATTTCTTGATGCTCGATGTGATCTTTCACTTCTTGAACATTTTTCTTCTTGATATGTCCTTCTATCTTGATAGTTTGAGGAGTGGTAATTTCGAAAAATGAATTACAAGATATGGTTGGATTCATTTCTTCTTTCTCGATGTGAACTTTCACTTCTTGCACATTTTTCTTCTTGATATGTCCTATCTTGAGAGTTTGAGGAGTGGTAATTCTCGCCAATGCTTTACAAGATATGGTCTGATTCATTTCTTCTTTCTCTGGGGTGGGGTCCTGGCGTATATCTTCTTCTTTTGATGTTTCTTGATCCTTTTCTTCCTCCTCTTCATATTCTATGTAAAATAATTTCTTCTCAGCACACTTATGACCTTTAGTGCATTTGCTATCACAATTGTAACAAAGCCCTTTTTCTCTTTTTTCTTCCAATTGTTGTGGTGTAACCCTTGTAGGTTGTGGAAGGGTGGGAGAAACAACACTTCCATCTTTATAGTTGTGAGGGGCATGCTTCCTGGTTTCCATAATTTTTCTTTCCACTATGTCACAAAGCCCTTCTACTCTTTCCAATTGTTGTGGTGTTGCTCTAAAGAAGGTGTTGCTCTTTGTATCCTCATAATGTCTTATCATTTCCTCCATGAAAATTGACCACGTAACAAGTTGTTTACGAGAACAAAGCCCTTCGTACCATAAAAATTGATCTGGTTCTAAATATGAAGATGCAATACATACCTTTTGTAATAGTTGTACACCATGTAGATCAAAATATTGCTCCATCTGAAGTATCCAATTTACCGGATCCTTGCCATCAAACTTCCTCATCTTGCTTTTTCTTGATTTTAGGAGCTCGACCTTGAAACGACTATAAATCTGTACTTTCGGATCTTTAAGTTATGAAATTGCAATCTATAGTAGCCCTCTGTGTCCTCTTTCTAATGCCACCAGTCTTATCCAAATTGGATTCTCTAAGAAAGAGTTATGCACAATCTCCCAAGATGACCTAATTATAGACCTTTCCAGAAGAGTGAACTTGTATGAAGTGCCACGTGTCACTGTTTTTACTTTTGGATCTGAAAAATATATACAAAAAACTACAGTCCATCCTCTTTCTGTACCTTCTTACAAAATTTTAATCCGATCCCCAGAGAGAAATTTATGACGATTTTCCCCAAGTCACCTGTTTGGAATGTAATTCAGGAGTCTGCAAAAAGACCAACTTCCTCAGATCATATCTCCACAAATATAGCGCGAAAAGTTCTGAAATTTGGACCTAAGGTTCAGCACGATTTCTTCTCAAATGGGTTTTTTTTGAAACTTCTGAAACATCGCAGAAAAAAGTCATAGTGAAAATTCCACAATGACCTGTTTGGAGCAGTGAAACCCTAGAATTCAAAGCTCTGATATCAAATGTTATGAAACCAGCTCAAGAAAAGATAGATCAACGCCTTAGAATTCAGCCTCTTCGAGGGGGAAACCTCCTTTACATTACACAAATGAACAATTCTTGGATGATACAAATGAAAAGACCTCCTTTCTATATATAGGAGTCTAAGGGGTCATAACATAATTAGAGCCGACATAACAATAATAATGTAAGGGCACAATAATAACAATGGTGGGATTCTATGGGGCACAATAATAAATATATGGGCACTACATGGGTACATCAATATAATAAGTGGGTTGTACTAATAACAATAAGGGGTTACACTAGTAGTATAGGGGCCTAACATGCCCCTCTCCTTCAAAAAACATTGTCCTCAATGCTTGAGTAGTTCTTGATGCTTCTGTATAAAATTCTTGTCCTCCCATGTGGAATCTTCAGTGGGTAATTTCTTCCACCTGATGAGATACTCTGAAATTGATCGATTTTGTAGTTGTCGGGTTCTTATTTCTGTGACTGCTCCAGGTTCCAATATGATTTTTCCTTCCTCTTCAATTTCTGGCAATATTGTTTGAATTGGGATCTTTTGCAACTTTTGAATAAGTGGCCATACTTCTTCGTCCTTCTTCCATTCATCCCTTGCTTCATTTATCCAATCCAGTTGGATAATAGAAATTGCACAAAACGATGCTTCCACATCCTCATTCTTGAAGAGTCTTCCCATTCGGTAAGGTCGCCATTTTTTAAGTGCATGTAGTATTGCCAACATTTCCTTCTCATAAATAGCTTGTTTGAGATGTAGCAGTAAAAATACCCAATCACCTACATCAAAACATTTTTCACTACAATGTTGATCTACCTGTTGTTTCGTTTGATTTTGCACCGAAGTGGCGTTATCCTTTAAAAGTTAGAGAACTTGTTGTTGATGCTCGATGTGATCTTTCACTGCTTGAACTTTTTTCTTCTTGATATGTCCTTCTATCTCTCGAGTTTGAGGAGTGGTAATTTCTTCCAATCCTTTAAAAGATATGGTCGGATTCATTTCTTGATGCTCGATGTGATCTTTCACTTCTTGAACATTTTTCTCCTTGATATGTCCTTCTATCTTGATAGTTTGAGGAGTGGTAATTTTGACCAATGAATTACAAGATATGGTTGGATTCATTTCTTCTTTCTCGATGTGATCTTTCACTTCTTGCACCTTTTTGTTCTTGATATGTCCTTCTATCTTGAGAGTTTGAGGAGTAGTAATTCTTGCCAATGCTTTACAAGATACCGTCTGATTCATTTCTTCTTTCTCTGGGGTGGGGTCCTGGCGTATATCTTCTTCTTTTGATGTTTCTTGATCCTTTTCTTCCTCCTCTTCATATTCTATGAAAAACAATTTCTCCTCAGCACACTTATGACCTTCAGTGTATTTGCTATCACAATTGTAACAAAGCCCTTATTCTCTTTTTTCTTCCAATTGTTGTGGTGTAACCCTTGTAGGTTGTGGAAGGCTAGGAGAAACAACACTTCCATCTTTATAGTTGTGAGGGGAATGCTTCCTGGTTTCCATAATTTTTCTTTCCACTATGTCACAAAGCCCTTCTACTCTTTCCAATTGTTGTGGTGTTGCTCTAAAGAAGGTGTTGCTCTTTGTATCCTCATAATGTGCTATCATTTCCTCCGTGAAAATTAACCACGTAACAAGTTGTTTACGAGAACAAAGCCCTTCATACCATAAAAATTGATATGGTTCTAAATATGAAGATGTAATACATACCTTTTGTAACAGTTGTACACCATGTAGATCAAAATATTGCTCCATCTGAAGTATCCAATTTACCAGATCTTTGCCATCAAACTTCCTCATCTTGCTTTTTCTTGATTTTAGGAGCTCGACCTTGAAACGACTGTAACTCTATACTTTCAGATCTTTAAGTTTTGAAATTGTGATCTATAATAGCCCTTTGTGTACTCTTTCCAATGCCACCAATCTGATCCAAATTGGATTCTCTAAGGAAGAGTTATGCACAATCTCCCAAGATGAACTGATTATAGACCTTTCCAGAAGAGAGAACTTGTATGAAGTGCCACGTGTCACTGTTTCGACCTTTGGATCTGAAATTGCATAAAAGAAGCTACAGTCCATCCTCTTTCTGTACCTTCTTACGAAATTTCAATCCGATCCCTAGAGAGAAAGTTATGATGATTTTCCCCAGGTCACCTATTTTGAATGTAATTCAGGAGTCTGCAAAAAGACCAACCTCCTCAGATCATATCTCCGCAAACATCGTGCAAAAAGCTCTGGAATTCGAACCCAACGTTCAGCGCGATTTCTTCTCAAATGGGTTTTTTTTGTGACTTCTGAAACGTCACAGAAAAAAGTTATAGCGAAAATTCCACGATGGCCTGTTTGGAGTAGCAAAACCCTAGAATCCAAAGCTCTGATACCAAATGTTATGAAACCAGCTCAAGAAAAGATAGAAAATATAGATCAACGCCTTAGAATTCAGTCTCTTCGAGGGGGCAACCTCCTTTACATTACATAAATGAACAATTCTTGGATGATACAAATGAAAAGACCTCCTTTCTATATATAGGAGTCTAAGGGGTCATAACATAATTAGAGCCGACATAACAATAATAATATAAGGGCACAATAATAACAATAGTGGGCTTCTATGGGGCACAATAGTAACAATATGGGCACTACATGGGTACATCAATATAATAAGTGGGTTATACTAATAACAATAAGGGGTTACACTAGTAGTATAGGGGCATAACAATTATGGCTATGGAAATTGAGAAAGGAAATGGCTAAGGCTTTGGGAAAGAAAAATGGCATTTATTGGCATCTATTTATGAAAATAATGGAAATTAGGAGAAAAGGAAGGTGAAAGGTCACAGGTTTCATGTGAGGAGGAAAATGAAGGAAAATAATGGAAAATGAAGAAAATAGAGGCCTCATTAATAAAAGTTATTATGAGGATCAGTTCATGCCTTTTGATCAGTTTACTTTTGGAGCTCTAATTCTATTCTCTCTTTCTATCATACTCTTGGACACTTGATTTTCTTGGAGAACTCTTGGAGGAGTGTGTCATACACAAGATTTAGAGAAAGAAGGAAAATAAATAGTAAGAAAGTGCAAGAGGACATCAGGATCAGCATCTAAAACGGGGTTTTCTTATAGGTACTGAGTTGCATGTATGATTTCATTATTAGTTTTGGCATTCATGGAAAATTCATGTGGTTTCTTGGTCATGATATGTCATTGGCATGGAGGATTTCCTCGATTAATAGTGGTTTTTCCTAGCCTTTCCATTTCCTGGATATCCATGGTGTTGTGGGAGTCTTCCCCTTTTTCTTTTTGGTTCGTTTTCATGTTCCTTTGGTTGTGGGTTGAGTTATTAGTTCCTAAATCCTTGGTTGGACAAATGCTCTAGAGCCTTGTAACAACTTTGGTTGAGTTATTAGTCTTGGAGCCTTAGTTGGACAAATTCTTTAGAGCCCTTGGTGGGTTGAGTTACTACTCCTAGAGCCTTGGTTGGACAACTTCTTTGGATCTCGGTAGAAGATGTGAGTTGAGTTACTATTCCTAGATCCTTGGTTGGAACAAATGCGTTGGAGATCTGGATAGCCTGGGTAGATACCAATATAGTGGTGGTTAGTTATTTCTAATCATGAGGTGGAATCATTGGTTGAGGGTTGAGTTGGTTTGGCCTATGGAACCCTTGGTTTTATTTTGATGGATTTGTTCTAAGATAACCCACATTCATGTTTGGAATATGGCACGGGGGTGATTGGCTGAAGAGATACTTGGTTCATCCAATCTATGGTCGGGTGGAACATGGAAGTCCCAAACCTAGTTGGCCTTTGCATTCATCAATAATATATCTCTTTGTCCTTGGTATTTTATGAGTAAATATACTTGTTTATATGTGCCTCATATGGTTTTTATATCCTTGATATTTTTGTTGGTTATATGTTGGTTATGAATGAGTTCTATGACAGTAATAATGTATGCCTCTCATCATGTTTTGTTTAATCAGTGAATGTACAATGAAAATATGGCTTAATAGATGGTAATGAAGTTATTGTGATGAGGAATTAGTTCTTCTTAGTGACTCTCAAATAATTATGAGACCCTTATGCTCAAATCTGTTGTTTAAACATGTAGAAGGCATATTTGTGACATGTTTGACAAAATTCCTATCATGGCTAGTAGGGGTCCAATCAAGTCCTCATTTAATTATTTGCAATTGTATCATTGTTTTGAGTTTACCTTTCAATTATGGAAATTTCATGGATTTATGGGTAGTGGCTTGAGTCCTAGCCCTAAAAACGTGGCACAAATTTGGAGTTGTTTGCACATAACTAGATGGAAAAGTCCTTAGTCACACGCATGCCTTGTTGTGGGAGTGACTCGAGGGTTATAGTTGCATGCATACCCATTTCAAGGGAGAAATTAACGATTTAAGTTAGAAAAATGTTAGTTTGTATCAGGGGCTAGTCACTTGGATGGGTTGGATGGCTCTTGGGGGTTCTCCTGCAGGTGTAGAAGGTCAGGTTGTTTGTGTTCAGCTCCACTTCCTTAAATGTTACATAGGGATTTGAATCATATAATAATAACTCTTCGTCACATGTTTACCCCAATTGGTTGGTTGCTTCGGTATATGTGGGAGAAGGGTGTTACATCCTTCTTCAAATTAGGCCAATAATATAACTGCTTCACCGCAATGGGTGTCTTTTAATATCCTGGGTGACTTGAATACAGCTTAGCATAAAATTCTCTCAGGATAAGCCTCTTGAGCTCACTATTTTCTGGAACATAGATCATGTCCCTAAATCTAACCAAACCATCTACTATGATACTATATTCCACATCATGATCACCTGTACCATGTTGTTGTAACATGTGCCTAATCTCCCTATACCTGTTTTCCTACCTATAAGATCTGATCCTGTAAATTTGTCCCATATGAACTCATAGTTTCTATATGATTTACCTGCACCCTTATTCTAAGAGCATATGAATGCTCATTTTCCTTCCCTTTAATGTACCTGATCTCGAAGTCAAACTCATTAATCGTGGTTAACAATCTATCTTTCCTAGCATTCAAATTCAGTTGGTCAAACATGCATCTCAATCCACTATGGTCACTTATCAGTACAAACCTCTTGCCAAGAAGTTTGTGTCTCCACATCTTCAATGCATGTACAATTGTTGCCAATTCAAGATCATGTGTAACATAACTTTTCTTGTGCCCCTTCAATTTCCTTGATTCATAACATACCACTTATCCCTCTTACTTCAAGGCTCCACTAAGTCCTCTCTTGCAAGAATATATACACACTTCAAACTCTTTATCTGGGTCTGCAATCTTTAGAACTAGATCATTTGTAAACAACTATTTCAACTGCTCAAAACTTGTTACACATTCCTCTGTCCATTCAAATTGCTTTCCTTTCATCTGTAATGATGTAATAGGATAGGAAATCCATGAGAATTTCTTAATGAACCTCATATAGTAACCTTCCAAACCCATGAATGATCTAACCTCATCCACATTCCTAGGAGTTTCTCATTCCATAATAGCTTTGATATTTTCTGGATCCACTATTATGCCTTCCTTAGAAACAACATTCCCTAAGTAACATACATTTTTTTGAAAGAAACTTATTTTGTTAAGATTGGCATACAACTGATGCTCTCTTAGCAATCTCAACATTGCTACTAAATGTTTTTCATGTTCTTCCTCATTCTTAGAATATATCAAGATATCATTAATGCATACAATAACAAACATTTTCAGATAAGGACGCGACACACTATTCATCAAGCACATAAAAGTAGCTGGAGAATTAGTTAAACTCGAAGGAACTACAACAAACTCATAATTCCCATACCTAGTCTAGAATGAAGTCTTGTAGATGTATTCTTCTTTAATGTGTACCTGATGGTATCCTAATCTCAAATCAATCTTTGAGAACACAACCACTCCCTTCAATTGGTATAAAAAGTCATAAATCCTTGACAATGGATACCTATTCTTGATGGTTACCTTGTTCAACTGTTAATAATCAATGCACAACCTGAGAGTACCATCCTTCTTCTTCACAAACAATATCAGTGCACCCCACAGTGATACACTTAGCTTAATGTATCCTTTGTCAAGCATTTACTTTAGCTGTAATTTCAATTCTATTAACTCTAGTGTGCTCATCATATATGGTGCCTTTGATGTTGGTTTTTCCCCTGGTACCAACTCAATAGATAATTCCACTTCCTTGTGAGGCAGTAACTCTGGAACCTTAGTGGGAAATACATCATAAAACTTTTGTATAATTGTGTACCTTTTCAAGACTTCTGCATCCTTAACATCCTTACCTTTATCACTGGAAATATGTATTGCAAATAACACACGCTCTTTCCTATGATTTCTATTTTCATGCATAGTTTTAACCATTCTATTTGATGTTTCCTTATTCTTACCTTGCAAGATTCTCTATTCTCCATTGTCATATAAGAACTTAATAGCCTTTTCATAACAACTCACCTTGGTCCTATGAAGATACAATCATTCCATACCCAACAACATATTGTATGATCTCAATGGAAGCAAGTCAAATGCATTGTTGTAGGCATACCATTCAATTCAAATGAAAAATCTCTTAGCCAATGATGAACTATTTCCTTTGTACCTATATCCAAGTACACTAACAAATATTATAAATGTAGTTCTTTATTCAAACCACGCTTATCCACTAGGTCAAGATTAACATAGCTATAATTAGATCCAAGATCAATCAAAATAGAAACAACTTGATCACAAAGCTTACCATCCATCTCAATAATATATGACTGGTGATCCACCTGCCTGTTATCCAATGTTGCATAGATTAGAGGAATGTTATTTCCAACATCCCCAACTATATGCACTTCCTATGCACTATATATCTAAGGCCTACTACCCTGATATGATGGAAAATCTTTCTTGAGATGCTCCTTGCCACATATCCAACATCGCAATTATGCCCTACCATCACCTTTATTTTTCTTCCCTCTAGGCGGTGACCCATGTCCATGTTCAACTACATTAAACTTCTTGTAAGGAACCACATTCTCTTTCTCACTCGCATCCTGAGTTCTTGATCACTTCAGTGGGCACTGGTCCGTTAGCTTTATCTTTCCCTTTCCAACCTTGCTGATATTTTTTTCATACACTTTTATTTCTCATAAAAATGCTTCAACTTTCTGATGGATTCCTCTAATTATCTAGGCTCATAAAACTCGATCATGTCTTTAAACGCTATCAGAAATCCATTGATGAATCTCTAAATCTTCACCTTCTCCTCCCACAAATAAGGCACATACCTCAACAACTCCAAGAATCCACTAGTATACTCCTCGTCAGTCATAGACCTCATATTCAACTCATAGAACTCCTTCACCCTATCATCATAGCATCTCTCTGATAGATACTTCTTCCTAAAAAGTCTTTCAAAATCCCTCCAAGTCAACTCCTCTTCCTGATTGTCTCTAACATTCTTAATGTCTACCCACCAAATGTTTTCTTTACCTTTAAGACTGAATGTAGATATTATGGCCTTCATGTTCTTTAAATAATTATGTAATATGAAGAACTTATTCATTCCAAGCAACCAAGCTTCTACATCTTATGACTTCTTCGTTTCCCCATCAAATGTAGGTAGCTTTACTTTCTTAAACTCATTTGGAAAATATCCCCTACCACTCCTCTTGTACGAATGATGGTGATGATGACCATGCTACCTATCTGAACCAAAACTAGAATAATTACCATGTCCAATGCCTCTCCTATCAAGTGTATCTAAGAATTTTCCATCCCTAGCAATATCATCCATGTCTAATGGGTGTCCATCATAATATTTGCTACCATAGGTTCCATTGATCATGTCCTCATGTGCATGACTGATCGTAATCGATCCCCACCTCTGTAAGTCTAACAAACTCTGAAGAATGACTACATTAACCTATTCTTGTTTCTCATGTTCCCTAGAAAGTCTCTCTTGTGATTGAATTATCTTGTTATTATCTACTTTGCAACTCCTTATTTCTTCCTTCAAACTCCTCAAAGTGTCTGCTATGTGAGGGGAGTACTCATGACCGTGTTGCTCATCTAATCTATAGGGAGAGTCTTGTGAACTGTAGTCTACCATATTGTTAGTAATATTTGATCTTCTTCTTGCAAGTATACCATGTCAGCTAAACAAAAATATAAACATAATCAACATACCTCAGTATAGTTGAAGGGGCGATATCTTGTCTGCAAGATCAACCAGATTATAAAAATACATGTATAAACATAATCATAGCAATATATAGACATCATCTCAATCATCATCTAGTTACCATGCCTGACCATACCAACTGCATACCATGACCCCATGCATGACAACTATAACCATGAAAATCCATGCATACATCCATGTAGACAATAGACATACACAACAAATGCATATTCAGCTAACATGCATTCATGACAACCATATTCTGCCCATCCAGTCAAAGGGGTGAACCATGCTCTGATACCCCTATGTAACACCCTCCTCCCACACTTACCCAAGCTTACCAATCAACCGGGGTAAATATGTGATGAACAGTTACTATGATATGGCTCAACCTCCTAGATCACCTTAAGGAAGTGGAATCTACACAACCAAGACGTTATTGATCTTCCTCAGGTGCTACAAGAACCCCAAGGGGCTAAAAAACCACTCCAAGTTCCCAACCCCTGAGTTAACTTTTTTTGTATTGACCTAAACCCCCAATTACTACTATGGCAAGCCCTCCATGTGACTAAAAGCCTCTAGTCACTCCCAAAACAAGGCCTCCATGTGACTGCAATATTTTTCAGGCAGTTTTTTTTCCAGCGACCCTAAAATTTGAGCCACTTTTTCAGGGCTAGGACTTAGGCCTCTACCCAGAACTTGATGAAATTCTCAGGGATGATAAATAAAAATAAGACAAGGACTATAATGCGGAAATTGAACCAGGAACTTACTAAACTCATCCTAACCATGACAGGCATTTTTTCAAAAAAATCATAAACATGCAATGTATAAGTCACAAAAACACATCTGAACATAGGGATTTCATACTTATCTAAGAATATTCAAGAAGGTATAATTCCTTCTCACCAAAGATGCAATATCATCTATTAGGCCATATATTCACTAACCTTTCATTTACTAAAAAAACATGATGATAGGCATAACTCAAGCCTGTCATAAACCATGCTTATAACCAACATATAACCAGAGAAATATCAATAATATAACAACTATTAAAGCCACATAATAACAAGTACATTTACACACAATACACAAGGGGAAAAGAGCTCTTATTATCATATGCAACATCCAACCAAGTTAGGGACTTCGATGTACCACCCAACCATAGATTGGGTTGAACCAAATCTTTCTTTTAACCAATCACCCTAGTTCCATACTCTAAGCATGAATGTGGGACTCACAACAAAACCAACCAGGGCTTCTCAGGATTTATCATGTATCCCTCCATTATCGATCAAAGGATTCCTAAGCCTTAAACAAAGAAACATACACTAAAGTATTTACCACAATCCCACCATATATCGGTCAAGGGATCACTAAGCCCTAAACAAGCATGGATTCCTCTGGACCTCTCCACCTAAACCATGAGGAATTTTCCTATCTCCACCCTCAGGCTTTGTCGTGTATCCCGCCATTACTGAACAAGGGATTCCTAGGTCTTTGGGAATTTTCCTAAGACCACCCTACTCAGTTTCGAAATCATCCAGCAATTCAGCTCAACCACGTAAAAGAACCCCATCACACCATGGTTATCCATAAATTAAAAGGTAAGTCTAGAAACCACACTCACACCTGGAAAAACCCATGTCAATGATAGTGAGAGAACCAAATGCACACATGCATGTACCATGCATGCTAGAAATAGCAAGAAAATCATACATGCAACTCCATATGTGCAAGTAATCTCATTGTAGTTGCTTGATCTTACTCTTCCCTGCTTGATCCTTTCTTCCCTTTTCCTCCTTGTCCTTCCTTTGCCTTCCTTCTTCCAATGCTAGAGTGATCCAAGAATACTCTAAGTGTATGAGAGTATATGAGAGAGAATAGAGAGAAAGCTCCAAGTTAAAACTGACAAAAGCTTGTGAATTGATTCTCAAGAGTGTTTTATTAATGAGGCCTCTATTTTCTTCAATTTCCATTATTTTCCTTCATTTCCCTCCTCACATGCAATGTGCAACCTTTCATCTTCCTTTTCTCCCAATTTCCTTAATTTTGATAAATAAAATTCCAATTAATGCCTCTTGCCTTTTCAAAGCCTTTTTCATTGCCTTTTCCAATTTCCTTAGCTATAATAAACCAAATGAACACCCATTATGATGTTTTGACCAACATTTAGCTTGGAATAGATGTCCCATGATCTTGGTCTTATTTTTTCCTTTATTAACTTTATTACATGAACTTTTAACCTAGGGCTATTACATATGTTAAGATTGAATAAAGTATTGTTTTTTTCATGTTTTCTTTGTCAAAACATATTTGATATGTAACCAAGACAACGCTATGAAAAATCCTCCAATTTATATTATTACTAATATCTTCAATCAAAAATGGCATAGACTCGATTTCTTTTTTCCTAGTCATGAGCATTGAATTGAAATAAATTCAAAAGATAGAACAAAAAGACTAAAAAAATAAATATGATACACAGTTAATTAAACCTACCCAGAACTATCTATTTTATTTTGTTTCTTCACTGGAATCTATTGCTTTCGTTTTTTCTATCGCAATATTCTTTTTCTATAGTATTGCTCATTTTTATCTCTACACTCTTGTCCATCTCTACTGTGACATTATTCAAATTCAATATATTTTTCCTATTCACAAATAATACATTGAAATCATTACTTAAAAGGACATTGTAATTGAAATTAAGTAAGAATTGTCTAATGAACACATAATAAGATAAGGCAAAGCCATTGCTAATGTACATAAATTCTAAATAGATTTTAGTTTCAGTAGATACAAATGTTTTATAGAAATGTTCAAAGTAATTTTTTTCTTGTAATTGTTGTCCTTGATCTGAATTTCTAAGTGTTATATGTTTCCTGAAAATTGAAAAAACTTTTCTTTTAATTATAGTACATTAAAAATATTGCAAAAAAAATCATTTGGTTGTGTAATGAAAATATAATCAAAAAATAATAAATAGAACAAAAACGTACCTCTTAGAAAATTTGTCATTGTCCTTAAGAGTATCCATTCTTCTTTTGTTCATTTTTGTTGCTCTGACGATATGAGCTACCAAATATATAGAAATAAGAAAAGAAAGAGGTTATAATTTCATAGCACGGAAGTAATTTAAATGTAAGAACTATATGATAGTAATGCATCTTATGTAAACTTGTTTAGTATTATCACATTATCCAATATCTGAACTTTGTACATCATTTCTACAAGACTGTACCATATATTGTATAAATGTTTTAAGTACTCACATATAGAACAAACAATGCACTATTTAGTTATAAAAAAATACACATTTTATAATTTCACTCAAATAGAGCTTGCAGAGATAATCCCTCATGATGTGTAACTACCATAGCAATATCATACAACCTCGACAAGGATTTGTTTTGTAACAAGCTCATCCAAAAATTAATTTAACATGCATTTGTAATGTGTATGCTAAAAATATTGCATCATGAACAGCTAGAGAATGATTTTACTGACAATACAATCACAATTAGTGGTGACAATTGTCACATTACCTTATAATAGATAGTTAACAAAGTTCGACGTGCAGATAGGAATTAATGTAGTAAAAAATAATCGACGGTCAGTAGAGTTTGACCAAAAGGTGAGTGCTTTAGTTTCCATCGAAGCAGGGAGTTATCCACACATTTCATTCATGAACAAATAGCTACTAATAATAAAAATTTATCATTAAATAAATTTGATCCAATGCATCACTGTACACTTTGAAAGAGATTGTTCTCGGAAATTATTATTATTATTGTCATATACGAAAGTGTCATAAGTGAAGAAATATGTAGAACTAACTTTGAAATAATAATTTAATGTGAAATATGGGAAAGAAAGATAGAACACTAGTTGAAGGAATGCTCTCATGCTCCCTCCCTATCCGACACATGATGAGAGCTCCCCTCAAAAAAATCTTTGGATAATCAAATGTTCTAAAACTAACCAAAGATCATTGGTTCAAAGTAGATGCTAAAAGTGACAAATTCAAATTTTTTTTGTTTTATAATGCTAATTTTTTTATATGAAGAAGAAAGAGAAATGTTGTGGGAGAAGTATGCCAGAAATACTATACAAGAAAGATTGGAAATAAATATGCAAAAGTATCTTTTAAATATTAATCTAATATGAAATATGATAAAATGAATAAAAGTATAACAAATATAGTTAGATATAGTGGTACACAATGATAACTTTGCTGAGAGGTATGATTTCTCCCGCACACACTCGATTATCTGCACATTTTTCATTTTTCATATCTAAATCTGTAAAATAATAAAATATAAACAAAATAGCAATGATTGCCTTGTTGTCAATGACAGAGCACTAATTGAAGAAACAACCTTCTTGCTTTTTTCTAGTCAAATTAAATTTGCGTCCATGGAGTAAAATTCCCTATGCATTGTACTTCTCCTGCACATACTCCATACTCCATACATTCTTCAGTCCATATAAATTCATAGCTCTATGCAACTACTCTTCTACATGGCTAAATCTATAAAAGTCTTAAATGAAAAAGTGTTTTAAATTAATTTCATCTCCTTTGATTATTATTATCATATTATGGAACTCTTTCTTTTTTGCTATATATTTTATGTGCTTTGTAGCATGTAATTTTGTATACAAAAAGGAACACATAAATGTATATGGACATATGAAACATTACACAACGAAGTTTATATTATTGGTTCCATGAAACTGTTGTTCCGCACAAAAGAGGAAATTCATTTAAAATTAGATAAATTTCTGAATAAGAGCACCACCATTCTATTTTTGACAAACAATAGCAAATGTAAATATTTCAATAACCTTGCATTAATGCTTCTTGAGTAGTTCTTCATGACACTTTCTACTTGAAAGTCTCGTTACTCTTTGCTTAGAATTGGCTGACGGCAAGCTAGGGGGAAATTCTAGGAATCAACCCCCTCCCCTACTAGGGGGATGATTCCCAGAATCACCCCCAAGAGGCTAGGGGGTTGATTACCAGAATCGTCCCTTAGCCTGCCATGGTCGAGGGCTGATTCTAAGAATCGACCCCCTGGCCTCCCGGGGATGATTCTGGGAATCGGCCTCCTAGCCTGCCAGGGGGTCGATTCCCTGAATCTCCCCCAACAGAACAATGGGGTGATTCCCAGAATTAGCCCCCAGCAAGCCAGGGAGCAGTTATAGGAATCGCCCTCCTGGTAGACTAGAGGGCCTTTTTGCCCCAGGTATGCCTACCCACAGGCACAGGAATGACATGACACTAAGGCATAGTAGCCCCTTAGCAAGGGGCCTGCCATGGGATTGAGGACAAATGAAAAAATAAAAACTTTTTTTCTAAGGAATGGATTTTGTTTCCCATGTATGAACCTAACATCCAACTTGTCAAGGGGGTCGATGCACATGTTTCTAGTCTTTTTTCATTTTTAGATTTTGTTTCATTTTGTTTATTTACTTAAGCTATTGGTTCTTTGTAATTTACTAATTTATATATATGTGTATATTTGTTGCAGGAAAATGGCATCAAGGAAGATTTATGTGAATCTTTCTAAACCAAAGACTGCTAAAACTAGAGGTGGATCCTCAAAAATATTGTTGAACAAACCAAACTTGAGCAAATAACTACAAATATATCAAGTGCCTCAAAGGATAAGAAGTTTATTTCTTACTGGAAGAAATCAAAAGAAGTGAAGCATATAGAACATATATCGTTTGTGAAAGATAGAGAATGAAAACAACATCTGCAGATATATCTATATGTTGATATCCTTAACGATAGTGGAAGTTATGAGGTTTTGGGAAAAGTACTAGACATGTGTTTGATACTGGATACTGAAGTTGTTTATGTACTTACAAAACCGCCCAAGTCACATGACAAGATTAGATATCAGTTTGCATTGTCAATGTATGACACGAAAAATGAATCTACAAAGATGTGTAAACAAATCATAAATGAGATTACACAAGATATTGTAAGTATTATTATTTATATTTATGTGTTTTGCGGTATGATAATTGTGTCATTATATCTTTTATAACTTAGTTTTTATTGACATACTATATTTTGTTTGACATAATTTTATTGAAAATCTTTCAATTATGTTGGGATGCATTTATTTTATAGAGAAATATATTATGAATGTTGTCAGCAGTTTCTACTCAGGATCAGAAGAATATATGGCAAACAAGCAAAAAAAAGCAATCCACGATGCTACAAAACTACATCCAAGGGATTAGCAAAGAATGCCTACAGTGGATAAATCTAGCAAAGCTAGACATGTTACTTTTGAAGAGGATGAAGTTGAAACTAAAGCTAAAGAATATGTTGCCATTACTGAGGATAAGATTAGAACTAATGTTAGAAAGGAGAAGAGCCATAAAATACCAAAAGTAAAAATTCCCAAGAATGTCTATGTTCTAGTTGATGATGAGGATGTTACTTATCTAGAAGAAAAGAGGAGGAAGAAAATAAAAGTTGATCATTCTCAAAAAGTCAAGGCTAGCAGTGAAGATCCTAGTTAAAATTCAAAATAAAACAAGGAAATCATTACACCAGGAGTTGATTTAGAGGATGGCATTATTAAAACAAAACAAAATGTCATTTGACATCACTTGACAAAGACAAACTTAATTGAGGGTGGTTGTACATTTCAGCTTAATGTTAGACAAATCTATAATCCAAGTGAAGGACAATTTAAATATCAAATTAGAAAGCCACACCACCTGCATATTCACAACTTGAATACATTGATGAGGTACAATCCATATGCTCATGTGGTTGATTATGTGCTTCTTGTTGGTCCAGTTCAAGTTCCCAAAAAAGAAGCATTTGATCAGTCAAAATGTTTTGAATACAATTATTATGTGCTTGGGGAGAACCATTTTGTAGAAGCTCAAAAAAAATTGATGGAGGAATATCCCAATAACCCACATTTTGAAACAATGAAATTTGTCATTTATGTTGGTTTATCAGATACAAAAGAAAAGTTATTTCCATAGCATCATAATACAGATAATGAGTATAGGATGTTTATGACTTTCATCCAAAATGTTAGATTTATTCATAATGAATTTGAAGAAAAATGTGGTGGGAATAAGACAAGGGTTATTCTAGAATTTTAGAAGGAATGTTGTATGGAAATAGGTTATCAAGTTGAGGAAAAAATCAATTCAAAAGGCAAAGAAGTACATTCTAATATATTCAGAGGTATTGATAACATTTTCCAGTTGACATTTAGAACTGGAGAGATATGGGAATTGATTAATGATATTGTTAGCATGTGGTAGAACATTGGCATTAAAAACCAGAAGGTCAAAAAGTCTAAACCATTGATATGAAGCAGCAGTAAATCAGGTCTTGAAATGAAGCAGCTTCCAGGAGATATGATTATCACACCTTGGAGAGCATTGCAAAGAGTGAAGGATGAAAAACTTGTCAAAACAATATTATCTCATGTGAAGTCAAGGGAATTATCATTGGACGAAATGTGTGAGGAATTTCAAAAGTAAGTTTGTTGAATTACTTTTACTTATTTCTAGATTACAATTTTCTTTTAAATATAACATATTGTTGTTGGTAGTATTTGTTATACATATCATTATATTAACGTTTTTTACTTTATCTATTCAGTCACAATGTTTACATGAAAATACAAGAACAAATTGTTAAATTGTTGAATGAAGATAGTTGGGATGATGTTTTACGCAACTACCCAGATTCAAGTTCTACATCAACACTAAAATATTTTTATCTTGCACTTAAAAAGGTATTTTGATTTATACACTCATTTTTATTCATCTGTATACTATTTTTATTTTCTAACTTATACATATATTTGTTTATTTTATTAAAGATGAAGAAAGATGCAAATGGAGCACTAGATAGTTTCAGAAGCTTTATTGAAAGGATTAAGATTGAAATACTGAGAAAGCAACGTCTTAGTAATGTTGAACTTGATCCAACTCTTACTCATTTCATTTGGAATGGGCTTGAAAATATGAAATATAAAATAATACAAGATGATTGTGAAGACATTGCTAAAATCATACCTAAAAGGGATTATTCCCTAGTCATTGTAGATATTCCACATGGTTTCAATATCCCAAACAGTGACTATGATAGAGAACCTTATACTTATCAAGCTCTTAGTAAAGTGGTTGCGATATTTGTAGAAGTCACATCATCACCATTATGGAGATTTTTGACATTTCATTTAGACACACAATTGGCAATGTTATTAACAAGCTTCAAGGGAAAAGAAAACTCAAGGATGCAGCTTACATGGTAAGACATTGAAATTGTATGTTTGATTAATGTTAAAAAATTCATTTATGTATAATTTAATTGAACTTTTAATATGTCATGTTACACGCAAAAGTCAAATCTTATTAAACATGAAGATCAACCAGTTATAAGTGATTGTGAGTTCATCTATGTTAAAAGTCGGATAAAATATGATAGTTATAAGTCTATGCTTCTTAATCGGGTAGATGGAAAGAGTCATAGCCAAGTATTGGTTTATGATGTTGTTGTAAAATAACTAACATATGAAAATAAAGAAGCAAAAGAAGAGATAGTTAACATTTATCAAAAACCACATTCATTGATTAACTATCTTATAGACTTATGTTCAAATGAAGGAGATTGGGTTCTGGATTTATTCGCAGGCTCAGGGAAGTTTTATTATATAAAATTGAATTTAAATATATTCTTTCTTAATTTATATGTGATCATACTAGCTTACTTCATTATTTTTTTTGTGCTTGATAATTAGGTACAACACTAGCATGTTGCCTACAAAAAGGAAGAAATTGCATTTCCATTGAAAAATACCCAGTATGGTGCAAATTTATTTAGCAAAGAATTAATGCTCTTCAATTTCTTCCAGATGCAATGCATGAAATTGGGTTGAGGAAAGGGGATTTTAATGAATCACGTGTGGCAAAAAAGGAAAAGGAACCTCAACCACCATTATATGGAATGATTGGAAAGGCATACATTGAGAGATTCGCAGACATCAAAGATCCATGAAGACGAAAATGAGCAAACTGAAGCAGAAAATATTGTGGAAGAAGATAGTGATGAAACTTTATAAGATGAAGAGTTTGGATTACGTGATATTATTGATTAAATTTAAGTTATGCTTGTAAATCAAGCTCACTTTTTTGTAAGTATTAATTAGTTATACTTGTAATGTTTTGACTTTGACATTTTATGAGAAGAATAAGTATTCATTTAATGTTGTTATATGTTCAATATTTGTATTATGTTATTTTCACTTTAATTTTTATGTGATTCATTATTTTTTGAAAAAAATAGTGATTATTATTATTATTTGACATGAAATTCATTAAAAAATTTATTATTCAACCATTTTTTGTTAAATGTTTCCTGTAAAAATTGTGATTTTGACATGTCATTTCTAGCAAAAAATTATCAAAATGTGTACTTTTTTTGTTATATTTATGTTCAAAATGTTTATTTTTATGTCAATTGTTAAAAATTATTGTTTTTTAGAGACAATTTTTTGATGTGCATTGAAAAATTAATTAAAGATATATAAATATGTAGAATATCGAAACTTTAAAATATTGACCTTTTTATTTAACTATGCAAAAAAATAAAGATCTCATTACAAAAAAAAACGAAAAGAAAAACAAAACATTATGAAGAAGAAGACTACAAAAATTGTTAAATTTATAAAATAATTATTCGCATTTAATACATTAGAAAATTTAAAGTCAAAAAATAAGCCTTCTAAAAAAAGGGCCTAATGGAGCATCAACACTTTTTGAAATCGGCCTGCAAATCACTAACATTCTAAAAAATAATGTACATAAAAAAATTAAAGTGTCAAAAACTATTTGAAAAATATATGTATATATATGTGTTCTGAATCAGCACTGTTCAAAATCAGTTGATTTTTTTTCTACCTCAAAAAAACGAGTAATCATATCAGTTCTCATTTCAAAGTTTACGTTCTTAGACAATGCAGAGATGCGGAAGCTTTAAATATGCAATGGGGTAGTCAATGTTTTCATTGTAAGAAGCGAAAGGATAATGAAATTCCTTCTCCAAGGCTTTCATTATGTGCAATGCATTACCCCATGATGGCAGAATGTGTCAAAAGCAATATGTGCAACAAAATATTCGTTCATTGTTTGTGAAATCTTTTCACACAATGAAGTATTCCCGCACAATTAAAGCTCCCCGCACAAAGCTCCACTACTAATTAATTGATTAAAGGTTATGTAGTGTTGCACAACATCAATCAAAATCAAATTGAGATAGTAATCACATAAAGGCAGTATATCAATTTCATTTCAAAATACAGTGAAATGCTTCCATTATGTACAGTAGGGAGACACATGGAAAGTGTAATAAAATCCTTTCCCAGAGTGTCGCACTCCGCACAAATTTAAAATCTTAAGATAATTAGCATTATTCAAATTTCATAGCAAACAAAACTACTTGATAATTAGAAAACTCTTAACCACATTTCTATTTTATGTTGTTGACATATATGTATCCATGACATAATACAGGAGCTCAAAGCCTAAGTCTCTAACATTAAGTAATAAAATCATAGTAACAAGAATTGTATCGAGTTTCAAATTTCAATCATCATAGATATTACTAAAATAAATACATTGAATACAAATGCATACTATATATTATGCAAAGCATTAAAAACTCTGATTCTCAGCGGAAATCTCATATATCGCTAATGAAAATGCTCAATGGCTTGATTCATTAGCTCATTCATTATGTTATTATGGCATATTCTCTTTAACTATCTTCTATTTCATTTTGGAAAAGTAAATGCATTCCTCCCAATGGGAACTAGGATTTGGCTCCCATGAACCATAATATGGAAAGAGGCAACTGTAAAAAGAAAACAAGGAACTACATTGAGCAACTAGACTATGTGACATTAATAAAATTAAGAAATATTGATGACTGAATTCTAGTAAATAGGAAAATAACATGTGAAGATTTAAGGACACTTACAATATGTGAAATCATATATGTTAATTGTTTCACTATTAATTGTCTTCTCAACCATGATGTGTTGAACCAATGTCTTCAACGTAGCTTCATTGAATTCTTTCATTGGACTTATTGTAATCTCTAGCCTAACATGTTGATTGAATATCTAATTTTCAATCTCCATGGCATCTTCTTGTAATTGAGCAGCTAAGACAAAATTATTGTAATTAATACTAACAAATCCAACTAGCCATTTGCTAATTTCTTCTAAACTAAAATTAGTTGTATCATCAATTTTTTTTTTCCATTGACTCTTTTAGCTTTTCCAATTCAAATGTTAGTGTATCTTTTGTGAAAAATCAAAATTCCATATGATGTTTGGGTTGCCTAGATCTTGAAAATTTTACATTGCCACTAGAACTGCTTCACTTCTTCTATTCTTTACGCTTTCATAGTCAGAAATAATGTTTACTAGTGCACTGATTCTTTTGGACCATCCAAGATTGATTTCCTCATTTGATTAGCATTTTGTAGTTTTTATTCTTTTTTTCCAAATCAAATAATAATTCAAGCCTTTGACTAAAACAAATTAATTCATTTTTAATGAAATTCTTGTCTCTGTTAATTTACATCTCATCAAATCGACAAATGGGTTACTTTCTTGTGCTAACCATAGAAGATCGGAAATTTTCTGCCATGCATGTTCAATAATTTCTAACCTCTAGCATATGTTAGTGACAATATGACATTTGACTACAATAATGAGTTCTAGAGCTTTAATAGATCCATGATATGTGATAACAGTGGGAATTATAGATCACAGTGTTTGTATTATGACTAGAGTCATCAACAAAGGACTCAAATTTAAAGCATTTTCTAGCTCTTCTATTGTTGCTTTCATTATCATGTTCTCTGTTTCTTGTTACTCAATAGATATTATAAGTGCATACCCATTAGCTTCATGAAATCTCATATCACCGTTGGTTGAAATTCTAGAAAAATGAACAGTCGTTTCTACTTTATCAATAATTGGCTTATTATGCATCCTTACTTTTTCAATTTTCAATTTCTTACTGTCCCTGTTATAGTTTGCATCTTGAAAAGTTACAAAGCAATCATCGAAACTAGAAACTTCTTTGTCAATTTTCTCAATTATTTTCTAATTTTCTTCCAAAGAAGTACTGACCCAATCAGGTAGCAAACCGCTTTCAATTTCCACATTGATAGCTTCTTCATTGCTTCCTATCTTCAGGGTACTTTTGGACTTTTCCAATTCAGTAATGTGCATTTTGTCTGGAATAAATGTTTGACGAGGCTTCTTGTTATCCACACCAATTGATAGTTGATCATGAATCAACTTTGAACTTTTAGTATTTTTTTTTCTTTCACTCGAAGATGAAGTCGGAGTAGTTTCATATGTCAAGTTGAAGATTGCGCAAGATTTAAACCTCTTTTTTTATACTTTGTTTTTGTGTTAATGCTCACTTCTTTAGCAATTTCTCTAGTACTCATTGTTGGCTCTTGATTATTGCTTGGAGAATTGTGAATATTTTTGCTTTCATTTCCAAGTCTTTTCAACAATATCTCACATTTAATAGCACCTACATGTGAGATAAATAGGCCTTCTGGATCAACATCTCATCAACCTTCAACTTCTTTTAAATTAAAACCTTGAAAAGACTTCACCAACTCTACAAGGTGACTTCCATTCTTGACGTTTACTTTTCTAATAGTAAATGGCAAAGAAATAAATTATTTTTTCTTTTTCTGTTCAAATTTAACTTGTCAATAATTGTATTTCCTGCAGGATTTGGAAAAAAAATACATGTCTATAACAATTCTTGGAAGCAATAATGGCTTACCTCGAAACCCATAAACTTGAATAATCTATTCTTTCCTCTTTCTTCATGTATTCCTTTTCCTCAAAGGAAAACTTGTGCTTCGCGAGATATTCGATGCGAATCTTGGCCATTTATCATGTAAATAATTTTCTTCACAAAAATATCTTGAATGAGACAAAAAATCAAAGTAGCTTCTTGCCTCCACAATATGGGATAGCAGAACTGCATCGGTTCTTCATTAAAATTGAACTTACGATTATGTGGAAAGTCATAAAATACATTACTTGAGATGAGGGTTGTCATCAGACATGTCAACATGAAGATTCTACTGCTTTTGAACAAATTCACTAATTGAAGAACCAATTCATTTGAAATAATATTAGCACAGTTGAACCACATTCTTTTATATGAATAATGGAGCACATAGAGAATGGAGCTTGGGACACTGGATATAGATGCTTAGCCCATTAGACGTGCACACAACCAATAGAAATCTCTAAATAGTTGTCTAAAAAAACCAATATCTAGAGAGGAAAGACCAAAAGGAACCTCGGAAGTTGGTGAAATTAACTCTTGTATGATGTTCGAGAAACCTACCTATGACTCTAAAAATCTATTTGCTTTTGACAAATCTAGGCACATATGCAAATAAGGTAACTTGAATATGTGCCTGAATGCATCTGAAGTCAAAGAAATAGGAATATGTTTGGCTTCTAGCATAGTTGTTCTCGTCTTTACATCAATATTTTATGTGCACAAATAAATGATTTCTCTATAATCAAATACTTTTGGAATGCATGCAACATTCGCTAATACATTAGACCAGATCTTATTTCTATTCTTCTCTTGCGTAGATAGATTCACATGTTGTTGATACACAGCCGACCACTGAAATCTCTAATCAAATAGTGCAAGTGAGTTAATCATATCAATGCAAATAACTTCTTTCCTTCCCCACGTAGCCATTTTTTATCTATACTTTTAAAATATTTTGTCAATCAATAACATTTTCACTACAATTTAGGTATAAATTTATTGATACACTAAATAAATACCACATGTTACTATTCTATGTGTGAAATATATTTTACATGACACTCTCAATAAATAGCAAAGTTGGCATTTGCGGGAAATAGTAGAAATAATTCACATAGTCTAAATGGGCCACAATTCTACCCACATAAAAAGAGAAATTCTAACATGATTTTTAGAAAACCTAGCATAGATTTTTGAAAAACTAAATTACAGTTGGCAAGCTTCTAGATTTTCTATATCATGGTGATTGTTGATATTATTAAATTTTCTACTTTTTCAATTTCTTCTATATATTACTATTATGTGTGTATAATTCGTTTGATAGAAAATTTTGAATAAATAACAATTCAAAAACAACAAAGCTGACATTTCTGAGAAATAGTGGAAATAATTTAAAAACAAATCTTGAACTTTGGAAACCATTTACTCCATCTATGGATCAAATTAAATATGAACCTTTCCTAATAATGACATCTAGCTTACAGGTTGTCAATAATCTCATCCACTACTATATCAATGTCAGTTTATAGATAATAGCATTTACATTCGTGATTAAGTGTCCATTCACCAAAATAATACTAAATCGTTAATGTCATTATGCCACGTACGAAAATTAGGAAAGCATACTCCACACAATGAAATTTTTTTGCAGTTGTACATAATGTTACTTTTTAATTTTGCGCCTTTTCCATTTGCTGTGTGTCGCCCCCACATTGATTACAATTACGAAATTCCATGAGCATTGGTTCAATAACAGTAACACTTTAGGCACAAACTTGAAATAGAGATACGCTTTCTCCATATAACGAAAACTATGCATACAATTATAGTTCTCAACTTACTAGATCAAATATTTCGTACATATATTCAAAAATAATTGAATTTGCATTCATAATAACATTATTATTATTATTTTGCAATTGATAAAATTTATTTTTAAATAATCTTGATTTTGTCATAAATTTTAATTAATTTAATTTACTTTTATGATTATTAGGTTTATAGTTGTTTAATAAAATCTTTCATTGTGAAAAAATATCGTCATGTGCACAACTTAAGCTTTAATATGAGCTTTGGGCAAGAAAATATTTGCACAATTAAACAGTTTTATATATCTAGCATGAGTTATTTAAATACTTAATTGCTTTAAAAAAAATGTACACGTCTATAACTCAATTACTTATAAAGACTAATTTACAATTGACTATTGCAAAATGAAATATAGAGTTTTTGCACAATGCTTCAAAAACACAATAAATTTAAATTAATTTAATTTACTTTTATGATTTTTAGGTTTATAGTTGTTTAATAAAAGCTTTCATTGTGTCGAAGTAGCTTCCTAGACACAATGTAATCTTTAGCATGGACTTGGGACAAGAAAATATCTGCACAATGAAACAGGTTTCTATATTTAGCATGACTTACTTTAAGAAAATAAACTATACACATCTATAACTAAATTACTTACAAAGATTGCTTTACAATTGAATATTGCCAAAGGAAATATGGAGTTTTTGCACAATGCTTCAAAATAATAAAATACATAGTTTAATTTATTATTATTATTATTATATCTGCGTGTGCGGAGCTTTTACTCTGGGAAATAATCTCACTCTTCACAATGGAAACTTTGTACAATGAAACATTGATGTCTGATAATTTTTCTTTTGTACATTCATTCATAAATAAAGACATTTGGGATAGAATAATTAGTCTTTTTTGTCTGAAAATCATTCAACAGTAATCAACACAGTTACAACAGCTATAATTGTATTCAAATTCAAATGTTAATCAACAAATGCAATAGATATCTGAAAACAAAAAATTTTGTCAAACATTCATTTCCATTGTAAGCAGAATTGAAATATAGTATTGAGTATTTGTGCTTCATAAGCCTTGAATAGTAACGAACACAGTTATAGTAACAAAAATTGTATTTAGATTCAAATCCTAATCACTATAGCTATCATTAAAATAAACATCACAAATTCAATAAATATCTTTGAACCAAAACTCTTGCTAAACGTTCATTTTCATTGTCATCAATTTCAGACCATTACATAGAATATAAAAGTTCAAAAACATAGTCTCATGAAATTATGTTCAATCAATGATATTGAGGAACACTAAAGAATATAGAGTAATACAAGTTCACATGAAAAACATTATCTAAGAATTCCTGACATAACTCGTAAACAGTTTCAGTATTAGGACAGAGTAAACATAAATCCATTTTAATTATCGTTCATTATAGAACATTTCTAATATATAAAATCTCAAAGAAAATACTAGAAAACACATGTTCAATTAGTGTTTTTTGTACAATGTTCCAAAACTTAGGTCTATAAAACATCTCATGTGAAATGTTATCTTATAATTTTTTACATAATTGGTAAACATACTGAGAAATAGAAAAGGCAGTAATCAGAATTCAAAAAAGATATGATTACAAAGCCATGGTGTAGAAAATAGTTGGTGGTCCATAAATAATTTATCAAAATGCTAATACTTAAGTCGTAAAAGTAAATGCATCCGTCCCAATGGGGACTGGTAATGAGCTCCCATTGACTGTAATCTCTAAAATTCATCTACAACAAATAACAAGGAACCACATTCAGTAATTAGACTATTCCATCATAATATACTTAGAAAATTTAAATAGTTAAATGCTATGAAAGAAAAAAAAAATGTTAAAATGTATTAAAACACTTGCAATATTCAAAACCATAGTTTGATATTATCTATCCCTCATTTATCTCACGAAATCATGCTTTTTGCAATGAATTCCTTCACTTTAGCTTCAATGAATTCTTTCATCAAAGTGACAATATTGTTTTGTTTAACATGTTCATTGAATATATCCTCCCCAATTTCTCTATTTTCTTCTCGTAGTTACAAAGCCAAGGAAGAGAACTCTTTGTTAACACTAAAAAGAGGAATTAGCCATTTTCTAACTTCCTCTGTAGTAAAATCAGTTATATCATCGAACATTGTTGCATGTGAATTTTTCAGCTTCTCTACTTGTATTTCACAAATAATCCAGACTCATACGTAATGCACAAACCATTTAAATCCTAAAAAATCATTATTGCCTTGAGATACGCATCAACTCTTTTATTTTCTATCCCTATACACTCATAAATAATGTCCTCTAATGTTATGATTTTCTTAGACTATGCATCCTTGTTCTACCTCATCCAATCAACATCTAATATCCCTTTCTTATCTTTTCCTAGTTCATACAAGCTTCCCACTGAAAGTCAATAGGTCATTTTCTATCTCCCTTAAGCTCTCTTTTGACCAACTCGGCAAAAGACTTAGTTCTCTACTTTAAATGTCATAGATCAAAAGAAAATTTCCATGCAAATTCAATAGTTTGGAATATTTTGGATATATTACTAATAATATTTCATTAATAAGATTGACAGGTTTCTCAAATCTATGAGATCTACCGGGACTAGAAATTGCCAATGGAGATTTGCACATTGCTAGTGGAGTATTAAACAAAGGACTCGAGACCAAAGTATCTTATAGATCTTTTATCTTTTCCTTCAGCTTCATATTTTATGCTTGACATTGACTAACAAAATCCATAAGTTCCTGACCACTAGCTTGATGTGATTTCATCAGCCCTGGCATCGTATCCCCAAACAAAACAGCATTCATTTCTTCTCAATGAACAACCTTTTTGTTGGAAAATTGTACTATTTCAATCTTCAATCTCTTACCACACCTGTCATAATTTTCATCCTACAATGTGACAAAACAGTCATCGAAAGTAATTTCCTCTGCGACAATTTTCCCCATCATTTTTTTATTTCCTTACAAACAAGTATTACCCCAATTAGTTAGTACAGTGTTATCAACTTCCATTTCCATGGCTTCTTCAATGCCCCCTATTTTAGTTGGACTTTTGGATCTAGTTAATTTATTTATGTGCACTCTTTTTGGGGTTACTCTATGAAGAGGCTATTCGTCATCCACACCACCTAATAGCCTATCGCCAACCAATTTTTCACTTCTAGTACTTTTTTTTCCATTTTTGGCTGGTAGATAAAGTCGAACCAGCACTGCATGTGCAAGATTGAGATTGTCACATAGGATTTGTGCATCTTTTCTTATATATTCCTTATGTTCCCATTATCTCATTTTCAATAATCTCTTCAACATCTATTATCATTGTCTAATATTTTGTTGATACACTATGATTTTCCTCGCTTTTCTCTCTAGTTCTTGGAAACAATTTCTTGTACCTTATAGACTCTAGGTGTTCCATGAAAAAATTTCCTCTATCAAAGCCTTCTAGCTTTATCTTCACCTAAGTTAAAAGCATCTAAAGACTTTTCAAGAATGTTACCATGAGTTGTATTCTCCACAAGAAATTTTCCAATAGTAAACAAAAAAGAAATATTATGTTCAAATGTAAGTAGTTAATGATGACATTGCCTAAATACTTCAACAACAAATACCTATCTAGAACAAACTTCGGTAACAATAATGGCATATCTTTAAAACCATAAGTTCATATAACCATATTTCTTTCTCTTTCTTCATGTTTCCTTTTTCTAGATAGGAAAACCTTAGCCTCCGCAGATATTTGAGGAGGATCTTATCAAGTTACCATGCAATACACTTGACTTACAAACACATCTTAAATTAAACAAAAATTTAAAGAAGCTTTGTGCTTCCAAATATAGGATACCAGAACTACATTGTTTCCTCATCAAAATTGAATTTAGGATTATAGGGTAAACTGTAAAACACATTTCTTAACATTAGAGTTGTTATTAAATATTCCATCATAAAGAATTTATTGTTCTTGGATAATATATGTAACTAAATAGATAATTCATTGGAAATGACATTAGCCCAATTGAAAATTCAATTATTTTTGTATGTCTCATAAAACGTGTAGAAAATGCATTTTGGAACATTTGTTGTACTTTATTTCCCTACTAAGCGTGAAACGAGGCAAAAAAAATCCCTAAATGGTTGTCTAAAAAAAGAAATATCTACTATATAAATATTGGAAGGAACCTTAGAAGTGGGGGAATGAATTCTCACGCAATTTCAATTATGCCTCCTTCTAGCTTAAGGAATCTATTCACAACGAATAATTCTAAATGCTTGTTCAATTCTAGTAACTTGTGTAACCATTTGAATGTCTTGGGATTTAGAGGAACCTTTTTCTTAAATAAAAATTATTTGAATATAGATAAACAATTTCTCTAAAATCAAAGACCTCCATAACACACCCAACTTTCACTAATCTGTTACTCCAAATCTTGTTGCTTATTTTCTCTTTTATTGACAGATTCACATATCACTCATATGTTGTCGGCCAATGAAAGCTATCATTGATGTTAGAAAGTGAGTTAACTATATCACTACAAATAGTCTCTTTCCTTCACCTGCTACTCAATTTTTCTTTGCAATAAAAAAATACCTTGTAAATTGTAGAAATTAATGTGTAGATTCAATATTGCTCATAAAATTTACTAAATCATAAGATTTGAAGCTACTCTACTTAATTGAGGAATTTAATTCACCATATAGAACAAGAATCATAGACATGAAAAAGGAAACATCACACATGCACAAAGATTTATATATGGGAAAACAGCTGCTCAAAACCCCTTACTAGCTCTATTGCATTAATCAAAGAATAGAGATGAAATACATATGCTTTCTCAAGCCTAAGCACACCCTACAAGTGTATAGTCTATCCCTCTACCTGACTATATGAACCTGGCCAACACTTAGCTAATTTCAAGCCTTCCCAAGCTCTTATTTCCTTGTGATGTTCCCTTGGGTAATTATGCCCCTATCAATTAGGAAATTCCATCATCTCGATTACACAATTCCTTTAAGTCCTTCATTTTATTGCATGCACCACTTGTACACTTTAGCATAGTCTACAACTAATAGTACATTGCCTTGTAATCTCCACCTCAACTGGGAAACTAGAATTCTCTTCATGCATAAGCTACTTTAGGTTGATTGATTAGTTACCTAAATGATCACTGAGTGTAGTTGAAGTTCCACTTCCACAACTTGACCTTCGACTAGTTCCTCCAATAGTTAGAACTAGTTTAATTGACCATAACTTAATTTAACAGAATTAAATTGCTACAACTAAAATTAACTCAACCTAGGCTCCTAAAATTTAGGAACCCATTGCACACAACTGAACTTCATGTCCCTAACTCAAATTAACTGAACTACACTTCTATTTCTAGGAATCAACTCAAGTAGAATGAACTTGAACTCATTAACATGAATTGATTATTCTTAACTGAGTGACAAGAGTTATGCCACCTTGGTTCACTCCTCCAATTTTTTTGTTGATGTGGAAATTTGATTTTTCTCAATTTTAATTAAGGCAAAAATCAAAATTGAGACTTTCTTGTTGCATTTTCAACACCCTCTCTCAGTAAGAAATGGATTATCAACCACCGCTATCTTGCACCTGTGGAATATGTTGCATACAACACCTCTCATTTTTGTTGTTGCAACTACAATATCTGCAATTGAGAAGCATCCAAAAAAAAAATATGAATCAATTGTGTCTGCAACTTTCTACTAGGAAAATTTTGTTGTTGTTGACTCTTCTAATGAGCCTCCTACTCTATTGTCAACACTCCTTTGCACTCCTCAATATCTAACTAGCACTAATCCTCCTGCTACTAAATATTGTGGGCCCCCATAGCAAGGTAATGATCCATGAGGAGAATGCCTCAATGGACCCTGCCTAAATTTATGCAACTCTTGGAGTAACGATCTACATCACCTCACCTCACTCTTAGAGGTATAGTGGCATTGGCTCAAACTCTCCCACTGTTGTAGGTCTCTGCTTGAGTGGATTTCTCCACTCTGCCTCCTCTATACTTCTCCATCTGTGGCTGCTCCACAACTTCCAGAGGCTTCTTTTGAGACATGTTGAGAGGTCTAACATGCTCCCTCTCAACCACCACAGCTATATTATATGCCTTGCTCCTCAAGGATTTGCATGTATCTTCTACCTCAAGTGCATACAGGTTCTTGACTCAAACCTTAATCTGCTTCACTTGTCCCATGGCTATGTGTCTCGAGAATGTCTTTCCTTTGTTGAAGATCACATCGTAACCAAGGTCTTCAAAAACTGCAATGGAGATAAGATTCTTCTTTAGACCCAAAACAAACATCACATCCTTGAGTCTGGGATAGGAGTCTGGCTCCCTCTAAAAGGTGACTGTACTGATCTTGTTCGTGTTATACCTTTCGTCATCTCCAAACTCAATGTTCATCTAGAGATCTTTCTCTCCAGGTCACTGAAAAATTCTCTATTCCCCTTCATGTGGAATAAGGCACCATTTTCCAAGTACCAATTCTCCCCATCACTGTGCTCATCATGCATGTGATGGGAGTGAAGTCAAGCTCGAACTCTGAAGTGAAAGCTTCACCTTATATTGCTACTACAAACTCCTTCTTTCTTGCCTTCCTATGTGGAAACTTCGTGGCATAGTTCTTGAATTCATGACATTGAAAGCACTTGATTTTGGACAAGTCTTTCTTCTTGCCCTCTTCACTGAAATTATCCTCACCTTGGGACTTCTTCCCCTTGGCCTTATTTCCCTTGTTTACTAATGCGAAGTCCTCTTCCTATTATTTGGATGAGGTCCCATCTCTAGTATTCGGCCTTATTTCCTCCTATACCAAATCATACCATAGGCATTCCCAATTTGGTAGTTTCTCCCTCCCATTCACCAAATATTGGTAGTTATTCCAGCTCTTGGGAAGGCCTAGAAGTGTTAGGCTTACCAAATCATATTAATGTAACACCAAATTGACCAAGATCATCACGACATTCTTTGAACCAGCTCAGGTACTATGGAATGGTATCATTCCTCTACATCTTGATATTTCAAAGTTTGTCCTTGAGTGTTAATTTCTTGTGGTCACTACTATTCTAGAAAAAATCTGTCAGCGCTTGCCACATTGCATATGTAGTCTCTTTATCATGAATATTTGAGATAATATGGCATCATACTCCCTCCAATATGATCCTCCTTGCCTTAGAAACACACTTCTTCCATTCTTCTGGATCCTTTGCATCAGATGTTGTTGGTTTCAGAATATCATTATCAATGAATTCCTTCAACCCATTATCCTCTAGTACTACCTCCATGTGGTCCTTCCATGGAACATAATTCAAGCTTCCCTCAAGGGAATACTCGAGCCTTAGCCCATTGAAATCCATCTTCTCAGTCCTCAAGAAAACCTACAACACTGATCTACAAATCTGAACCTACTGCAATGTCAACTTTGAAATATTTGTTCTATAGTGATTCCAGCTCCTATACCATGTAGAAATTAATGTGTAGATTCAATATTGATTATGAAATTTACTAAATCTCAATATTTTAAGCTACTTATTGATTTGTAGAAGTTAATTCACCATATAGAATAAGAACCATAGACATGAAAAATCAAACATCACACATGCACATAGATTTATCTAGGGGAAAGAAACTTCTCAAAAACCACTAACTATCTATATTGCATTAATTTGAGAATAGGGACAAAATACATATGCTTTCTCAAGCATGGGCACACCCTGCAAGTGTATAGTCTATCCCTTTGCCTAACTGACTGAACCTGGCCAATAGTTAGACAATTTCAAGCCTTGCTAATCTCCTATTTCTTTGTTTTGTTCCCTTGGGTAACTAGGCCCCTATTAATTAGGAAATTCCCTCATCTAGATTGCACAATTCCTTTAGGTCCTTTCTCTGACTGCATGCACCACTTGTACACTTTGGAATTTTCTACAACTGATACTACACTTCCTTGAAATCTCCATCTCAACTGGGTAACTTGAATTCTTTGCATGCATGAGCTAATTTAGTTTGATTGATTAGTTATCTAGATGATCATTGAGTGTTGTTCAACACATTTTTTTAATGTATCTTTAATTTTTTTCGATGTGGGTCTTCATAGAAGTATGCAAAGTAAGTACTCGTTGGATATCAAATTTAATTATGCATCCAACAAGTATATACACCTAACATTTGAGAAAATATGTAAGTAGATAAGCCAAAAATACGATTAAAAAAAGTAGTTTTCATCTTTTCCCTCCAGAATATTTTGCATTTGCAAATGACATCATCATCTTGAATCCTATTGGTAATTTTAAATTTAATTTTGTTAGTACATTTTTTGTTTGGAGGCCCATTTTTTACCTCAATATTCCCCTAATGATAGTCTAATTTGATCAGGGGATTCATCATCCTTTCTCAACTTGCACCCTGTGACCATAGGTGTGCTAATAGGTGCACAATATTCCATGCCAAATTTCTTAAATATTTCCTTTAGGTGTTTGGTTTGAGAGATTGAAATATATTTATCTAATTGATAAACTTGTAGTACAAGGAAAAATTACAGTTCTCCCACCATGGACATCTCAAACTCCTTTTGCATGTCTACTACAAATCATTGACCCATTTTATCCATATCACTTCCAAATATGATATCGTCCACATACATGACAATCATCGATAAATTATCATTATCAATTTTAATATAAAGATCATTATTTGTTGTGCCTGTTATGAATTCTTTTCTATTGTAGATATCCTTCAAGCCTTGAATATCATTCTCTTAGAGCTTGTATTAATCCATAGAGTGTTTTCTTTAGTTTACATACTTGGAATGCATATTCAGATAGTTGAAATCCCTCTGTATATTCAATGTACACCTCTTATTGATAACCATTCAGAGGTGTGAATTTGATGTCCATTTGATATACTTTGAATTTTCTGAAATATGCAAATGCTAACAATTTTATTTCTTCTATGCTAGATACAACAGAAAATAAAAATATAAATATAAATATAAAATATAAAATATAAAAATATAAAATAAAAAATAAAAAATATAAATATAAATATAAATAAATATAAATATAAAAATAAATAAATAAATAAAATAGAATAAAATAAAAAAATTTAAAAAAAAATAAAAAATAAAAAATAAAAATAAAAATAAAAATAAATAAAATAAATTAAAATTTAAATTTAAAAAAAAATAAATAAATAAATTACAAAAAATAAAATAAATAAAAAAATAAAAATCAATGTCGTCTACCTATGCATAAACTTTGTAGACTAGTTTGGATTTATTCCTCACTACTTGTCCATCTTCATTCAACTTGTTTCTAAAGACCCACTTGATGCCAATAACATTTTTTCCTTTTGGTCTCAACACAAGTTTCCATGTGTAATTTTTCTCTATTTAATTTAATTCCTCATTCTCATCCTTGAACCAAAGCTTATCTTCACTAGCTTGATAAAAACCTTTGGATCTTATTTTGGACAATAATGTTATATTTGCATATTTGGGGTTCTTATTGGTTTCCTTCTAGTCTAAAATCCTAATTCATTATTTCCAAGTATTTTATTTGCATTATGATATTTATGTACATACCTCGATGAAGTTTTGTGTTGTTAAGATGCCATCTCTTCTTCTTCTTTGTGTTTCTCTTCTTGTTCTTTGTTTTCTGGATCTGCACTTGTTATCTTGTTTGATTCTTCATTTCTTTGTGGCTTGATTGTTTGTGGAAATTCTTCATCTACTCTTATATCAATATATTCCACTATATTTCTTAATTTTTTTTCTAGTAGTTGTATCCTTTTCTTTTGGATGAGTAACCAAATAAATATTACTTTCTTAGCTCTAGAGTCAAATTTTCCCAAATTATCTTCATTTATCTTGACATAGCACTTACCTCCAAAGATTCTTAGATGCTTGATTGAAGTTGGTCTACCTCTCCACAACCCATAGGGGGTCTTATCACTGTTTATTCTGAGTTAAACTTTGTTTAATATGTAGAAAATTGTTTGAGATTCTTCTCCTCAAAAGGTGTTTAGGATCTTTACTTCATCCATCATAGCTCTTGTCATCTCTTTGATTGATATGTTCTTTCTTTCAACTACTCTGTTTTGTTGGGGGATTCTATATATTGAGTATCATCTTCTAATTCCTTGTTCTTCATAGAATTCCTCGAACTCGTATGAGGTAAACTCTCCTCCTCTATTAGATCTCAAGCACTTGATCTTTAGATCCATTTCATTTTCAACTTGAGATTTGAATATCTTAAACTTATTGAAGCCTTCTGAAGTTTCCTTAAGTAGCATGATCCATGTTTCCCAGGTATAATCATCAATTAAAAGTATGAATTATTTTTCTCCTCTTAAGGTTTGGGTTCTTGTAGGTCCACATATATTTGTATGAACTAGCTACAATTGTCTAGACAATGAATATTATTTTGTCTTGAAGTGAACTTTTGTCTACTTCCCAAACTACGATGGCTTGCATATGGAATCATTTGGGTTTGATATCTGTAATATTCCAAATATAAATTTAGCAACAAATTACTTCAAAAAAATTATCCATCTTCTCCATAAATAATTTGCACAAATTGAACCACAAATTTCACAGAAAAACAAGGAATGCTTTAATACCATTGTAATATTCCATATATAAATTTAGCAGCAAATTGTTTCAAAAAAATTAGCCATCTGCTCCATAAATAATTTGTATAAATTGAACCACAAATTTCACAACAAAATAAAGAACGCTTTGATACCACTGTTATGTCCCAAATCAAATTTTTCACTACAATTTACTTCAAAAAATAATGCCATTGATTAAATAGCAATTTGCATGCATTCAAACATAATTTTAATGGCAAAATGGAAAATACAATCTACAGCTCGAGAGTAAACACGAAATACATGTAGAAGATTTCATCCTTATTTTATTAATATGTAAATAATATGGTACAAGAGAAGGAATATGGCTAAGATGATGGTCCCAAATAGATCTACAATAATGTCGCAATTGGCCTCCAAAAAAAACTAAAAATCAATAAACTGCAACTTGTGAATCCTGAATGGATCCACCAATGGAAGTGATGGGTTTTCTCCCACTCTCACTGAATCATCAGAGGGTTTCTGTCTTGGGGCTACTACTGAAGTAGAGAACTAGGTTCTCAAATCCTCACCACAAAGACAATACAAAAATCCAAGATGTCACCAAATGACCTTCTCCTCCTCTTTTATAGATTTGATGGATAGATCTCCAAGCCTATAGAAGCACCTTATTTTATTATTTTTTTATTATTCTAGAAGCTCCTCCATTGAATTTAGATTAAGCGACGTTTTAATTTTATTTTATTTCACTTAAGTCACTTTTGGGCCTTTTCCTCCAATTAATTATTTTTCCTTAATTAATTAACTAATTAAAGTCATTTCTAGTTAAGAAAAATGGTAAATCACCCACAATACTCTCTCTGCCATTAGAAGTCACTTCTCAGCATCCCATCCTATAGATTTTCTCCTTTTGGTTCCAAATATATATTATAATAAGGTGTTATATCAAATAATATTCCAGGAATGCCACCTCGAGCATAATTAATTAAGTTAGGCCCCATAATAATGCTAATTTTTGAAATTTGTCAGAAGGAAACGAAACAAAAGGCAAATTGTGTGGATGATGGAATATGTCAAGAAAACTCCATTGGATCCCATAAAAACTCCTCAAAACTCCTCTGGGACCCTTGATGATGTAATCTTACTCCTGCAGCCTAGCCATCACATACCTTGGAAACCCATCTTGGTTGTACTATACAAGAAAATAAAAATGGGGAGATGAAAATACCTTTGGCATGTCTCTCATTGTTTTATTCTTGTTTATTTTTAAGAGGTTGTCCAAATTGATTATACCTTGGAAACCCATCTTGGTTGTACTATACAAGAAAATAAAAATGGGGAGATGAAAATACCTTTGGCATGTCTCTCATTGTTTTATTCTTGTTGATTTTTACGAGGTTGTCCAAATTGATATGACCCATTCTTCTATTGCATAACCAGTTTTCATCCACTTTACTCATGAAACATTTTCTTCTGCTTCATTAAAAACATATATATTTCTAGGAGTTATAATTGCTTTGTTTATCACTTTCTAAGATTTTTCTTTCCTTATTTCACATCCCTTAGAATAAAATGTGAGGCCATATCTTTGGTCACACATTTGATTTACAATAAACAAATTGTGCTTCATACCATCAACATAAAAAACATTTTGAGCCTTAGTCTTTTCAATAAGACTAACAATACCTTTTCCTTCTATCTTAACTTGTGCATTATTGCCAAAAAATACACTTCCTTCTTTGTCTTCTTTTAAGGAATAAAATTACTCTTGCCCCCCTATGCACTTTAAACACCCTTTATCAATATACCATTGACCTTCTTGATTGTGAGCATATAATGCAAATCAACACTCTCAATATTTTTATGGCTTCTTTTTCCACCTCTTAGTGCATTCTTGTTGTTGAAACTACTTGGGAAACTATTTCCTGGGAGGGTTTATGAATCTACTTCTACATTCACTTGCCTTCTGCCCAAAATTATAATGATTATAACATTCAATTTCATCCAAAAGTTGAGAAAATACATTGTTCTTTCTAGTATAAGGATTCCTAGATCTGTGCATTAATAATTGACTTGATCTAATATTTTCATTTTTATATATTTAACATTGTCTTATGAAAAAATTTATGACATGAGAAATAGTAGCCATAAAATAAATTTGGGTACCTGAAAGTGTACGGCCTTCAAGGAGGAGTGGTTTTTCTAAAGCCATTTTTATCTTTCTTGTTTATTCATTGATTTACTTTGAGTCCCCTTTGTGGATCTGATTGAAACATTTCTTTGTTGGTTCTTATTTTCTATAAGTCCTATGTTTATTTCACTATACCTTCCTTTGAGTACATTTTCATAGTTGATAGGCTCTCACTTTTCTGGGGACTTTGTGCTTGAATCTTGAATCTCCTTTCGAGATCTCATGGTGTTCTTTGTAACCCAAATATGTCTTTATTGATGGTGATCTTTGATTATTAATGATATTATCGAGGGCTTCAAATCCCTTTACAAATCTTAATTTTAAATCCACTTGAGCTCTAGATTTCTCTATATCTTTTCTTAGAGTGACTACCTTTGCTTCAAGCTTCTCACAATTTTTCTCCCATTCTACCAATTGATTTGAAAGGATTTCTTTTCTTATCTTTTCCTCTTCAAATTGGGTCTTCAGATGGATGATTGCTTATTCATTTGAATTTCGATATCTCTTTTCATGTTTCTTAGATAGCTCTTTTCTTAAAAATGTGCTCCCATCTTTTAATTTTTCACAACTTTTTTGCTTTTTCGTTAGTGATTTTATTATGATGCCTTAAATTTATTTATTTTTATTTCAATTGAACCTTTTGGAGATTAATTTATTCTTCATCAAAATAGTGATTTTATTTTTTGCATTTATTATTTGTTCCATCAATTTTATATTCTTTTTTTAGCCTTCCTTCGTTCATCTAGAGCAGTAATGATTTATCCTTCAAGGGCATCTTCACATTTAACTTCTTCTATAAGATTTGGAATATCTATGTAGTCATATTTAGTTTATAAGGCCATGAGGAGGCACTCATCTTTCTCTTAATCAGATGTGTGTTCATTGCATTATTTTGATGTGCAGTCATCTTCCTTGGAATAAAAGCTTTTATTCTTCTAAGACTTTTCCTTCTTATATTTATAATATATACTTCTATCCTTATAATCTTTTTCTTTTCCATGATCTTATTCTTTAGGATAAGGACAGTGAGAAGAAAAATGGCCAGTTCTACGACAATCAAAACACTTAATAGGTAATTTACCTTTATACTTGTCGGGTCCCCTTTTCAGCTTCCTCGTGAATTGAGCTACCTCTGGATCTGACTCATGGTTGGAGAAACCTTAATGTTTTTTTGTTTTCTTTAAAACTTTGAAGGAAGCCTCGTTTGGTCCTAACCTCTCTTTTTCAATCCTCATTTCTTATGTTGTGAGAATTTCGTGTATTTTTCCATCTTTAAGTTTTCTAGATCCTTCATATCCTCAATGGTTGAAATATTGGCATTGAATATCATAGGAGAATATTTCAATACTTTCTTAAAAATAACCACTTCATGGACCTTTTCATTAATACCTTTAATGATGTTTACCAGGTCATCAAATCTAAGAAAAAATGTTGTAATATTTTCATCTTCATTCATCTTTAGACTTTCAAACCTTATTTTATTTGTTTGAAGTTTAGCTTTCTCTACCTTATCATCTCCTTTGTATCTTCTCTAGAGATTATCCCAGATATCCTTGGAATATTTACAATACATTACCTTAACAAATTTAGAATCAACACGACCACATGGAATTGCATTCATTACCTTTTCATTTTTGTAAAGGCCCGTCTTCCATCTAGATCTATTGGAGGAGTTGTTGGAGTTATGTAGCCATCTTCAATAGACATCCAAACATTAACACTAAGAGACATTAAATAAGCACTCATTATTACCTTAAGAAGGTATAATTAGTCGCATCAAAGAGTGGAGCTCTGTTTGAAAAGGATCCATCTTGACTCACCATTGATTCCCTTAAGATCTACCTTCCAGTGGTTAGAATGTTCCTAAAGGAACATGTCTGATACAAATTGTTGGATTAAAAAGTATACTATGTGGGGTATTAATCAGTATGACACAATTGTACACTGTCTTTAATATTCAATCACAAAATAATACACCAGTCACAGAAGAGCATTGAACACAGGACATACATGGAAACCCATCGAGGAGAAAACCACAAAACTTATTTTTATTACTTGATTTTAGTAAGAACCAACCTATTTTTACAATATTTGTAGGCTCTAACCTCTAAGAGACACCAATCCCCTCTAGTTTTACAATCACCAACTTGCTAGAGGCACCAACCCCCTCAAATTTTGTAGGTACCAACTTGTTGAAGGCACCAACACCCTCATATTTGCAAGCATCCACTTGCAGGAGACACCAAGCCCCTCTAAATCCGGTAATTCAATTCCTTTTACCTTCTAGATATTTGTTTCATCGCATTTTTAGACTAGATCCAAAGGCACCTTCTTTAATTCATATACAGACAAAAACCTTTAATTTAGATATTATTCCTTTGTTTTTCTTTCTCAACAACAACCTTATATTTCTAGTTCACTAATAGGCTTCTACCACCCTACACATTACAACACACTATTATACACACTTTGTAATGGCACACTTCCCAACTGGACACACTCTATGCATGTATGTTTTTCCCTCTAAATCCGGTGATTCAATTCCTTTTACCTTCTAGATATTTGTTTCATTGCATTTTTAGACTAGATCCAAAGGCACCTTCTTTAATTCATATACAGACAAAAACCTTTAATTTAGATATTATTCCTTTGTTTTTCTTTCTCAACAACAACCTTATATTTCTAGTTTACTAATAGGCTTCTACCACCCTACACATTACAACACACTATTATACACACTTTGTAATGGCCTGGATCTCACACTTCCCAACTGGACACACTCTATTCATGTGTGTTTTTCTTAGATCTACCAATGCATTGTCTTTGTGTTTTCTATTTTGTCTCATATTGGAACATATCTCTACATATATCCTTTCCTCTCACACAATTTACACATCCACTTCACACCTTTGTCTCCACATGCTCATGCTCTACATATCCATGTGCTCACCTTACTCATTTTTCCTGATGGTGTATATGATCTGTCATGTTCTCTAATCATTTGTTGTTTATTAACTATATATTTCTACTTATAATTTTGTTATCTCTACAACTTTTCATACCTAGGAGGTTATGGGATCGATGCTTGTGACTGAGTTCCGGTTGGAAATTTGACTTGTGGGAACTATGACCTCGCTCAACAGCCATTTCTTCATATATTACCACAAAACTAATACACTAAGAACTTCCTACTAGCATTGCTTTACCATAATTGGAACTTTGCTTTACCATAATTGAAACTTTGCTACTGAACACATTACCAAGATTGAAGACTCAAGATTAGTGAACAGAACTTCACTTGATGGAAATCCTTACCATTTATTATAACTGGAGACCAATAATGTGAATCAATCATATAGACTGAGTTAGATATTTACTCCCATTCTCATAGATAAATCATCTCGCTCAGGACCAGAAGCCAAGGGGGATGGAAATCCTTACCTTTTATTATAACTGGAGACCAATAATGTGAATCAATACAAAATGTCATATAGACTGAGTTAGATAGTTACTCCCATTCCCATAGATAAATCATCTCGGACCAGAAGCCAAGGGGGAGGAGAGGAAAATACCTGAGAGGAAAATACCTGAGGCATCTGAAGAAGGGAGACTGAAGAGTATTTGATTCCTAAAACAAGATGTTGTTGAGGAAGGGTAGTACAATGCCCGTTAGGGTATCCTTGATCTGGTAGGTGGCTAGTGGAATCCCTACTATAGATTTGTGACTTTGCAAGATTTTAGGCTAGATTGTACAGTTGTGATGCCTAAAATGTACCTTGTTGGGTCACTATCAACTACTGTTCTAGATATGAAAATGTTCAAGGATGTGATTTCCATTCTTGCTAGTAGGGAGAAGTGGTCTTCTCTCCTGTAAATTTCTTGGCAACCTCTTTTAATCAAATAAGTAAACTATATTGTTAGGTTTTCTTTCAAGAACTCGGGATATTGTTGTAAGAATATAGGAGGAGTGGTCTTCTGTCCTGTAAATTTCCTGGCAACCTGGCCTAATCAAATAAGTAAACTATATTGTTAGGTTTTCTTTCAAGAACTGGGGATATTGTTGTAAGAATATCCTTGAAAGTAAGTAATGTATGGGAACTTCATAAATATTCTATAAAAAATTACTTGTTGTAAAAGAGTGATGAAATTCTGGTAAACCTAGTGGAATATGAGATTGTGCAAAAAAATTTGTTGCAATTTCAGTAACAATTTATGCATAATAGTTGTAAATTTATGGGTTAATAAATTCGCATTGAATGGCTGGAAAATGTGGAGGATAATGTTTTAAGTGACATAGTTGGAATTCTGTAATTATAAATACGGTGTATAGTTATATATAGTGTGTATACACGTATTACTGTACAGTGAGGAATTCAATGAATTGACTTTTTTCCATCTAGAGAGTCTATGACTAAAAGAAAGGAGGAGAAACTAGTAACAATGGAATCTGAGTTTGACCCTGTGAGCAATTCGAGCTAGTTCATGACCCAAGTCAACCGATTGTAAAACTCATAATCAGTCCCTAACCCATCAAAATAACATTCAAGAGGGAGCACTAACCTTCAATGGAAGTTACAAGCAATTAATCAAACTTTCTGATAAAGGAAAATGAATCAGTGAGCACGTTCTATAATTAAAACTGAATTTCAAACTTGATTTGTTAACTATAGATAAATTGTACATGAGACATATGTAGTTAACCCCATTAAAATAAACTATCTCAATAAAGGAACATTTCCTAATATTGACCTTAATGTCGCTTGTTACTCGAGTGTGGAATAATTGTAAGAGCATACAGTTACATACAAGTTGGAACTAAGTAACAATAAAGCTTTTATGAAATTTTTAACACCAAAAATTAAAAAAAAAAAAATACTACACATTCATAACCAGTGCCAAGAACTAAAACTGAACTTCAAAGATTGGGTACTTAGAAACAATACACACTCAATGAGTTGCAGTGGCATAATTTTTATGATAAACAAAGAAAGACTTTCTTTATTAAATGCATCCAAAACATTAACTCTATTACATCTAATTCTATTACATCTAATTCATTCAACAAGAAATAAAAAATGTAAGCTCTGGAAGGATTACAAATAGTAAGCCGGGAATTTTAATCACCAAAAGTATATGCATATGTGTAATAAAAGTTGGTTGAATATATACACATAAATACTTAGTTCCCAACAAGGACTGGCCATGGGCCATTTAATCAAAGAAGAATATATATATATATGGCCATTTAATCAAAGAAGAATATATATATAGAGAGTTTAACAGTCGAATATAAAAGCCCAAACAAATCCAATATAAGGACAATAAACCACTCGGCAATGGAGGAAAAAATACCTCTAAAAAATGAATACAAAATAAAAACCTAATCCAAAGGGATTTTGGCACCTGAAAAAATAAATAAAAAAATAAAATAAAATAAAGGATGAATTGTTAGAAGGAAACCTGACTAGAAGCTCATAGTCTTGACATGATTCATAGTAGGTCGTAGCCTAATTCCTCACCTGCAAGGGAAGAGAAAGCATTAATAGTTAGGATTAAGCATGTCAATATGAGTGAAATGAACCAACTGGTAACCTAAAGAAAAGGATTACATATAAGGGTGTCTTCGCCTTTACAGAATTCCAGCAATGCTACCAAACGAAGGAAGAAAAGACCTATATTATATTAGAATATACGGTGGCATAGTGAGAAAAACTAAATTTATTTATAGAAATAAAAGATAACAGTAAAAAAATAAAAATAAAAATAAAAATACCGTAGGGAAGACCTTCATAGTCCTGCAACTTGCTAGCCTGACAGTTCGACGGCAAAGGGTTTGGAAATAATTATGAAAGGAATTCACATGGGTTTCCAATAAATTATGAGGTTGAGCACTAAGTATCCACAGAACTACAGAAAAGAAATGTAATTATGATCAATAGTCGAATTCAATAGTGGGTTGGAGCATTTTCAAGAAACATAAGTACGAGACCTTTCCCTGGCTGAGCGAGCACGAAATACATATCTCCTTGACACCATTGCAGAGTTTTCACCAGACAGGGGAAAGCAGCGAGTGAGTCGCATACGGTGCATGCCTGTCACTGCAAGGATTCTTGTTTACTAAAGGGAAGAAAGGCAGTTACATTTTACCTGATAGCATGGGTCGAGATGGAGATAGGAGGTTCTTCTACAGAAAGCAAGCATCCACCAAAGTTTCAGAGCTAATCTTGGCAGGATGGAGGGGAAGAATGAGAGATTGTGGCGTTGGTGAGGGAGGATGGTTACCCTGTAACCACCACCTCCCCTTTCCTTCGTTGGATTAACCTTAAGGCATCATAGGCATAGATCCCTCGCATTGATCAACGAAATTGTCAAATCGCCAAGAGGCAGAAGACCAGACACTTTCACGATAGTTCCACGATATTTTGTCAAGAATTAAATGTTAAAGTTATAAGAACCCCCAATTCTAAGTTTGGATTATGTAAGTTATAAATAACTGAGAACCACAACCCTTACAGATGACAAAACCATTAATTATGACATTTAATATTGTTATAAGGTGAGATGTTAATGTCTGCCATGTTTCCATGAGACTCCAACGATTAGAGTCACATAATGTATTGGGTGATAGAAGGTTAGGTTAGTGTGTGAGTCAATCTATAATAATAACAACAATACAAACTAATTTGTATAGCCGACCAAGTCTTATGGATGATATTAACATTGGCTGGTACCTGGAATGGGTGTTGATAAAATTAAAAAAAAAAAGAGTCTGAAGTGTTGGGTATGTTATAAGTGTTATTATAAGTGTTATCAAAGCTGAAGGGTTCAGCATTGTGGTCTATTTAAGGGAAACCAATAACAAATTGTGTTTTGGTCCAGAGAAAATAAAGATTGGAAATATGGAAACTCTTCTTACAGGGCCAAACTCTGCACACTTACTTAAAACAAATCTTGAGATATGGGTGAAGAACTTTGTTCCATACCCACTATGTTGTTTTAAATAGTGGAGTATGGAGGGAAAAATCACTAATTAATAACTATCAACAATAGATGAGAAATCAAATAAGTTTTTATGTTATAAGGCCAAGGCAAAAGAAGTGCATAATCTTGTTATGAGTATATTGAAATAAGTTCCATTATGCAAGTTATCCAAAATACCAATCAAAGTATTGTTGAGGTATCCTTACCTACAAGATGTTGAGTGCCTAGGAGAGAAAATAATTGTTTGTAATATTTACTTAGTAACACATGATAACTAGTAAATCATATCCCGTCACTATTTGATAGTGAGAAAAGGTACAGTAACATTTATTATATTATAGATATGTTTAAAAGGAAGGTTGGGGTGTTTCTTGTGAAATTGCCTTGAAAGTTTGGAATTATCTAAATAATGACTAAGATACATAATTTTATGAGACCAATAGCCATAAAGATGTTCTTAAATAAAAATGTACTATGGATTGTTAAAGAAGGAGACAAATACAAAGGGGTAAATATTTTATTGGTAAGTAACACTTAATTATTAGGTACAATTGGGAAGTAATTACCTATAGGGTATAAATTACTTCCTCACACATATACTAGATGAGTAACCAAGGACCTAGCTGAGGTAGTGAATGAAGGATTAGTTGTAAGTATTTAAGGAATCTACATCCTATTGGTAATATGAAAAACTAAAGCCCATTGTGGAAATTGTTAATGTTGAAAATTATTGTGCAACCTGTCACAGTCTAACTAGTTGTAAAAGGTTTTGATTGGAATTTCAACTGAAACCTGTGTGCTTAGATTGTTTGGTTGGAATTCTTTTACCAAACTAAGCTTTAACAAATAATATATTAAACATTGATGGTGATGACAACAATATTATTATATGCATAACTTGGGAATAAATAAGTCTAATATAGTAATATTCAACTGGTACAAATCAGTTTATAACTGATGAGAACAAATTGGTATGAGAATTAATAAACTCCCTACTAAAAATATTCTTCATAAAGAGAGTCACAAAAGATGAGTTACTACAATGGGATAAATGGCACAAAAAAATAAAAATAAAAATAAAAATAAAATAAAATAAAATAAAAATAAAATATTGAGAATTGGTTCTTGTTTAAAACTAGAGAATTGGAGGCAAGGAGTGATAAACTATCATAACAACTTGCAATGGAAGGAGACTAATTTCAAAAGTAGTGAAGTAGACATTGTATTTGAGATTTTAAATTGGACCAACCATAGTGATAGTATTTGGTTCACTTCAACACACCAAATAAAGGTGGAAGCACTGCAAAACAATGTTGTTGGTACTCCAAGATATCAGCTTCATACTAAATTTAGCAAACATCAAGTGAGAAAGAATATATTTAATTACAAATATGGAAGAATAACTAGGAAGGAAATGCAATGGCTCCCTAGATATAGAAAGAAAATATAGAAAACTTTTGAAACCCCTCTACTTAATGGATGCAAGGAAGTGGACCCAAGATTTTCGTGAGTTACAAATTCCTAATATCGAATCATGAAATGATTCCCTAATTGGTCTAATTTGTAATCGTCTTTTGATTGTAAGGGTTAAATGATATAGCTGCGATTATTGGGGGGGGGGGGGGGGGGGCATGGGGGTATATCGGTCATTATTGGTCTGATGTTTTTCTTTAAAGTATCGGAAATGAAGCATAAGTTGGAAAAGGACAGTCTAGGAAATTATATATATATATATATAAGATAAAATACACATGATGATGGATGTGTATATTAAATACTTTGAGGTGTCTACTTCCCTAATGAAGCTTGAAGGATTAATGGTAGATTTAGGTTAAAAAATGACTAGAAACAGATAGAGGATTGAGTAAGGAAAAACTAAGGAAATGTGGCATGTAATTTTTTTTTTAAATTGAAGAGATGATAGAGGATGTTAAATTCTATGGGAAAAAGTATTACTTATGCTTGTTGAGATGAAAGGCCATCATGCTACCAACCAATGATGCTCTAGATAAGTTTTTAAGGAACTTTAATTTGAATTTTATAGACACAAGTAAAGTTTGTCAAATGATTGATTGGAATGAACATATTCCTATAAATTCATTATGTCAAGGTAACTACACTAATGTGATGTGTTGAGGCTTCTGATAGGTGTGAAAATGCATTAGGAAGGACCCTGTAGATTGGGCACATGTAATCCTAGACACTTAAGAAATAATTTGCAATATACAAAGGGATGTAAACCCAATGAAAGATGTGTGGAAAAAAAACTTATGGGTAAGGGAAAAGGTATGATAATAAGACTTGGGGATGTACTTGTAGGTTTTAACCTCGTACAGAAATTACCTGCATATGAATTCTAAAACACAGAAAATAAACAATGCTAGAGCATAACACATAAAACACATATACACAGAGATTTTCCCCTGGATACCAAAACCGGGACTATTAGCTTGATTTTTCATTATATTCCTTTCAACGTTACAATACATATTTATACATGCCGAAGCATCCAATACCATGGACCGAAAACCATCGCGTCCAAAACCATGGACCGAAAACCATTGCGTCCAAAACCATGTGCGAAAAACATGCACAAAACCATAGGTAGGTCCGTCCAACCTAATATAGGATCCAAAACCAAAATTTTCTTGGGCGTTTCCCTGGACCTCATAGAGTGGGGTTACCTGCACCCCTCAAACCCCCCGTGACTCCCTCCACTATGCAATCGATGCAACAAAGGGGGGGCTCCGCCCCCCTTCTAACCCCCCAATTAACTACGTTGGCTAGTCGTGGAAAGAATATAACACAACCCAATAGTACTCTTATTATATTTTGTTGTTTGCAAGAATGTCACCTCAAATTTTCATAGTTTAACAAGAAAGAACAAAGGGAGGGTAATAAATAAAGGAAACCCTGAGTTATAAAACCTGGATTAAACCTTATACATAAAAATATTGGTGGATAATTAATGTGGTCAGGACAAGGCCCACTTGACCAAAGATAAAGATAACATATACCGAGGAGTAGTAAGTTGAAGTAATTATTTTGAAATGTTGTTAATGTCTTGTTGTGGAATATTGATATCCTAAAGTTACGTTTCCATTTAAAGAACCAATCATTGGTTGCAAGCCATCATCGGGGCAAGCTAACCAATATATAGAAAAATCTTCCTTGAACTTAAATAAACCAAAATAATGATAACAAATATGACTACTATGTGAGTGGTCTCACAGGGTAATTGACCATTTCTGCTTTGAGGCAAAACTATTATTTATTAACATTCCCCTAGATATCACATGTCAATTATAGAAAATAATATGTTGTTGAATGAAGTAAAGAACATGTTGGGATCTAAAGTACATGGAAAGATTTAGAAGAGAAATCCCATGACTGTACATAAGAGAAAAATCACGTATAATTTACACCAAGAACCTGTAATACAAAATGACAAAAGGCCCATTGAAGGAATGTTGCAAAGTGGACTCTGGATGGACGTTAAAAGAGAATAGCCAAGAAACCAAGATGGCCATAATTAAGTTTACTTGGACAAGCAGGCAACAAGATAGTTTCCTTGAACATAGCAGAAAGGGAAGGTTATCCTAAGTCTTTATTTATATATGACTAATGCATATGCAACGTTTGGAATTAAACTAAAAGCATAGTAAAGCTACCCGATACGACCATACATTAGTTGCAATCTATCATAAAAGACAGAGTATGGAAAATAGTTTCTGAAAACCTTAATATCACTATATGAATAGTGTAGATAAAATTGGTGTTTCCATGATCTGAAATTTACAAGGAAACAACAAGATGGATACCTTGGAAAATTGGCATAGTCATTGGGTAAGTAAAAAGGTTAATTGTTATTGTTAACGAGCTATAGTGAGACTGCTAACTCTTATTGAATGTAGGTTATTAACCTTTATGGGATTGTGAAGCATACTAATGACCCTTGCTAGGGTACATAAACAAAAACTAAGGATGCTTCTAATAAATTTTGAAATGATTATAGGGAGTATATGCATATTTGTATATACGTATCTATGCATATATGTATATATACATATATACATGTTTTTATAGGGAGTAATGGAAAACTAATGACAGCTTTGGTGATTGTGAATGTAGGTCAAACCGGACAAAGAATTCTAGGCCAAATCTTTATGCACCCCTAATTGGAAAGGAATTATGCTACAGAAGTAGGTTATCACTTGGGATTAAGTACAGTGAAGGCACTTTAGTCCAGAAAGGATGACATAGAAGGATGGAAATTTCCAGTGTGAAGCATATTCCAATTTTTTTTTAGGTGTTAGAAGCAAACACCAAGGACGGTGTTTCGCTAGAGAGGGGGAAAATATAATACCCCTCAATGAAAATTAAATATTTAGTTTACTTTACTGTAGTAACTTGGTAAACCATGGGCTATGTGGAAAGCCTAATGGGAAATTTAAATGTTAAAGTATTTTAATTATATTTAAAAATTAAAAGTTAGTAGTGGTAAGCCATAAAATTTATGGAGAAAAGACCCTACATGAAAACTTTCATTTACCGTAATAGTTAGACAGTTACTCCCTTTCCCAGAGATAAATCATCTTAGTTGGGAATATGAGCCAAGGGGGAGGAGAGGAAAATACCTTAGTCATATGAAGAAGGGAGACTGAAGAGTATTTTATTCCTCGAATAAGATGTCATTGATGAAGGGCATGGCACTATCAGTTAGGGTATTCTTGAGCTATTAGGTGGCCAGCGGAATCCCTAAGACATATTTGTGAGTCTGTAAGATTTTAGGCTGGACTGTAGAGTCTTGATGCCTAAAAATGGACCTTTTCGGGTCACTGTCAAATACTGTTCTAGAAATGAAAAGGTTTGGGGGAAAAATGGACATGACTTCCATTCTCGTTGGTTAGGAGGAGTGGTCTTGTCTCCTGTAAATTTCCTGGAAACCTCATCTAATCAAATAAGTAATATGTATTGTTAGGTTTTCTTTCAAGAATAGAGGATATTGTTGTAAGAATATTGTTGAAAATAAGTAATGTATGGGAAATTCATAAATATTCTGTAATAAATTACTTGTTGTAAAAAAGTGATGAATTTCTGGTAAACCTAGTGGAATGCAAGATTGTACAAAAATATCTGCTACAATTTCAATAACGAATTAGGTTAAATAAGTGTAAAGTTTTGGGTTAAGAAATATGCATGGAATGGCTAGAAAATATGCAGAAAAATGTTTTAAGTGACATAGTTGGAACTCTATAATTATAAATAGTGTGTATACACTTATTACTGTACATTGAGGAATTCACCAAATTAACGGTTTTCCATCTAGAGAGTCTATGATTGAAAGAAAGGAGGATAAACTAGTAACAATCGAATCTAGTTTAACTTTGTGAGGGAGTCAGGTTAGTTCTTGAGCCTATTCAACCGAGTGGACAACTCAGAATTAGTCCCTAACCCATTAAAATATCATTCAAGAGGGAGAAATAACATTCAATGAGATTTGCATGTAGTTAATCAAAATTTCTAATAAAGGAAAATGCATTAGTGAACATGTTCTATACTTAAAATAGAATTTAAAACCTAATTTGTTAACTAGAGATAAAATGTGCATGAGACATATGTAGTTAACCTCCTCAAAACAAAACTATCTCAATAAAGGAACATTTCCTAGTATTGACCATACTGCCACTTGTTACTCGGTGTGGAATAATTGTAAAAGCATACAATTACATAAAATATGGAACTAAGTAACAATAAAGATTTTATCGAAAGTTGTAATACCAAAGATTAAAAAAAAATTACTACATAGTTATAACTAGTGCACAAAACTAAAACTAAACTTCAAAGACTAGGTACTTAGGAACAACACGCACTCAATGAGTTGTAGTATGTAGTGGCATAATTTTTATCATAAACAAGAAATTATTTCTTTATTAAACACATCCAAAAAATTAACTCTGTTACATCTAAGTCATTCAACAAGGAACCAAAAATGTAAGGGAACCAAAGTTCTCTACAAGGATTACAAATGGTATGCTAGGAATTTTAATCACCAAGAGTATATGCATATGTATAGTATAAGTTGGTTGAATATATATATCTATATATATATATATATATATATATATATATATATATAGAGAGAGAGAGAGAGAGAGAGAGAGAGAGAGAGAGAGAGAGATAGATATAGATATATATACTTTAACAGTCAAATGTAAAAACCCAAACCAATCCAATATAAGGACAATAAACCACTCGGCAGTGGAGGAAAAACTTAGCTTAAAAAAATGCATACAAAATAAAAACCTAATCTAAAAATCTTTTGGCACCCGAAAAAAAAAAAAAAAAAAAAAAAAAAAAAAAAAAAAAAATTAAATAAATAAAATAAAATAAAATAAAATATATATATCTATATATATATATATATATATATATATATATATATATAGATATATATATATATATATATATATATATATATATATATATATATATATATATTAAAAAAAAAATGAAGGATGAATTGTTAGACAAAAACCTAACAAGAAGCTCTTAATATTGACATGATTCACAGTAGGTCATACCCTAATTCCTCACTTGCAAGGGAAGAGCAACCATTAACAATCAGGATTAAGCCTCTCAATCTGAGTGAAAAGAACAAATTGATAATCTAAAAAAAAGGATTACTTGTAAGGGTGTCTTCCCTTTGTAGATTTATAGTGATGTTGCCAAACGAAGGAAGAAAATATCTATATACATTAGAATACCCGTTGGCATAATGTGAAAAACTAAATTGATTTGGAGAAAGAAAAGCTAACATTAAAAATAATAATAATAATAATAATTGTAGGAAAGACCTTGATAGCTCTTGCAAATTTCTAACCTGACATTTCCATAGAAAAGGGTTTGGAAAGAATTATGAAAGGAATTCACATGGGTTCCCAATACATTTTGAGGCTGAGCACCAAGGCTCCATAGAAGCTGTGAAAAAGAAATGTAATTGTGATCAATTTTCAAATTTAACAATGGATTAGAGAATTTTCAATAAAAATAAGTACGATACCTTTCCCTATCTAAGAAATCATGGAATAGATATCTCCTTGAAACCAATGAAAAGTTTTCATTGGTTATTGGAAAGCAGTGATTGAGTTGCATATGGTGTATGCCAGTCACTGCAAGGATTCTCACTTACTGAAGGGAAGAAAGGTAGTTAATTTTTACCTGATAGCATGAGCCAAGATGGATATAGGAGGATCTAATACAACAAGCAGGCATCCACCAAAGTTGCAGAGCTAACATTGGCAAGAGGGATGGGAAGAATGAGTGTTTGTCGCATCAGTGAGGGACGGTGGTTACCCTATAACCACCACCTCCCATTTTCGCCATTGGATTAACCTTAAGGCATCGCAGCCGTAGATCCCTCACATTGATCAATGCAATTGTCAAATCGCTAGGTGGCGAAAGACCAAACACCTTCATAATAGTTCAACCATGATATATTTTCAAGAATTAAATGCTTAGGTTATAAGAACCCCCAATCCTAAGTTTGGAGTATGTAAATCATAAATCACTGAGAATCACAACCTTTACCAGATGACAAAACCATTAACTAGGACATTTAATATTGTTATAAGGTGTGATGTTAACATCCACCATGTTTCCATGAGAATCCAACGATTAAAATCACAAAATGTATCAGGTGATAGAAGGTAGGTCAGTGTGTGTGTCAATCTATAATAATCAAAATAATCCAAACTAATTTGTATAGCCTGCCAAGTCTTATGGGTGATATTAACATAGACTAGTATAAGGAATGGGTATAAGGAATGGGTGTTGATAAAATTAAAAAACAAAAAAACAAAAAAATTAGTGTCTCAAGTGTTGGGTATGTTACATGCAAACATTTCCTCAAGTATTGCATGCAAAAACAGGTTTTCATTTTGAGAGATTTGATCATTTTCAACACTTGGTAGATCCATAGTTAATATAGATATATGATATTTTATTTTCAATTTATCTCTCTACATAAAGTTGATGTAAAATTAAGGTGGAAATTAAAATATTTTCTTTATGTTGGACATTGATACATTTTGTTGTTACTATTTTTTAATTTGTTCATGTAAGTATTATTTTATTACTTTTTAATATAAGTTTAAAGAAAAAAACTTTGTGATATTAGGTGTAGAGTACTTATCAATACAATAAATATTCAAATTTAATGTTTTATATTTAAATATAAAATAAAATCATGATATACTCATCAAATTTTAAATTTTGTTTTTTAAAATAGGTTTTCAATAAACAAATTAACTATAAAACTAAAATGATTTTTAATAAATTCATCGAATTTAAAATAAGGTCAATTGAGCTTTGATTTTAAATGTGCTTTTTTATGTTCAACATTGGTGAGGCTACATCATGGTCATGTTCAAGAATAACACCCGAATAGGGTGAATTAAACCGGTGACTTAACATCTAAGAGTGCCTTAACAAGGCACCCAATCACTCTCTATTCAAGACCTTGTGGACAAATTTGATTTTAAATTATAAATAAGTTACTAATATATTATAACTATTTTCAAAATATAGTATAAAAAATTATATAAATAATTAGGAATTTCTTATTGTATTCAAAGAATCATTTTATATATAGTTTTCAACAAATAAAGATAAAATATTATCTAAACTAAAAAGCAGTGTTAACTACAATAAAAATAAATAAAAATGAATACACATATTTAGTTAGTTTTAATTAAAAGTATTATAAAATGTTAATAATTTCACTTTTATTGTGTTTTCTTAGTTTGTTATTACACGGGCTATTAGAACTCAATATAAGGAGAGATGTGTAGGTGTAAATATTTATAAAGTTTAACATTAAAAAAATTAATGTAATGTAATGCCTAGTTAAAAATAGTAATATTAAAATAAAATTAAAAGTAAAATCACTTTAAATTGGAGTATCTAATACTTGGTCATGACGTTGAGGCTAGATAGTGTGTGACTTAACATAAGCAGATCTATTTTACTTTAGCTTTTGAATACTGATTTACTTTTGATTTTAGCTTTTGAATATTGATTTACTTTGACAAATTTAATATTTTTACACCTTTGATTTATATTCCACATTAACAGATTTAATTCTGCACCTTCGATTTCCAGTCCACATTTATATATGGCATATTCAAGCATAATTCTAGGAATCAAGTTTGCACCTTTGATTAACTTTAGGAATCAAGTGGGATGGTTGATGGAAGAGTGTTGATTAAGGTGTTGTGTTAATGGATTCTTGGTTAAAGCTTCCCACCTTTCTGAATATATGAGGAATAGACACTAATTTAAAAAACAAACCATTTGCCAGTTGTTTTGTGCCTATGGCTATTCCATTAGGTAACCTACTTGTGTAGTTTTCCACCTGATACCATGCAAAGTTCGTAATATAAAGGTAGTTTCTTTAACATCCATACTACTGGAATGTTTTCCCTTCATTTTAATCATTAATTATGTCTTACAAAGCTCAATTTAAATCCACGATACATACTCTAATTCAATAAGTATACCACTCATTAGAAATGGGATTGACATATCCATCACAAAAGTTACTGTAGAAGTTAAATAACATCATAAGCTACATCATAAATTCAATACTAGATCATGGTGTGCACATGCAATGGTAGGTGTAACAAATTTTGCACATGTTAATTTTTTTCATTGTTAGGTTCTTATGGGTCGGGCCTGGACTTCAAAAAAAGATTCGTCTTGCTAGTTTAGAATCCCTCTCTCATCACAAAAAGGATGGTGGTTTGGGTATCAAGGACACCGATAGATTCTATAAGTCTTATAGTGAACAATTTATGGAGAGCCTTCAAGGGAAAAGGTATTTGGTAGTAAATTATTAAGGAAAAGTACTTAAAAAACAAAGAGGAAGAGGATTGGATAGATGGGATCAAGGAGCATAAGGGAGCCTCTTATATTCGAAGAAACATGATAAGAAGCAAGCATTGGCTTCTCGGCAACCTGAGATGGGAACTCGAGAGGGGGATAGGATAGAAATAGGTATGGATGTTATAAAAGAATGGAAGGAATATTTTCTATATTTGTTCTGATAAATGAATTCTTACATTCTAAAGGCTTGTATTCTATGAATCAAATATGTGTTGATCAAAATTATTCAACTGCTACAAGTTTATGGATTAAAAATTTTGATATTGGAATTCCTTAAATTCTATTGATAGAATGGACTCAGTACATTGCACAATTATCTCATGCTTCAGAAAAAGAAGACATGATGTCATGGCTAGAAGTTTGAAAAGAGAAAAAATAGAGGTCAAAGAGAATTATAAATACATTACCAAGGGAAGTTGTCTGGTAGATAGTGTTACTTGGCTATACAAAACTTGGAAATGGAATAGTCCAATGAAATAGAAGTGCTTTGTGTGGTTGGTTGCCCAGCACACAACAGGATTCTTACTTGGGATAATATCCTCAAAAGAATATTTCAGTGTCCAAATAGGTATGCTTTATGCAATGATAGTGTTGAAGATGTTGTACCTCTCTTTCTAACTTGCCCCTTCGGGGTCTTGTTTGGAGAGGGGTATTTGTAATTCTCAATATTTAATCATAATGGAACATGTGGTCCATTGAAAGGTGTTTAAATTTGTGGTTTTAGAAGTATAAGACTTATCGATCCTTACCATTCTTTCTATATTTTTTGGGGGCATTTGGAGAATCGAGAATGGAAAAAATTTTGATCAAATGGTTCCAAAAGTGAGAGACACTTACATTAAGATCTATGCATATTTCTTGGAAATAGGGCCAACGAAGGAGAAGCCAATGATGAGACACATTCTACATAAGGAGGTGTTGTAGCGGCTACAACCACCCTCCAAAATTTTGCCTATTCTTTGATTTTGGAGCCTGCCTTCTTAACCACAATAGCTCATCTCGCACTGATCCAGGTATATGTGCTTTGAATGAGACTTATACTTTTCAGTTTAGCTTGTGTTTGACTACTAAGTTGATTTTCTAACTCACAAGCTTATCTCCTGACTTGGTCCCAAAAAATTCTTGGGCTTGCCCCCAGAAACTATGCAATTCTTGAGGGAAACTAGCCTTGTTGTTGGGAATTGCATAGTCCTGACTGTGAGTAAGCCTTGAGCTCAGAAAATGCATAGTCAAGAGGAGGCAGCCTAGCACTGAGCCCAAAAATTGTGCAACCATCACTGAGCTCAGAAACTATGCAGTGCACTAAGCTGAAAAGTTGCCTAATTCCCAGAACTACGTTGTATTTCCCGGTAGTGTGCATGGAAAGTTTCCCTGAAAAGAGAAAAAAAAGTAAAAAAAACATCCCTAAAAAATTAGGATCTATTTTAGTATCCCAAAGAAGGCACTTGCATTATTTTTAGAAACTTCTGCCAAGTGTCGCTTTTTGCTTAATTTTAGGCATGTGTGTCATAAACCCTAAATTATCCAAATATATTTAATCGATGTTTCTAGAGCTAATTTGCACACTTGATCATGGATCTCTAGCATGCCAGAGGATATGAAGGAGCCTTCGGTGTGATCGTCGTTTCCTTTTTGGGTGAGTTTTGCTTTTGTTGTCTTTTGCCACTTTTTTCTATCACTTTTTGTTGTTTAGTTTGTGTGAGTGTTGTTTCACTTGTTTCTCTACATGGTTGTTGGAATTTTATCTTATTTTAACTTGTAGAAGTGTTTTTTCAAGTTATATTTTACCTTTCCCAAGTGTTGCATGAGTTTTCTTGTTTTTTCACTAATAGTCGTCGTTGCAGTGACTCTCCTCACATACGTCATTTTCCTTTTGTTTAATCAATTGTTGCACTTCATTCACCTGCATGCATCTACACTTAGTCATATATGCACTTATCTTCACGCTATCTCTCAGATCTGCTTGTTTCCACAATTCACATTGGGCAAATTTGGGCTTCCCTTGGATGGATGTCACTTTGCATAGCTTGTGCTGTGCAATATGGAGGCTCAAGCCACAAGCTTCATCTATGGAATTGCGTAGATCATAGCCTAATTTGGCTCCAAATACACATTGTGTAGTTCCAAGAGCCAGCCTCCCATATTGGCCATTGAGACTGTGTAATGTACAGTCTCTCCTAGGCCTTTTCTCAAGCTGAATTGTACATTGTGCAGTTCCAATCATGAATATTCCACCCTCACTAATGGAACTGCACAGAGCACAGTTCCCACGGTCATCTAGTCACCCTTGTCAAGAAAAACTAGACAATCCCTCACATCTAGTGCCCAGCTTGCTACTTGAACTTGCCTTGAAGTTGTTTTGGTTTTAAATTGACATTTTCTCACCATGAGTGTCCTGTTTGTCCCACGGGTACAAAAATTATTGAGCATATCTCTAGTAGTCACAAGTAACATGGCATCTAAGATATTTTCATCAAAGGAAACCACCAAGAGAAGTATTGGGGAAGCAGTTGAGTAGACATCAGGTGATTTACTAGTGTATGCAGATACTGAGCTATTTATTGAGAAGGAAATAACGCTGACATGGAAACATATCAAAGACACTTTTGCAAAATAACTTGAGGCAAATATGGAGGACTGGAAGGTCTATCTTAGTATCTGATAATCAGGGCTAAACAAGGTTGCATGTAGGTACCCCTCCTTCCTGTGTGTGAACATCATCAACTATATTGTCTCACATATGGATGAACATACTATGACATTGAGAAGTGCCAGCAGGTACAGAATCTTGCCACCTTCATGGAAAAATACTTTCAGTAGATGTATCACTTGCTCGAGCTGGTGAAGCACATGGACTCGCTCTTCTATGCCACCCATATCTATGTGAATACAAGAGACGTGTCAAGCGCTAGGTGAAAGATCCATCGAAGTTTCAGCAGAAACCCACCCGTGTTTACAATAAAAAGTCCCTTAGGAAGGCTTACTAGTTCTTGATCATATTTACTTGCAGAATATATGGTTAAGAGAGCACAGGAACCTCTCCTGAAGGGTGGATAGCCTTACTAGACCAGTTGGTGAATGAATGGATTCCATTCAACTGGTTATATCTGTTGGATCAACAATTGAAGTACCATGTGGCTAAGGCTCGGAATCCACCCAAGAATGAGCAAGCAAGGTTCTATATGTCTGCATACTTACTAGATGAAATCTATGCACAGAAACAGTTCCCTAGCATGAATTGTACATGAACACCACGAGAGACTGTCGTGAACATCTATTGCAAGTTTCTTTCTAATTGCAATTATCAAGGAGTAACGGAAAGGATAACTGACCACTTTATCATCCCGTTATACAAGCTTATATTTGAGAAAGATCCACCTTGCATGTCCTGAGAAGTAATGGAGGTGATAGTAGACATTACAGTTTGGTATGCCTCACCAGGTGGCACCTTCATCAGAGTGTTCAGCAGAGAGAAGCCTCTGCATGTCTTACCAAGGTATTCCACTCACAGGGTGATCATGCAAGAAGTATTATACCACCTCGCTACAGGGTTGTCAGCAGCCCTGCATAGGAAGAATAAAGCACCATGGCCCACTCTTCCTTTGCTAAATGGATTATACAAGATTAATAACTTAAAGGATGCAGATGTTGAGGCTAAAGACATAGTGAAATTTGATTTCGGCACCAAGAACCTTAATCTAGATGATCCCCATAGTATTTGCAAGGACCATTGTACGAGAGTCTACTTTCTACGGATCAGTGGGGCATTAATTAGCCAAAGGAGGATCCTTGTAGGTACTGCTGCAATTCCTCTAGACTCAATGATCTGGTCAATATAGCAAGGACTTGGAAGGCTCCTCCATGGAAAATAGCAGCTTCGGAAGAAATAGAAACAACAGCAAAAGGAATAAATTTAGTGCAAGACAAGGGAAAGAGGAAGATGGGAAACCGTGCCACTATGCATGGTTGTTGTTGTTGATTGATTTGAAAACCGGGAGAACTCCCGACGAGTTGTGATTCCCTAATTTTGACCCAGATTTGTGCAAAGCTATGAGGTATGCTTTATTGTGGGCATCGAAAGATCCAAGTCAGGTGGTCGATAATAAGTTATTTTGGGTACTATTTGATATGCATCTGTGCACCATGGTCAGCTAGAAGCCACGGCTATCATTGGTGTTATTTTCCCAATATCATAGAGCTACGAACTTCAAATCAAATTTCTACAATGTACACATACAGGGGAAGAAAGATGTAGAGGGAATATGGTATGAGTTTCCCTATTTAGCTATAGAGCGTGATATTTTTTTCATAATCTCTAACTAGTCAAGCGTGTGGTTGGATCCCAGCAAGGAAGTCGAAGGAAACCAGGCAGGTATCAACAAAACAAAAGGTACACTGATGGAAGACCGCAAGAAGGTGCCTCAAAAGTTCATTGTGGACCTTGGGAATAATACCACGTAGGAGCCATAGCACGTAGATGAAGAGGAGTCAGACATGGAGGAACCAGAGTAGGGTGGAGCAAACCCTCTTAAGGAGACAGAAGATATTGAGTCTCCTTTCATACTAAAGAAGAGGAAGAAATGCACCACTCGAGGTGTGCCCAAGAAGAAGAAGTCTGACAAGACCTATAGCATTGAATCGATTATCCTCACTGAGAGGAACATCAATGAGATTGGTGACACTATGCACTCCATCACCGAGGAAATGTGGGGACACATATAGGATCAGTACAAGTATGTACTGATGCATGTCCAATAGGGCCTCAAAGAGATACAAGTGCAAGCAAGGACGATTCAAGCGAGCATGGTTCAAGAGAGCGAGAAACAAGCGAGCATGGCAACGATAAGTGCCACGCCAGCATTACCTTCGACATTGGTGGTAACCACTGAGGTCCACATAGTGCCCATTCCAGGAGGGTCATTGCACTTTACTACCGAGGCAGATCAGGTAGCAACACTATATGGAAGGAACTCGAAGCTGAACTTAGTGGTGCTTCCCATTCAAAGATTACATGAACTCCACTAGGGAGTACCTTGAAAACCGAGAAGAGTGGGCACTCTTCGTGATCAAGGACATCAAGAGCCACAATGAGTAACTAGCTGAGGAAGCCACCAGGGCGACGCAGGCTATGGACACAACCGTTGCATGCAGGTAGGAGCTGGAGGATGCCATCACTTAGACTTACATTGAGTTTCCAGAGCTCCTCATACAAAATGAAGTAGCTTCCGAAGAGAAGCTCCACAAGCTAGAAGCCACGGTGAAGGAGTCCAAAATGAAGGTTGAATGAGTCAAACTTGAGATGCAGATATAGGTCACAGAGCTACAAATGAAGATATAGCCAAAAACACCTCCAGAAGTTCGAGAGAAGCATGAGGCTACTATTAAGGAAGATATGGAAATAATAGAAGCTACAGTTAAGGATTGCAACCAATTTTTTAGAACACCATGGAGATGTGGGCCTCCCTACAGGAGGACCCACATGTATAGAAGATTGAAGCAGACATCAAGGAAAAACAGTTGTAGTTCAATGAAATCAGGGCAATAGCACGAACCTTAGCACCTCTGCAACGGTTCACTAGACTACAGGAAGGAAGGGCCATTCAGGCTCAAATAGATGAGTTGTGACACAAAACATCTATCATTTTAGCAGGAACGAAGCTTTGGGCCAAAGAAGCTAGTCAACTCTCTCATTATGTCGAAATTAAATTGAAAGGAATGAAATAGACACAGAGGACCATTGTCTTAGTAGTAAAGGGGCCAACTAATGAGAATTTGTTCAAGGAGGTTCAGCAGGCTACCACGCAGTGCACAGCAGAGCTTCAAGGATTGAAGGAAGAGTTTAGCAGCCTTAAAGTGTGCATCAAGGACATACGAGCAGAGTGACTCGGGATGAGTCATGTCTTTATGTTGGGGGAATGTTGGGATAGGGACCCCCAGGTCTAATTTTTGTCTAAGTTTTGATCCAATTTTGATGTAAGATTGTAAGGACTCCACATTTTGAGGATCAAAGCGCACAGAACGTTAAGAGTTAAAGGGGATTTTAGGTAGGTCAAAGACCCTTATCTTGTAAAGGGATTTCTTGTTTTTATTATACAATGAGCTTCGCCCATGGTTCGCGAACCATGGTAATGTAATGTAAAAGATATAAAGGGAGTCATTTAGGAGTCATTAAGTAGATTATGGATAGTTGAGTAAAATTTTGAGTCTGTAATTCTGTATTTTGGTGGAGGGGAAGGCTCCTATAGCTAAGTGCGTGGAGACCTTAGTAAGTATGTAGCTGAGTGGGCGGAGACCTTAGTAAGTATGCAGCTGAGTGCGTAGACCCCTGTAGCTATGTGTGCAGGGTCAAAAGAAATGTATTTGTTGAAGATATGGAATAATAAAGCATATTTGAAGAAATTATGTGTGTTCTCTGTATATTTATCTATTTCTGTGTTTATGCTTAGCTATAATTTGATTCTCTGTGATATTGTCTTAGTTGCATCATGAAGGTCCAGATCTACTTTTATGTGGTAACTTATGCATGTTATAATAATTAGGTGAAGCTCGTAGATCTAATTAAGTAGAAATTGATTATGTGGTTCTGAAGATAAGGGTTCACGAAGGTCAAATTAGGACCTAGATTAAGGAAACGCCTCACTGCTACATCACATAGCCTTTTGGATGTAGAAACCTGGTTCTAGCATCTCCCAATATTGCCTTGGGTGAGACTATAGTTTGGGCTAAGAAAACTATTTCTGAAAGGGACGGCAATGTAGGGTTTTGTTGGTTAGTGCAACTAACTCTGAACCTAGGTCCAAGTCCCCTCAAGCCAACAATTATTAGAAGCAGAACTAAAGTTGCAGGAGATAGAGAAGAAGTTGAAAGAATAACACGAGTTAAGGAGGAGAGAATAAGAAGAGAATCAAAAGAAGAAAGAATAAAAAAGGAAAGGCATGATGATAGACGAAATAGCACCGATACAAGTAGAAGAGTTGGAACAACCAGCAATTGAAGAGGAAGGCGAACAGATGCAGGATCAGTAGCTTGCTCAACAGATTGAGCAATTGAAGTGATAGACATGGAGTTGGAACAGGAGCCACAGAATGAATATTTTAACCTAATGTCAAGAGCACCACAAGTCATCCCTCATTCTCCACCACCTCCAGTATCAAATATAGCCCCGAGCGAGAAAGGAGATGTTTCTCTCCTTGATGATGATCCGGTCATGGATGTGTACAATCTATCATTCGATGATTTCCAAAAGAGGATTGTAGAGGAATGAAGGAAGAACTTTTTGCATGATCACACATCACCTACATTCATCAAGTAAAGGGTGATAGTTTCGGACACTAGGAAGCATCAAACTACCATTTTTGAAGCCAGCTTAACCTATGCAGGAGCAACAAGATCAAATTTTCAGTGCTTGATGGGTGAGAATGAGCAACTGGAAAAGAACTTGCAGGCTACTAGGAAAGAGGCAAAAAAACTCCAAGAAACAATGTAGAATGCAGTTTCCACATTGGGGTAGATAAGGACAGTAATACTTACTGAAGTGTCAGTGCTTGGAGAAACCATGTGGAATGTCTATGACAGATTTGTCACCGTGCATAAAGTAGTTGTCCATTTGCATGGCCTACAATAGCGAATCAAAGAGTTTGTTAAAAATCTCAAAAACATACATGTTTCCATCACCTATGTACAAGAGTGGACAATGCGGTACAAAGGGGCCCCACTTGACTTAGTGAAGAAGATGAAGCCATAGGAAGAGCTAGAGAAAGCAAAGGTTCAAATGTTGATTCAGAACAACGAGCAACTTTCCTCATTCATCAGCAGCACATAGGTCTCATATGTGCGACTATAAAGTTGTTTGGATGTCTTGGTGAGAACACGCCATATCCCATCAATCAGTTCCCTCACCAATGCTAAACCCAAGAACCAAGTCCGGCAGGAGATCGATGAGTACTTGGAGCAGCTAAGACAAGAAGCCACCAAGGAAGACTTGGAGCTAAATGCACACAACATGCAGAAGTACATCAGTGGTCCTATCAAGGTCAAGAAAATGTTGCTCATGCTTCAGAACGAGTTGGACACGGTTTCCAAGATAGTGTACCCAGATGCCATGGAGACTAGAGTCTGCTTTTAGAGAGACACTATTTAGTAGTTTGGGGACACCATCACATAGTACCAAGCTTGGCAATGATATGTGACCGAGAAGCAGCAAGTGAAGGTTTTTGAGCTGGACTTCCCCCAAACTTCAGAATCATAGTGTTATTTCTTATTAGATTTTCTCTACCATATTTTTTCTTATATGGGTACATGTGTAAAATGTAATGTTATTTGTAATTATGTTGTAAGTGAAATTCCAAGTGTCAATATTGGAATATGAAAAGTCATCATGTAATGTAATGTGTCACTTTGTGAAGAAGTTGAAGAGTCAAGAGGGTAGTCTAAAAATAATAAAGGAGAGTTGAAGATTCACCCCCTCTTGTTATAAATAGGCCCTCATAACTCATAGAACAAGGCTTTTGGGAGCCAATATTTTGGCTAGGCTTAGGCTTAGAAAGAGCTTGGGAGTATTGTGAAGAGTCTTGGCTTCTCCATAGTGTAGAGTGAGTATACTTATTTGGAGGAGCAGGTGACCTTGACTATAATGTTCCACTGTTGGGGCTAGTGGTCATCAACTGTGTATGTATGGATGGGACTTTCACTTATAATAATAAAATCAGAGCCAGCACACTTTCATGCATATGTTGGTAATATAGTAGGACTATTCTTATTGTATTGGAAATGTATGTTACTAAACTTATGCATATTCTTATGAACTATTTTGTTTTCATTTGTATGAATCTTGTTGAATGTGTGTTGTTGGATTAACTCATCACTTTAACTTGTGGACTATTCTACATCTTAGCTTGTGACGTCATTTTGCTCATGTGTTCCTTTCAAGTTGCGTACTATTATAGCCTTCCAAGGGTTGCATTTCCTTTTCTCTTCATGTGTTGGAACCTTCAAGCATCGTACTTGAGTGTCCACAGGGTCACACACTTTCTCTTACCCAAAGTTATCATACTTTCATCTGCACATTTCCACGGTCAAGACTTAACATTACCACCCATTTTTGGGACTCCTACTCCAAACGGTGTGAGGTCTAGTTGGAACTTCATATCGAGGAGATCCCCCAAATATTGGTAGGTTCAACACCATCAATAAGAGGTTTGGGTTCATTATCCTACCATATTTTTTGATGGAGCTTCCAATAACAGGGTCTGCAGTAGTGGGGTCTACTTAGTTGTGAAGCCCGGTAATTCCTACCATTTTAGTTGGTTCAGTGGCTATGGGTATAATAATATAGCTGAGCTACTAGCTCTATGAGGGGCACTTCTATGTGAAAATTGGCTCACCATTAAGGACTTTGTTGTTTTTGGTGATATTGGATTGGTTTCAACAGTGATATTGGATTGGATTCAATAGTGACCTTCTTTTAGAAAGCCTTCTTTCTTTTTGTGGTTGGAGAATATCAGATCTATGATAAGATCCTTTCAAAAAGTATCTTTCAACCATGTTTTCAGATACCAGAATATAGAGGCAGACTTTTTGTCTAGGAAGGGATGCACTCTCCCACCAAGAAAGATGTTCTACTCAACCTTTGACAACGACCTTCTCTACGGTTACGGGTAATTCAATATTTTAAGACTTCTAGATAGTCATTATGTGAATCATTTCTTTCAGTCTATTTTAGTTTTTTGTTATCCTTCTTTCTGTCACTAAGAAGAGTTTTTTTTTTTTTTTTTTTAGTCGAACTATTTGTTGCTGTGAAGAAATTGTACTAGAAAAAGAAATTTGTTATTTTGATTTAGAATTCCATAGGTTCTAGTAGATACATAGAGTTTTGGTGGAAAAATCACTTAAATTTTTGAGTCTCTATTGAACTCTTTTGACACAGAGAAGCATGATCTCACAATGTTACTAAAAATGTATCTACTTTCAACGGTTTTTTTCTCGAAAAAAGAAAGAAAAAAAATCAATATTAGATTACCGCAAAAGTTCAATACCTGTTTAAATGACCTTTTGGATGGGAAAACAATTTAGGTCAGAGACCCTATGATTCATGGGCGCAGACGTGTTCACCTAAAATGTTCAAGATAATAATTATTTCACTGCAAAGATTACTTTGCCATGAACATTTTCTTTCACCATTCTCCCTTGAAATCATCACATAAATTCTAAAATTATATAAACAAAGAAAGAAAATCGATCCCATGGTAGAGCCAGATTAAGGTCTACAATATAGCATATACTACAGAGCTTTAGTAAGTTTACCCGAGAGTTTAAATCCACCAGTATAATATATAGCATATATTCATCTCAGAATCAGAGAGCATGTATATTTTTAGAGAGCAGAACTCTCAGGCAGACCTCTTATCCAAGAATGGGATCTCTATACACATTGGCTTGATGAGATATGAATGTTATGATCAGGGTGCAATCATCAGTGAGGGGTCCTTTGCCATTGTCTGAAGGTGTTTACCCTCTACCTGTCTATTTCCCCTAGTTTTGATTTCTCCTAAGGGTTTTCCTTCACTTAGATTTATCATTTTCTATGTAGGTTTTTATGGTTCCAATTCTTTCTTGGTATTTTTGTGGGTAGTTTTGCCTTTTGATCCTATTTTGATATGTGTTCATGTTTTTTTCTAATCAACTCTCAGCATTTTTGGGCATTGGTCTCAATTTTTTGTGGCATCATGTGGCCAATGTTGACTCACTGATCTATGAATATGTAACTCTCTTTGGTTTAATCAATCAAAAAGGTTGTTTTTTTTGTTTGAAATATATTCATCTCAGTATAATGCACAATAAATTCACACCGCTTCAGAAAATTCAAAATTTGTAACTTCAGGGAATAATCAATTAAACCATTACCAATATAGCCATCATATGATTATCATTTTGACATGATATAATAAGAATTTAAATTGGGTAACATATGGTTTAATATAGGAGAGGTGAATTAGTCAAATCCACTCATTATGAGATTAAAATAATTGGTAACTTTAGCCATGTTGAAAAATGTGCAACAAGAAATGTAAAAATAGAAATTTCTAAAAATAGCATTCTGGCCAATGAGCATTTTGGCCACCTTGGGTGAGAGGTGAAACTGCTAAAAATAGCATCTTCTAAAAATAACATTTCTAGGTCCCTTCCTATTTATAGCAATCCTTGGCCTATCTATAGGAAGTAAATTCGAATTTGGTCTTACCAGTGGTTTGGAATATTAATTAATTAATTCTCCATGAGTTAATTAGTTAAGGAAAAGCAAACTTGAAATCTTTTTGAGAACATGCAATAATTTCTCCACTGATTGAGGAATTAAGGATGAGTTCTATATTGAGAGGATCAGTTGACTTAGTTTAACTTAGTCGAGTCCAGTTAGATTAATTTAACAAGTTGTTAAATTAATGAGATACAATTTGTTGATGCTTGCATGCATGTGACAACTGTTATTTTTAGATAACTGTGTATTCACTCATGGATAACTGATGCATGTCAGTTCTGTCAAAGACCCAGTTGAGATCAGATGTGGGACAGTGTACTATCAGATGCTAGGATATTTCTAGTAAGTATTCCTTGCATGGGGAAGGAAGCTTCTTTCTTTTATGACTGTGTAGTTGGACCTGAGGTGGCAGCAGGTATGATCAGGCAAATTTACATGTGTTTTGTAATTGGACCCCAATCAAAACTGCGCAAGGAAATAGGAGCTTGGACCTGAGGTGCAGCCTTTATATACAGGGCTAGGTAGTCCATGAGCTTTATCATCAGAGTACAAAGAGAGTAGGATAGATTTTGAGCTAATTATTTTTGTATGTTGTTGAGGATTTCCACTTGATTGATAATACAGAGATGGGGTTTTAGGCTGGTGCTTTTCCCGGATAAATTCTTCTGTGTTATGTGTGATTGATTCCTTCTTATCAGTTGTATGTGTTCATGCTTGATGTTGCTCATGATTGATTAGCTTCTGAAAAGTTTATGGTAGATGTAGATCTAGTATTATGCTTTAGTACATTGCATATATCAGTTTGATCTGCAGGTGAAATTTCTACATGATATCAGTGAGCTAGCTGATTTGTAGAGAAAATTCTACATGGTATCAGAGCACAGGTGATCAAGGAAGAACAGTATACAAGAAGGAATTTAAAGTTTATTATTCGGGATATAGATCTCAATTTCTTATCACATCTATTTCATCGATGGTGTTTTATGGTTTGATGCTTGAGTATGCCCTTGATGGCAGCTCAAACTATATAGCTTGGAAGGATCGCATGGAGGCAGTATTGGAAGATAACGGCCTTAAGGACTTCATTGATCAAGAAATCCATAAGCCTAATGATGCTACTCAACTGGCGGAATGGAAGAAGTGTGTGGCTAGAGCTATGATAATTCTCTTGGATGGAGTGCGAGATCACATTGTCTCAAGCCTCCATGGGAAGGAGACTCTGTTTGAAATGTGGAAAACTTGAAAGATTTATATTAGAATAGTAGTGATCAGAGGAAGCTGGCACTGAAGGACAAACTTCAAAATATCAAGTGTGAAAAGGATGAAACGATCTCTATGTATCTGACCAAGCTCATCACATGCAGGGATGAGCTTACAAGTGTAGGGGTCATGACAGCTGATGATGATATGATGAGTCTAGCACTCCTTAGCCTTCCTAAGAGCTAGCATAGCTACCAGGACTCGGTTAATGGAAGGGAGAAACTGCCATATTAGGAATTACTATGGTCGGATTTGATGCAGGAGGAGATCAGACGGAGCACCAGAGACAGTTCTTCATCCATGGAGGATGAGGAGAACTCTGCCTTAGCGAGTAAGGAAAAGAAGGGGAAGGAGAAGGTTTCTCTTTCTGAATCCAGTTCTTCCAATGGTGGGACGAAGGTTGACAAATCGAAAGTGTGATGCTTTCGTTGTCATGAGGTGGGCCATTATGCTGCAAATTATCCACAGAGGAAATCCAAGAAGGGATCCAGGGAAGGATCTGAAGGTGAGGCACTTGCTTCACAGTTTGAGTTGCATTTCACACTCTTCGCATGCATGGTTTCATCCATGGTGGGAATTGGTTGGTTTCTTGACAATGGAGCTTCTTTCCACATGACCAGCGACAAGAGTTTGTTCAGTACTTTGGAGGAGAAAGATCTCCAGATACTCATAGCGATGGGTAATGATGAAAAGTATAATGTCTCAGGTGTAGGCACCGTTATTTTTCAGAGGGAGCATGGAGCTCGCCTTATCTTGACTGATGTCAAGTATGTACTAGGACTGAAGAGAAACTTGATGTCAATCGCGATGCGAGAGGACAGAGGCTATGATGTAGTCTTCAGTAAGGGAAAGGTTTTCCTTAGACACATCATCACTAGACAGGTGAAGCAGATTGGTTCACGGGTCAAGAACCTGTATGCTCTTGAGGTTCAAGATGCATGCAAAGCCTTGAGCAGCAAGGCAACTGATGGAGACTTGGTGGTTGAGAGGGAGAGTATGTTACCTCTCAACATGCAGTGCCAGAAGAAGTCTCAGACGATTGTGGAGGAGCCACGATTAGTGCAGCAGCTTCAAGAGGTTGTGGAGCAGCCACAACAGGGAAAGCTGAGTGGAGATCGAGTAGAGACATCTACTCATGCAGAGACCTCCAATAGGGGGAAACTTCGAGCCAAGTGGGCAGAGGGATCACATGCAGCCATACCTCTAGGTAGGAGGTGGGGCAATGTAGAGTGATCATCCCAAGGAGGAGGGGCACGATCCTTGAGGTACCCAACCTCTTGGATGAGACCTTGCTACAGGAGCCCCGATGAGGAGTAGCAAGAACTGACTGATTGGGTAGAGACAGATACGGATGGAGCGGTAGAGAGAGCTACAATGCAGGGAATCCCAGGACAGCGCAGAGCATGTAGGCTGTAACAATGCGAGAGGCACAAGTGTGTTGCATTGTGCAGGGTAGCACACAGAAGGGTGCAACAGTGCAAGATGCATGGAGATGTTGCAATAGCGCAGAGGTCAAAGAGGGAGCACTTGTCAGCAGCAGGTAGAGCTTCATCATCAGAGTATGTTTCTATCCCAACGGAGTGGTCAGTTGGGAGTTTTTTTTGTTCCGAGTGTTGCTGGAGCAACCGCACTTGGTAGATGTGTTGCATGCAGAACATTCTAGATTTACAGGATCGGGTTCGAGAGGAAGCCTTTTTTGTTGAGAGGGAGTGTTGAAAAATGTGCAACAAGAAATGTAAAAATAGAAATTGCTAAAAATAGCAGTTTGGCCAATGAGCATTTTGGCCACCTTGGGTGAGAGGTGAAACTGCTAAAAATATCATCTTCTAAAAATAGCATTTCTGGGTCCCTTCCTATTTATAGCAGTCCCTGGTCTATCTATAGGAAGTAAATTCAAATTTCATCTTACCAGCAGTTTGGAATATTAATTAATTAATTCTCCATGAGTTAATTAGTTAAGGAGAAGCAAACTTGAAGTCTTTGTGAGAACATGCAATAATTTCTCCACTAATTGGGGAATGTGTCCTTGATTTGCTCAACTGATTGAGGAATTAAGGATGAGTTCTATATTGAGAGGACCAGTTGACTTATTTTAACTTAGTCAAGTCTAGTTAGATTAATTTAACAAGTTGTTAAATTAATGAGATACAGTTTTTTGACGCTTGCATGCATGTGACAACTGTTATTTTCAGATAACTGTGTATTCACTCATGGATAACTGATGCATGTCAGTTCTGTCAGAGACCCAGTTGAGATTAGATGTGGGACAGTGTACTATCAGATGCTAGGATATTTCTAGTAAGTATTCCTTGCATGGGGAAGGAAGCTTCTTCCTTCTATGACTGCGTAGTTGGACCTGAGGTGATAGCAGGTATGATCAGACCAATTTACATGTGTTTTGTAATTGGATCCCAATCAAAACTGCGCAAGGAAATAGGAGCTTGGACCTGAGGTGCAGCCTTTATATACAGGGCTAGGCTGGTCCTTTTCCTGGATAAATTTTTCTGTGTTATATGTGATTGATTCCTTCTTATCAGTTATATGTGTTCATGCTTGATGTTTCTCATGGTTGATTAGCTTCCGCAAAGTTTATGGTAGATGTAGATCTAGTATTATGCTTTAGTACATTGCATATTTTGAGAAGAATCTTCGGCGAAAATCACATAGAGATAATTTTGTCGACGCATTTCGAACCAACCAGTGTGGTTCATCGTCAAGACAAGTTGAATGAGCAGATCTTGCAATGCATTATAAATAGATCGGGCAGAATATCCAAGTGATGACAGCTCGATTTGACCAGGAAACAACTAGTTAACGATTAGAATCATGACAGCTCGATTTGACCGGGAAACGGCTAGTTAGACCAAAATTTAATTTATTTATTTATTTATTTTTATTTTTTTTATATATTATTATTATTATTATTTTTCAAATCAATTAATTCCATTAATAATTTTCTTATTAGATTAAACATAAATTGACAATTTTATAAATATATATTAAAATGAGTTAATATACTATACTCATAAGTAATCGAGTAATTAAAAGTAGTTAACTATATTTAAATAAATATAAGCCAATTATATTTTAAATCAAATATTAGTCCAAGGGAGATTTAAATCTTAAAATAAATTAATTATAAATCAACAAGGTTATATAAATATTAGTTAGTTGTATATGCTAAAAATAGAATATTCTATAAATAGTTAATACTATTGTAAAATATAAGCTAAAAGGACAAATAAATAAATAACTAAGTTTCATATTTATGGTCAAAGAGTATCGTGATAAAAATATTAGAGAATTACAATATTACTTAATAGTTAAAAAGTAAATAAAAAATAAATTAACCATAAATAAATAAATAAAAATATTTAATTTAATTTAAGAATCAAAGAGCTTTTAAATAATAATAATAATAATAAAATAAATAAATAGATAAAAATATTAATTTTAATTTAAGAATCAAAGAGCTTTGGAAAAAAATAAAAAATAAATAATAAAAATAAGAATAAAAATAAATAAATATTAATTTAAAAATAATAATAATTAAATAAATAAATAAAATAAAAAAAATTAATAATAATAATAATAATAAATAAATAAATAATTTAATTTTAATTTAAGAATCAAAAGAGCTTGAATATTAAAAAAAAAACCGATTAGGAGGAGAGCGCTGGGACCTAGAAACTAGCGATCTTCCAGCCATCCTCTCTATTGAGATTGCTCGGCCTTTTTTCAATCTCAAGGGCTTCCCTAAATTTCCAGTGATGGAATTGCGACACTCTAGCAATCACACTAGCTTCTTCGATGCAGACATGGTGATTGGTTTTCTCCACATGCTCTGCTAAAGCTGAAGACTTGGTTCTCATATGCTTGAGGTCCACTGCGTGCTCACTAATCCTTTGGTTAATGGACCGACCAGTCCACATGAACAAGGAATAATATAAACATCTTTCATGTCCTTGGGTCGATAGGATCCTTCACAGATATAGATCCTTCACAGAGCATGTGGAGAAAACCAATCACCATGTCTGCATCGAAGAAGCTAGTGTGATTGCTAGAGTGTCGCAATTCCATCACCTGAAATTTAAGGAAGCCCTTGAGATTGAAAAAAGGCCGAACAATCTCAATTGAGAGGATGGCTAAGTAGTTGTTGGGTCCACTCTTCTCCTCCTAATCGTTTTCTTTCTTTCTTTCTTTTTTAATATTCAAGCTCTTTTGATTCTTAAATTAAAATTAATATTTTTATTTATTTATTTATTTATTTATTATTATTATTATTATTATTATTATTAATTTTTTTGTTTTTATTTATTTATTTATTTTTTATTATTATTATTATTATTATTTAAATTAATATTTATTTATTTTTATTCTTATTTTTATTTATTTATTTTTATTTTTTATTTTTTATCTTTTTCCAAAGCTCTTTGATTCTTAAATTAAAATTAATATTTTATCTATTTATTTATTTATTTATTTATTTATTTATTTATTATTATTATTTAAAAGCTCTTTGATTCTTAAATTAAATTTAATATTTTTAATTATTTATTTATGGTATTTTTAATTTATTTTTTATTTACTTTTTAATTATTAAGTAATATTGTAATTCTCTAATATTTTTATCAGGATACTCTTTGACTATGAATATGAAACTTAGTTATTTATTTATTTGTCCTTTTAGCTTATATTTTACAATAGTATTAACTATTTATAGAATATTTTATTTTTAGCTTATACAACTAACTAATATTTATATAACCTTGTTGATTTATAATTAATTTATTTTAAGATTTAAATCTCCCTTTGACTAATATTTGATTTAAAATATAATTGGCTTATATTTATTTAAATATAGTTAACTACTTTTAATTACTCGATTACTTATGGGTATAGTATATTAACTCACTTATTTTAATATATATTTATAAAATTGTCAATTTATTATTGAATTGAGGCTTCTGTGATCCATAATAGTTGTAAGAAGAACTTCAGCGTAAATCACATGAAGAAAGACCTTTGTTGACGCGTTTCGAACCAACTAGTGTGGTTCATCGTCAGGACAAGTTGAAGAAACAGATCCAGCTATGCAAGTTAAATAGACTAAGCAGAGCCCCCCAACGGCTATCTTTCATGGCGGGGTTGCAGGCGTTAGGGACAGTCTCCCTATTCTTCCAGTAAGCTCTTCAACGTCTTCATCAATCTCTTTTTCTTCAGGCCTGAGTGCATCAGTCATCAAACTTGTATTTCATAAAAAAATAAAACCACCGTTGATTCTTACCGTCAAATCGAGCTTTTGAGGGAATATATATATACACGCATAACATATATAGACCCACGGCACTTTTATTATCCACAAAGGCTGGTGTATAAAACGACCTTGCCAAAGACAAGGCACGTATGGAGATATCACAACGGTGTTAACATATCGCACTAGTGATGGCGTATGCATGGGCTTTAGTTATGGATGAAGCTCTTATATCATAGACCGAAGCCAAATATATATATATATATATATATATCCGCTTGCTGTAGTTGAAGTCGAACTACACAGCAATTCTATCTCCGCTCTTTATTCTTGGTTCGTCACACATATACCATTCGGCAGTCGCTCCACCAACATTTCTCAACGGACCCGACGTGCTATTATATAACCTTAATATATCGCTAGTTCCGTTGATCACACTTACTCCAGCTCTTGGTCTTCCGCTCCTCCGGACCCGATACACTATAGACAAGGTTTTATACCTCGCTGGTTCCGTAGCTCGCAAGTCATTCTAATTCCAGCTTTGCTGCTTCCCCGATGGTGGACTCAGCGAAATATAAATCAATTCAATTTTATATCACGTCGGCTCCAACTCATTATTCACCGGACGCTATGATGTATATATGCGGTTTAAAAAGGATTACTCTCAAATCCGGAACCGCTCCTCATTGTGCTACCGCTTCTCTCCACCAGAAATCTTTATGCCGTCCAGAGATTTTAAAAGATCTTCTAATGCCGATGGTCTTGGACAGAGACAGTGAGAATGTATAATCATAGGCTTCGATGGCTACTATGGACCTGCCAATATGGTATGCGCCTTTGGCTAAGAACTTTCAACAATACCTCCGCTACTTAAAACAAGAACACACATACGCCACCGCAAAACAAGAACCAAAGCAGTATCGCTGAGGTTGAAAAGAAAAGAACACTCATTTATTAATAGACAGTATTGTCGTATAAAAATCAGAATCGTTCCACAGTATTAAGACACCATAAAATAACTATGTAAGCAACCACAGAGTCATTAAATTAGAGACATCGAGAGAACAAAATTTCCCACAGTAAAACTAAGGCACTCGCCCCTCTCCTCTGTCTGATGAGAGCTTTGCTGCCATTTTATTTATAATTAAGGATAGGCCCTCTCGTCCTTATCCAGTACAAGAAAAGCATGCTTTACAGGTGATTTAAAGCTTGAAAGCTCTGTTACAATTAGCATGATTTATTGCTAGATTTATTCTAATTTTAACTAAGAAAGCATAGAAATTGCAGGCTAAAGGACCCCACTCCCTTGCCTGTAAATTTTTTTGGATTTTTTTGGAATAATTTGGGAGAATTTTCCCTCTGAGTCCTATGCTCCCGCATCAATCTTGGCCAACAGCTAATTTGACTATGGGACCAGAGTCAAAAAACCATTTTTATAATAAAGTTATATTCGGCGACCATTCCTTATATTCGGCGACCATTCCTTTAAAATATATATAAAAAACATTTAAATAAATTAATTAATTTAATAGGTTCTAATGTTATTAGTTAGTTAACAGGTTAAAATATATATATATATATATATATATATATATATATATATATATAAGAGATATTGTAATATACAAAGGGTACTTTATAGGATAATAGTTAGTTAGAAGTAGAATGAGAAAATAAGTTAAAAATAAATGAATAAATAAAATAAAAGAATGTAGTTGGTAAAAGTTAGTTGAAAAGTCAAAATTAATAATAAAAATACAAGAGAAAAAACAAATGAGTAAATCAAAATATAATAAAAAAGGAACATAGTAAATAAAGGTAAATCGTTAGTTTAAAAATTAATAAAAGTAAAAATAAAGTAAAGGAATAATTAAGAACATAGTAAATAAAAGTTAGTTAAAAAAAATAAAATAAAAATAAAAATAAATAAATAAAAACAAGACAATAAAACAATAAATAAAAATATAAACTAAAACTAGGAAATATAATTAATAACGCGGTTAGTAAAGGTAAAAGTTAGTTAAAAATAAAAATAAATAAATAAATAATAATAAATAAATAAATAAATAAAAATAGAAACATATATAATAGAGAACAAAGCTAATTAAGGTAAAAGTAAGTTGAAAAATGAAAGTAAAAATAAAATAAATGAATAAAAATAATAATTATATAATAATAATATGACCAAAAAAAGGGACAGGAAAAAGACCAATAAAAACCACAGATAAACACAAGGAGGAAGGAAGGCTCCACGGGGAACAAAGAAAGCAAGCAAAAAGATAATAAGGGGAGAAGGAGAATGTCACGCTCCCATACAGGACATACAAGTAAATTTTTTTTTAACTATATTAACCTTACACATTTGTAATTATCAACACAATCTATGTTAATCCTTATGGTTGACTTCACATATCAACATTAATCTACGTTCCACTTATAACAATAACATATATTGTAACAATACTCATACCCACAACATATATTATAGCAATACTTATAACCATAACATATATTATAACACGGGATTTGTTTTATGCATTGACATAATGAATATCGCTTGACCCTACCACACATGAGGTTCACGGTATATACATTCCATTTGTTTAACTTTATATGTACATATGTTGACTTGGCAATACGACACACAGTTGGCACTGGTGCTTTAATGGTTTACTTATGGTTATCGGATTCTTCATATCCCGAGAAATCTGTGACCGGTCCGGCCCTGCCATCGATCCAACTGGTTTGATCGGCAGCGTCCACTTGGATGGATTAACGGCTAAGTGGCAAGCTGCCATGTGCGCTTGGAGCCTACGGCCTGGCACCTTGGGCTTGCCACCTTCGCGCCAGAACCATCCCGAAGTCCACCGGCTATCGAACGGTGACTACAAGCACTCCACAGATCTACGGCTCTGGTTGAGCCACGAAACGGTAAAGGGTTTTAAGTTATATATATGACTGTTTTATGTTTTCGGCTCTATTTTCCCGGTTCATTCATTTCATTGCAGCAACAGCACTGCTCCGCGTTTTACACAGTATTTTCCAGGGCCTCGGCCTACAGCCATTGCTTCTATGTTCAACCTTCCTTGTCCTTGGAGTTACTCGTTCTGTGACAAACGACACCAGGCCTGTTAAATCCGGTACTGATATTTCTTTTCCTCTGCGATTTGTTACAAGTTCTCATTATTTGCACCAGGTTCATCTACTAATCCAGTTGTTGACCTGTGCAGGTGGTTCATCACCAATTCCGTCAGGGTCGAGGGATTCGTTCATTTCGCCGGTTGTCGATGCTAGGTAAGGGTTCAATACTTCCGCCTTCTTCCATGTAATTCGTCCGGGCTTTAATGAATATTTATTCCCTTGGCAGGGATGCCGGCTTTGTATTTCGTTTATTTTGCTCCTCTGCACCAGCTCAGAGTCCCGGCTTAGTCGGAACTACTCAGCTAGGAGGCATATCGCTTTGAGTGCGCTCGTAGCCGTGCTTCATTTAGCTACTGAGCTATTGTTTAGTCATGTACTGTTCACTTGAACGCAGCCGTTATAATTATTGTTCTTTGTGACCTCGGCTGTAAGGGTTTGATGTGTTTGTTTGACATTGTTTGGAGTACAACACAGAACACGGTTAATACCGTGGTTTCAGGACTATTTAATATGTTTTCCTCTGGTTAAATGATGTTTCCAATCCGGCCTTGAAATTACATGTTATTTACAGTGAATCTCTGCTGCTGCATCTTCCACTTATTGATGCATGCGTATGTGTTATATTTCCGGCTTTGGCGCCTCAGCCAGCTAAGCACCAGCTGCGGCTCGGTCCGAGGGGGTTCGCCAAAGCGGAGGGTTAAAGGCTGAGGTTGCATGCAACCAAGGACGCCATGTTTCTACCTCGGTGTTTATACTTATTATTTCTTTTATGATAAACTGTGAATGTATAGGGTTTCCTTGATGCATGTGACCCATTTACCTATATATCGAATATGATACACTGTAGACATGATTCGTTAAAATCTTTATAATTACTTGCGGTTCAGTTGACCAAATTAAGATATGGCATCTCCGGTTTTTAATGTTTGCCCCATTTGTTATATTGATAATAGCACAGTTTGTTCTTGGTAATTACTTAGCCCGTGAGGCTCTCTAAGCTCACTCATGATTATATATTTATCAAAGTATCAGGGTTTACTGCCATTTTCATTAGCAGAGAACGCCTGTACAATTTCTCGTTTTCCATTTTCCGAATGTGAAGATTCTAAGCTGTACTTTCGCTTTTACATATAAATGAGGGTTAATGCCACCGATGTTATGATAAGCCGTTTATTACATGTGCTATTGTTTCTTTAAAGGACCATGCAGAATCAACTTTGTCGCTATATTTATTTCATCTAGACTTTATTGTTATTTCCTTCAGTTTATACATACAGCTTTGTTTCGGCATTCGATTCTGTTCGTATATTTGACCTTCGGTTCTATTCTATATTTTCAACAGTGGGTTCTGTTCTACATTTCATACCGAATACAATACTTGTTTTTCTTGATACTGTTTAAGGAGAAATAACTAGATACCCTACCATTTATCTTTCCTTTTCTGTACAGTACAAACAGAAAACATTCCAGCAGATATATACGTGGTAAGACATACCTGTTAATCTGCCAAACCTTTTTGTAATGCTTGTCAATCCTCCTGTCTGTAGGAAGAGTCATGCACGACCTTCCACCCCCAAGCACTTGCAGACCCTTTCGACTGCAATTACACTGGTCTCGCCAGTATCGCTATCTGGTCCTAACCAGACGTAGCGTACACAGGAAAATTCCTTTCCTTCTATGCCATCTGATCCTAACCAGACATAGCATGAACCATTTCTTTCTTTCCTGCCATCTGATCCCAACCAGACTTGGCAAATCTTTCCCCTTTTTCCTCAGGGGCCTCAACTACCTCCTGAAGGTAGTTAGGGTTCCATTGTAACTGCTTCCACAGTTACTCCCCATGATTAATCATAGGCTCAGTTCAAATAATACTAACACAATTGTTTTTAATTAACATAAAATTAATAACAGAGTTATATATATTATTTCAAATAAAGTCTTTGTTCATAATTACTTTTACTATTTACTAACATTAACTTTTCACGAGGGATGTCACATCTCCCCCTCCTGAAAGTCTACATCGTCCCGATGTTGCTGTTCATTCAAAAACAGTCTGGGATAAGTATCCCTCATCATTTGTTCATCTTCCCAGGTGGCCTCTTCAGGCCTAAAGTGCTGCCACTGCACTTTAACCTGGCTGATGACCCTTTTCCGCAGCTCGACTCTTCTCCGCTCTAATATGTTCACTGGTTCGACCAGGAACTCTCCTTCCGGTTCCACCTGAAACACATGGCAATCAGATCAGCTGCTTACTAGTATTCTATTTCAGTTTACATTATTTAACAGTCTTCCCTTACCTGAATGTCTTGCCAACTTATTATATGCCTAGGGTCATAAACATATCTCTTTAAGACTGATACATGAAAGACATTATGAACCCGAATATGGCTGGGTAGGGCGAGCTGATAAGCTACCGGCCCAACTCGTGCCAGTATTTGGAATGGTCCACAAAAGCGCGGTGCCAATTTGGCACAGGCATTCCATTGGAGGGTGCTCTTTCTAGCTCGAATTCTGATGTACACATGTTCACCCACTTGGTACTCTTTAAATGTTCTCTTCCGATCTGCAAAATTCTTCTGCCTGTCCTGTGCCATCTTTAAGTTAGCTCGAACTTTTTTCACCATAACTTCCATTTCCTCCAACATCTCAGGACCCAGCAAGAATTTGTCCTCCGGTCCACCCCAACTGGAGGGTGTGCGGCATTTCCGGCCGTAAAGTACTTCGAATGGGCTCATCTTCAAGGATGAGTGATAACCATTGTTATAGGCGAATTCCACTAGGTGTAAATACTCCTCCCATCGCGTAGGCTGCTGCATCACATAAGACCTTAGCATGTCCTCCACTACTTGATTCACCCGCTCAGTCTGTCCGTCAGTTTGCGGATGATATGCTGTGCTGAAGTTCAATTGAGTTCCTAGACCTTCAAATAAGGTCCTCCAAAAAACTGAGGTAAACTTAACGTCACGATCAGATATTATTACTTTCGGCAGTCCATGAAGTTTAAATATATTTTGCATAAAAATGTTTGCAATTTGAGCTGCACGATAAGTGGATTGAACTGGTATGAAGTGTGCTGACTTGCTGAGTTTATCCACTACAACCATTATAGAATCATTGCTCTTTTTGGATTTCGGCAACCCAGTAATAAAGTCCATGGTTATGGTCTCCCATTTCCATTCTGGTATGGACAATGGCTGTAGTAACCTTGCAGGGTGCTGATGTTCAGCCTTCACCTGTTGACACTCCAAACAGCGCGCCAGATATTCTATCACATCCTTTTTCATGCCTGGCCAGAAGTACTCCTTCCTTAGCGATGTGATTAATTTCTGGTAACCAGGATGTCCTGCATAAGGACTTTTATGATTTTCATCCATAATCTTTTCCTTAATGCTGCTCTGATTGGGTATATAGATCTTCTTCTGGTAGCACAAAGTTCCGGCTGCATTCAGGGTGTACCCTTGTTGTATTAAACGCGTATCTGAATTCTGTACCAACTGTTTCTTTTGCAAATAAATCTGATCTTGTGCAGCCGCCTCATCAATTTCTTTGTCAAGAGTGGACCAACCTTGACTGATGCCAATTTCATAAATGCAATGCACTTTTCGACTCAGTGCATCAGCTACTCTGTTCTCTTTTCCCTTTAAGTGTTTAATCTCGAAATCAAAGTTTCCCAAAAAGTCCACCCATCTTGCTTGTCTTGCGTTTAAAGTCGGCTGACTAAAGTAACTAGTCAAGCTGTGGTGATCCGTCATCAGCAAGAATTTTCTGCCCACTAAGTAATGGCGCCACATTTTTAGAGCATGAATCACCGCGGTTAATTCTAGATCATAGGCAGAATATTTCTGCTCGTGTTCTTTTAATTTCCTGGATTCATATGCAATGACTTTACCTTCCTGCATTAGCACTCCACCCACGCCCTCTTTACTAGCATCTGTGCAGACTACATACTCCTTTTCGGGATCTGCCACACACAACACAGGTGCAGTGGTGAGTAAATGTTTGAGCTGTTCGAAACTCCGTTGACAGTCTGCTGTCCATTTAAACACTTTTCCCTTCTTTTGCAAGGAGGTAATAGGGTAGGCAACTCTGGAAAAACCTTCTACAAACCGCCGGTAATATCCAGCCAGCCCCATGAAGGATCGAATATCTGCCACATCCTTGGGTGTAGGCCATTCCATTATAGTTTTAATCTTTTCAGGGTCTACAGCTATACCTTCCTTCGTAATAATGTGGCCCAAATACTGGATCTGTTCTTTATAAAAATCGCATTTGCTGAATTTTCCATATAATTGATGCTCCCGTAATGTCTGTAACACTATCCTCAAATGTTCCTCATGCTCCTTAATATTCCGGGAGTATATAAGTATATCATCAATGAAGATCAATACAAATTTGTCTAGATATTGATGAAATACACTGTTCATCAAACACATGAATGTCGCAGGTGCATTGGTTAATCCAAAAGGCAGTACTACAAACTCGTAGTGTCCGTAACGAGTACGAAAAGCTGTCTTGGCTATGTCCTCGTCTTTGATTCTGATTTGATGGTAACCCGATCTTAAATCGATCTTTGAGAAGATTGTCGCCCCTTTTACCTGATCAAACAGCTCATCAATGCGGGGTAGGGGGTATTTGTTTTTAACTGTCAGCTTGTTCAGCTGTCTATAATCTATGCACATACGCAGAGTTCCATCCTTTTTCCTTACGAACAGCACAGGGGCTCCCCAGGGAGAGACACTGGGATGGATATACTTCTTTTCCAGCAGTTCTTGCAGTTGCATCTTTAACTCAGTTAACTCTGGCACACTCATCCGATAGGGTGCCCGGGACACTGGGGCTGCTCCGGGTATCAGCTCAATGGTGAAGTCTAAATCCCTTTTGGGTGGCAGTCCTGGAATTTCTTCAGGAAATACATCTGCGAACTCTTGTACTACTGGTATATTTTCAACAGCGGCGCCCTTCTCCACAGAATCTGCATACCCCACTTGTACTGCATAAATCTGGCATTTCTTCCGGATACATTTAACCAGCTGTGAGGCCGTGATTGGCCGAATCTGTACTGGTTTCTGGATGCCTTGAATCTCTTTTCCCACACCCAGTTCATCTTGGTAAGAGACTGTTTTCGTTTTACAATTAATTACAGACCATCGCCGTTCCAACCAATCCATTCCTATCAGCACATCATAGGACCCGAGAGGGAGTACGTTTAATTCAGTGGTTATTGTTTGGCCAGCTAACCTTAATGGACAGTTGCTGACTTTGGTTAGTACTCGTCTTTTGGCCCCAGTGGCCAGCTGTACTAACCAAGGGCTTTTAAATTTAGTGGTCTGCAACCCACAGCTTTCCACAACTTTGGGACTTACATAGCTTAAAGTAGCTCCTGGATCTACTAAAATAGAAACAGTTCGATCAAAGATCTTACCTTCAAAATCTATCATCGTTGGCTGGTAATCAGCTTGCCGATCCTCCAGCGCTGCATTTATTCTGGATATTGATCGAGCCACATCTCCTACTGTTGAAGCTTCATAAATCTGGGACAGCTGATCACTGTCCTTCCGATGAGGGAAACTTCTGATATAATGGGGCCCGCCACAACCCCAACACTGAACAGGTGGCCGAGCTGAGCCTTCATTGTCCAATCTAACTTGCTGTTCACTATATTTGGATTCTGCAGGGGGCTTGAATCTGTTCTGATTTTTAGTTGGATTTCTAGCATTGGCTCCTTTCGAAAATCCTTTTTGGAAACTGCTGCGTGCTCCCTTACTTCCCATAGGCATTTTGCTGCCCCGCTTATCTGTCCAACGCTTGCCGGAATTTTCTCCTTTTGATTTGTTTTGCTGATAACACAGTCTTGCCTTCCGAATTGCTTCATCCATCGTCTTCGGATTATCGAACTCTATTCTTTCTCGCATTGCCAGAGGTAGGCTACTAACAAATCTTTGTACCTTAGCCTTCTCTTCACGAATGTATGGCACGTAACGAAGCAGGGATGTGAATTTGGTTACGAACTCGTCAATGGTCTGCTGTCCAAGCCGCAGGTCATGGAATTCTCGCGCTTTTTCATCGTAAAAGCGTTCTGTCAGGTACTTTTCTTTGAAATGTCTTTGAAACATTTCCCAGGTCACATTCTGCTCACTTACTCCCCACACCATCTTGACCTCCTCCCACCACAGTGTGGCTTTGGCCTGCAGCTGAAATATAGCCAGCCTTGCTTTAAGATGATGATCATATTCGTATACTTGAAAATATTTATTCATATTGATTAACCACGCCTCTGCAGCTTCTTCTGATTCCCCATCGAATTGAGGTGGTTTAATCTTCCGGAACTCCCCTTGTAGTTCCATCCGTGGTCTTTTTGGAGTCTGATATTCAGAAGCATTGACAGACTTCTCTCCTCGCGTCTCTGCTCTGTCCTCTGCTTCCTCTTGTTCAGTGTGATAGCTGTGTTCATCTGTTATTCGCGTCTGTTCAGGCCTCGGGTGTGACTGTTGTTGATGTTGCTTATCAGATAGACTTTTCAAAATCCTCTCCTGCTCCACATTTAATCTTGCGTTATCTGCACGCAACCGGGCCATTTCGTCCTTTAGCTCCTGAACCGTCCTCATCAATGACGAATCAATGTTGCGGCCTTCTGCTCCCAGTTGCACCCATAACTCAGGATTTCCCTGAGGTTGCCCCATGTTATCAGGTTGCTCTAAATTTCCATAAGGAGCACTGTTTGCTCTTCTCATTCTGCTGATTGCTGTTACCTGTTTAAGAATAACTCATTAACAGATGTAACTTGTCTTTAGCACACACAACTTTTGTCATGACACGATGTATATTTATATTGCTGTGTAATTTGAAGTTTTCCCAAAGGTCACAGAGTTTTAACCTTGGGCTCTGATACCAAATTGTCACGCTCCCATACAGGACATACAAGTAAATTTTTTTTTAACTATATTAACCTTACACATTTGTAATTATCAACACAATCTATGTTAATCCTTACGGTTATATTCACATATCAACACTAATCTACGTTCTACTTATAACAATAACATATATTGTAACAATACTCATACCCACAACATATATTATAGCAATACTTATAACCATAACATATATTATAACACGGGATTTGTTTTATGCATTGACATAATGAATATCGCTTGACCCTACCACACATGAGGTTCACGGTATATACATTCCATTTGTTTAACTTTAAATGTACATATGTTGACTTGGCAATACGACACACAGTTGGCACTGGTGCTTTAATGGTTTAATTATGGTTATCAGATTCTTCATATCCTGAGAAATCTGTGACCGGTCCGGCCCTGCCATCGATCCAACTGGTTTGATCGGCAGCGTCCACTTGGATGGATTAACGGTTAAGTGGCAAGCTGCCATGTGCGCTTGGAGCCTACGGCCTGGCACCTTGGGCTTGCCACCTTCGCGCCAGAACCATCCCGAAGTCCACCGGCTATCGAACGGTGACTACAAGCACTCCACAGATCTACGGCTCTGGTTGAGCCACGAAACGGTAAAGGGTTTTAAGTTATATATATGACTGTTTTATGTTTTCGGCTCTATTTTCCCGGTTCATTCATTTCATTGCAGCAACAGCACTGCATTCACTCAGCACTGCTCCGCGTTTTACACAGTATTTCCCAGGGCCTCGGCCTACAGCCATTGCTTCTATGTTCAACCTTCCTTGTCCTTGGAGTTACTCGTTCTGTGACAAACGACACCAGGCCTGTTAAATCCAGTACTGATATTTCTTTTCCTCTGCGATTTGTTACAAGTTCTCATTATTTGCACCAGGTTCATCTACTAATCCAGTTGTTGACCTGTGCAGGTGCTTCATCATCAATTCTGTCAGGGTCGAGGGATTCGTTCATTTCGCCGATTGTCGATGCTAGGTAAGGGTTCAATACTTCCGCCTTCTTCCATGTAATTCGTCCGGGCTTTAATGAATATTTATTCCCTTGGCAGGGATGCCGGCTTTGTATTTCATTTATTTTGCTCCTCTGCACCAGCTCAGAGTCCCGGCTTAGTCGGAACTACTCAGCTAGGAGGCATATCGCTTTGAGTGCGCTCGTAGCCGTGCTTCATTTAGCTACTGAGCTATTGTTTAGTCATGTACTGTTCACTTGAACGCAGCCGTTATAATTATTGTTCTTTGTGACCTCGGCTGTAAGGGTTTGATGTGTTTGTTTGACATTGTTTGGAATACAACACAGAACACGGTTAATACCGTGGTTTCAGGACTATTTAATATGTTTTCCTCTGGTTAAATGATGTTTCCAATCCGGCCTGTTATCGGTCTCTGTTATTGAAATTACATGTTATTTACAGTGAATCTCTGTTGTTGCATCTTCCACTTATTGATGCATGCGTATGTGTTATATTTCCGGCTTTGGCGCCTCGGCCAGCTAAGCACCAGCTGCGGCTCGGTCCGAGGGGGTTCGCCAAAGCGGAGGGTTAATGGCTGAGGTTGCATGCAACCAAGGACGCCATGTTTCTACCTCGGCGTTTATACTTATTATTTCTTTTATGATAAACTGTGAATGTATAGGGTTTCCTTGATGCATGTGACCCATTTACATATATATCGAATATGATACACTGTAGACATGATTCGTTAAAATCTTTATAATTACTTGCGGTTCAGTTGACCAGATTAAGATATGGCATCTCCGGTTTTTAATGTTTGCCCCATTTGTTATATTGATAATAGCACAGTTTGTTCTCGGTAATTACTTAGCCCGTGAGGCTCTCTAAGCTCACTCATGATTATATATTTATCAAAGTATCAGGGTTTACTGCCATTTTCGTTAGCAGAGAACGCCTGTACAATTTCTCGTTTTCCATTTTCCGAATGTGAAGATTCTAATCTGTACTTTCGCTTTTACATATAAATGAGGGTTAATGCCACCGATGTTATGATAAGCCGTTTATTACATGTTCTATTGTTTCTTTAAAGGACCATGCAGAATTAACTTTGTCGCTATATTTATTTCATCTAGACTTTATTGTTATTTCCTTCAGTTTATACATACAGCTCCATTTCGACATTCGATTCTGTTCTATATTTTCGACATTCGATTCTGTTCTATATTTTTGACATTCGGTTCTGTTCTATATTTCATACCGAATACAATATTTGTTTTCTTGACACTATTTAAGGAGAATAACCAGATAACCTACCATTTATTTTTCCTTTTCTCCGTACAGTACAAAACAGAAAACATTCCAGCAGATATATACGTGGTAAGACATACCTGTTAATCTGCCAAACCTTTTTGTAATGCTTGTCAATCCTCCCGTCCGTAGGAAGAGTCCTGCACGACCTTCCACCCCCAAGCACTTGCAGACCCTTTCGACTGCAATTACACTGGTCTCGCCAGTATCGCTATCTGGTCCTAACCAGACGTAGCGTACACAGGAAAATTCCTTTCCTTCTATGCCATCTGATCCTAACCAGACATAGCATGAACCATTTCTTTCTTTCCTGCCATCTGATCCCAAACAGACTTGGCAAATCTTTCCCCTTTTTCCTCAGGGGCCTCAACTACCTCCTGAAGGTAGTTAGGGTTCCATTGTAACTGCTTCCATAGTTACTCCCCATGATTAATCATAGGCTCAGTTCAAATAATACTAACACAATTGTTTTTAATTAACATAAAATTAATAACAGAGTTATATATATTATTTCAAATAAAGTCTTTGTTCATAATTACTTTTACTATTTACTAACATTAACTTTTCACGAGGGATGTCACAGAGAAAGACTAAGACGACAGTGCAGGGATCCAATAGCTACTGATTTTCCAGCCATCATCTCTATTGAGATTGTTAGGCCTTCTTTCAATCTCAATAGCTTCTCTGAATTTAGGATGATGGAAACCGCGTTATTAATTATATTTCCTAGTTTTAGTTTATATTTTTATTTATTGTTTTATTGTCTTGTTTTTATTTATTTATTTTTATTTTTATTTTTATTTTTATTTTTATTTTTATTTTTTATTTTTTTTAACTAACCTTTATATACTATGTTCTTAATTATTCCTTTACTTTATTTTTACTTTTATTAATTTTTAAACTAGCGTTTACCTTTATTTACTATGTTCCTTTTTTATTCTATTTTGATTTATTCATTTGTTTTTCCTCTTGTATTTTTATTATTAATTTTGACTTTTCAACTAACTTTTACCAACTACGTTCTTTTATTTTATTTATTTATTTATTTTTAACTTATTTTCTCATTCTACTTCTAACTAACTATTATCCTATAAAGTACCCTTTGTATATTATAATATCTCTTATAAATTTTTTTATTTTTTTTATATTATTAAACCTGTTAACTAACTAATAACATTAGCAACTATTAAATTAATTTATTGATTTAAATGTTTTTTATATATATTTTAAAGGAATGGTCACTGAATATAACTTTATTATAAAAATGACTTTTTGACTCTCGTCCCATAGTCAAATTAGCTATTGGCCAAGATAGCCGTTTGGGACTGACACTTGCATAGTTTGATCTGTTTCTTCAACTTGTCCTGAAGATGAACCACACTAGTTGGTTCGAAACACGTTAATTAAATTTTGGTCTAACTAGCCGTTTCCGGTCAAATCGAGTTGTCATGATTCTAAGCGTTAACTAGCTGTTTCCTAGTCAAATCGAGCTGTCATCACCTGGATATTCTCCGGATCTATTTATAATGCATTGCAAGATCTGCTCATTCAACTTGTCCTGACCATGAACCACACTGGTTGGTTCGCAACGCGTCGACAAAATTAATCACAGAAGCCTAAATTCTATATATTGCATATATCAGTTTGATCTCCAAGTGAAATTTCTACATGATATCAGTAAGCTAACTGATTTGTAGAGAAAATTCTACAAGCTAGTGGCTACTTAGAAATGTTCTCCCAGTAATTTCATAATCTACCTATTACCAATATAACCATCATATGATAATCAACTGAGATGATATAAATAAGCAGTTAAATTTAGTAACATATGGTTTAGTATAGGAAAGTTGAATTAGTCAAATCCACTAATTGGGAGATTAAAATAATCGGTAACTTCAGCCAGCTAAGAGTTCTCAGATAGAATTCTATTCAACCATCGTGGTAAATATTCTTCATGATATGTGTACAAGTAACCACGTATTGATTAACTTTGGGTGATATTATGTAAACACTAAATGAATTGATTTTATTAAATTCATTTTAACTCTCGAGTTATCAAGCTCTCAAAAATATAATGATGAATATGTGGTAAAAAAAAAAATCACTCTTACTCTCAAATATAAATATAAATATTTCAATATCCATGTAAAATAATTTAATTTTATATCATTTTACACTAAAAGTAAAAAAATCTTATATTTTTATTTTTCAATATAAAAAAATATATAACTTTTTTATTGTTAAAATTACAAGTTAGTTAAAGTTGCATAATCCACAGAACCCAAGAGTGGTTAAAGAGATGTTAAGACATTGACTATAATGTTTTTAAATAATTACAAGTTAGTTTAACTTGTCTAACGGATGGAATCTAAGTGGTTAGAGAGATCTTCAAGACATTGACTATATGGGTGAATGCATGAAGATGAATTACACTTTTGGGCCAAATGTGGTGATGAAATTTCAAGTTTTTCCTTTTTATCGAATTGCATCCCTCAAAATTCATATAAGAATTGCAAATTTTGATTCCAAGTAAAAATACAATATGTGTAGAATTATGTTGTTGTCCTAATGATATTTTTTGCAAAAAAAAATAGTGTCTTATAATCTCTCAATTTTCCATTAAATGCAATACATGTCCTTGAAAATGTTTGCACATCTTAAGAGGTATTTGTGTGTTCACGTAGCATAAATTAGTTTAAAATGTGTAATTTTTAAAATATATATATATATATATGAGCATGATATACATGGAGAGAACTAATTTTTCATATTAAAAAATTATTTTTTAATGCAAAAGTATATTTTTTATTATTTTTCAAAGTTGGTGAATTAATATTTCAATTTCATTTTGGAGACATATGTGTTCACCTAAGACTTTTTCAACTCTTTAAATAAATTGAAAAACCAAGAGTACACTTTTGAAGAGGACTCGTAAATGAAGAGAGTCATAATTTTTTAATTTTTTATATGTGTATATTTTAAGTTACTGATTTTTTATTCGGACCCTTTGAAATTGTCCAAAACAATTTCAAGTATTATGTTTAAAAGAAATTATATAAAAAAATATCATATGAATTTGAAAGTGTCAAATTCATATGTCATTGTATAGAGGACTCTTTCACGAATCCAACATGATCAACTCCACCACTTAAGGACAAATTCTACCCTAAATCTGCTAGGGTACAAAATGGGGTTGCAGAGAAATCTGTAGAAGGGGTGTTGAAACTATGATTTTTAGGACCTCGGGAGATCAAATGAGTGCCTAAATTCAAAATTCAAAATGCTTGATCGAGTGTTAAATAAACCCTAAATCGAGTTGTATGGGTGGTTAACTAGCGGCTAGATTGAGCCATTAAAAGGCTAACCACCACTAACAGCTTACCAACTTTTATTAATGTTATTTATGAAAATGCCACGGCTTAAGGGCTCGATCGAGCCTCTGCTGTCAACCCAAAAAGAAATTCGTCTAGATTTGGATGTAGAAAAAAATAGCAAACATTCATTCATAGAGAAATATCAGAGCGTGAAAATTACACAAGGCTTCACAGCAAACATGGGAAATTGAATATTTGGATCTAGAAAAGGAAAGAAATTTCCATCCATGGAGAAAATGTGAGAAAAAACTAAAGAAATTATTAGAAAAATACATCAGACATTAGGAGAACAAGAATATCATGCAATTCAATAAATTCATGCAAATACAGGTAATTCAAATAATCCCACTTCTCATATTACTTTCTCTATATTGTATGCATTAGGAAATATGATTGAAAACCATAAAAAAATGGAGAATGAAACAATAAAACTAATATAAAATAAGCATTGAAAGTAATATCATCTAGTTAAAAAATGAGATGTAACAACAACTAAAGAAATCCACTTGAAACCATGCAAATTATCGAAAACCACGTGGAACCATGCAAACTATTGAAAACTACTTGGAACCATGGTTTATTGGAATTTTCTGAAACCACTTAAATTCATCCAAATTTTGAACTACCTTCAAATTTTAATGGTTTAGGATAACCTACAAAAACTAAATATTTTATTTAACCAAAGAAAACCATTGGAACATAATTTCCATATATTATTTACATGAATTAAATTCATGGAAATTTATTTACAAGAGGGATTAGAAAAAATGGTTCTCACATAGGTGTTGAAAAACCTATAAATGTTAGTTTGATTAATGTTTGATATCCTTGTAGGATTTAAAAGAGAAGAAAAAGAGTCAAGATCTAGGAGAAAGAATATCCCTACTTCCAATGTGCATGAACTGAGAAGACATTCTTTGTTGTTAAACATATATAACAACATTAAATTTTCGTAACACTCATCATCATATATAACATTTAATGTTTCCTTAAATCCTAAATGATGATCCCTACCTTTGAAAACCTCACAAGTTTCTTCTTTCAATTCTCACATGAAGGTTATGAGAATTTTTTAAAGATAACATGTTTTTTAAAGACATACAAAGTGTAGTGTAGAAATTTGTTCTTACATAAAAAGGAGTGTATTATTGCATATAACTATAATGCTCCATGGAAAGCTCATGTGATTAATCAATATTAAATTCAAAAATGAAATATGAAAAATGAAAAAGAAATAAATTATCATGCATGTATCGATGATATGCTAAAAATGTTTATAATGTTAATCTTATTAAATTGTGGTAATCTAATGTCGATTAAATTCATCTAGTTGTTTCTCAACATGTAATTGTGAAATATATTGCAAAATATGATTCAAAAGTTAAAAAAAAAAAAAAGTTCTTTATTTTAAACTTTGTCAATATTTGATGAAAATAATTGAAAACATAAAATACTTTGGATATCCATCTTTGCACGTGCATAAAAATGGGTCCTTGTAGAAACATATAGTTTTTTAAATCCTCCTACCCCTCATTGTGCACCACTTGATTGTTGTGCTAAAATTTCCATGTACATTCTCCCAAAAAAACACTCAAATCATTTATTCCCCTCTTCACCACAAATGATAACAATGTACATTCATTGTTGATAAGACCTTGACGCATCTTCCTTGTTCTCTAAGTCCACTAAAACCTCTATCTCTTTATTTCTTTATGTTTCATTATCAACAATTTAATTGTCCTTCTCATACTTCTCATCCCACGTTTCTTCCACTTTTTATTTGGAATTGTGAAATTATTTGTAGTTATGATAAGTTCTTCCTTTAAGAAATTTCTTCTTACTATTATTTTATGATAATTTTAGTTACAAGTTTTAAAACGCTAAACGGTATGGTGCTTCTGATGAAGAAAAAAATTTCCAGCTAACTTGATTTTGTATAGTAGGCTTTCAACTATTAATATACTTAAAAACTAGTTGAACATGTTCCTTATTGTATAATGGAGTGTGTATTTATGTATTGTATGGTTTTTTAGTCACAATTTATCTTATAGTTGATTAAATTTGTATAAATTTATAGATATAGATTTTATTTTCTCTCATGAAATAAACTTGGCGCTTCAATTTGGTAATCACTAGCTTGATTTTTCAAGAATCTCCCATTCTCACAAATTCAAAATATTTTCCATTTCATTAAGTTCTAAGTAATAATTCACTCTAAAATATGTATTTAAAAGTTTCCTATATAAGAATTTAAACTTAATATCTATTAGTCGTTTGTTCAACAACCTTGCAAATTATTATACAAATGAGTATATTTAAATAATTGACATTAGATTTAAATAATTGAAATGTTTGGTAAATGATATATATGAAAAAAATATAATACCATCCTTGTTACAGTAGGGATCAATTTTAGTTTGGGATTTATTTAGTCTTTTGAAGAAATAAAAAATTGTTGCTAAGAAGAAGTAAATTTGAAAAAGGTTTTGAAATTCTTCACTTGGTAAATGTGACTTGTTGTGAAACCAAGCAAAGCTTCAAACCTAGATTCACTAGTAGAATTTTGGGGTTATACCTAACTATAGATCACCTTTATCACACACCCTTCAATCCTATGCCCAAATGGTTTTAAGTTTTTTCATTTCTTAAACATGTGTTGGGGGGGGGTGAAGAGAAATTATTGCTTTGGGAACTAGATTACTTGAGAAATAGGTATATATTGACAATTTACTCTCCAATTTCTCTAATTTTTTATTAACACCTATCCTTTTTAAATCATTTTTCTCTATCCTTCTATTCTCACAATCCCTTTTCATTGGCATTGGATTTTAATTCAAATGTTTTGTGAATGAGATGTATGAACAAAAATATAACTTGATCTTTGTTGTAGAAAACACTTTTAGTTTAGGATTATATAGCCTCTTGAAGAAACAAAAATATGTTTCTAAGAAGAACTAATTTTGAAAAATATCAAATGCTTTACTTAGTAAATGGAGAAACGGAGGTAGATATATTTAAAAATATATATTTATGAATTTAATTTTTTATTTGTTTACATTATTAAATGAATAAAGCAAATCTAATGTTTTTAGTAGTATGGTACATTTTCTTGAAATAATTGATTAAATACAATAATTTTATACAAAGAAGATTAAAATATAAATTAACAAATTTGAATTATGATATTGGAATAATTTTAAAAATAAATTTAATATATATATATATATATGACAATATTGTAGTTTATTAACCATTTATAGAAATATATTTAGCCACACATTATAACTATATGATACATATTTCAAATGACAATTTTTAAACACTTAAATTATAATATATCATTAAAATTGATATATAATTAAATAATTTGTTTTGCCAACATAACTTCATGAGTTAACATAAACTTAACCGTTTATTGAAATATACTTAACCATACATTATAACTATAGAATACATATTTCAAATGAATTTTTTTAAACACTTAAATTATATAATATATCTTTAAAAATTATATATAATTATTTATTTATTTTTCCAACATAACTTCATGATTTAACATAAAAGATAAATTTATTTTTTATTTTTTTTTTTTTATTTTTTATTTTTTATCATTAAAATTTATATATAAATGAATTAGTTTTCCATTGTTAACATAAGATCATATTTAAAACACAAAATATAAATTTTTAAGTGTGCAAATATTTTACAAATTGCATACCTTCAACTAATTTGTGAATTTCTTATCCTTTACAAGAGGGTTCCTCTATTGGGTGCTCTCAAGTGTGACATCACTTCAAATTTTAGATATTTAACTAAATCAAGTTACGTAATTCAATTTAATTGGTAATGGAAATATAATACTTCCCAAAGCACTATTTTTTCATATCCCTATATTATGCTCATATATAACATAATTTGGAAAAGTAATTGGTCTATTATTCACACATCAAGTTTCTTTTCTTGCAAGGAACAAACATCACATAGTGTAATTACGGGAATTATATTAAATAATCATGAACCACATATCCAAATACTTGCAATTCAAACACTTTGCATGTGTATTAGATTCACCTTGCACACACCATCACTACTAATAATTTGTTTTACTAACCATTACAAATAGAGTAATTGAAGCTTATATTTTACTTTAAAATTTTGCAAACAAAAATATGCTCACATAGTATAATTAGGAAAGAAGTAATGGGTCCATCATCCTCACGGCATTTCTTTTCTTGCAAGGAACAAACATCACATAGTGTAATTAGGGGATTTGTATTAAATGATCATAAACCACATATTCACATACTTGCAATTCAAACACTATGTATGTGCACTAGATTCACCTTGCACACATGATCACTACTAACCAAATTGCTTTACTAACCATTATAAGTAGAGTAATTTCTTATATTTTACTTTGAAAATTTTCACACAAACATATGCTCACATAGTATAATTAGGAAATAAGTGGCCCATCATCCACACATCATTTATTTCCTTGCAAGGAACAAACATCACACAGTTTAATTAAGGGAATTGTAAAGGTTCTATTGTACCTCTGATGATAATTCTAGGTCAAGAATTATGCCAAAGCATCTATAATGTTTTGTTGGTTTTTAAAGTTTTTGGATGACCAAAGCTCTAAACTGTTTAAATAGGTGAAATTTCTTAATTACTTATGATTTATTAGAAGGGTTGATTCTTCACCTCTAACAGTAATTTAGCTTTGATAAGATATGTAAGGTTGAAACTTTAGAAACTATATGATTTGTTAAACATCAAATAGATTATTTAACTAGTCATATATAGTGGATGTGTGAAAAATACTTTTACAGGAAAACAATATATGTTTCAAACTTAAGGTGTTGGGTGTGGAACCTGATTATCTTCTTTATTCAGAGGTATTGCTGCATTGGACCCTGGTTCGTAAGGTGGCAGCAACGTCGCCCGTAAAATCCCTCCCCCTAGTGGAGGATCAGTGACAGCGCCCACGAAGATAAAAATAGATGTAAAATTTCCTTGTAAAATGTTGTAATTTCGTAGTCAATCTGAGTCGTTCATTAGGTGGAGATCTTATGGTAGAAGTTATGTTTAATTTAGGGTTTTTTCCCTAGAAGGAAACCCCTCATTGTATATGAGGGAATTGTATTGCATCTATGTAGATTTGTATTCTGAGTGAGAAAGAGAGAGGAGATTGTGCGAGAGCGAAGAGGGAATAATAGCGGATCTGTTGTAGGTTGTATCTCTTTAGTTTACTGAATAATATAAAAGGAAGGACTGGTTCTTTCTCCTTGGATGTAGCCCAAATTGGGTGAACCACGTATATCTGTGTCTCTCTTGTTTTATGTGTTTTCTGTCTTTATATTTCTGCAATATATTTTATGTGTTACATTGCTCTGTGATATATAATTTTCTAACAATTGGTATTAGAGCTGAAGGTCTATTTGGCTGATAAACTCGCAGGAGAGAAGGTTCCTGGTTTGAGTGGGAGCAATGGCAGAATATGGTAGGTTTAGGGTCAAAAAATTTAACGGCCAAAACTACCAACTATGGAAGATGCAGATGGAAGATTATTTGTATCAGAAATATATGTACCTACCATTGAGTGGAAAGACAAAGAAGCTGACGAGTATGACAGACACTGAATGGGATATTCTCAATAGAAATGCACTTGGAACAATACGGCTATGCCTAGCGGCGTCGATAGCCTTTAATATTTCAAAGGAAACGACAATAGAGGGTTTAATGTTGGCATTTTCCAAACTATATGAAAAACCCTCAGCCTCAAATAAGGTATTTCTTATGAAAAGTTTATTTAATATGAATATGTCAGAAGGTGGATCTATTGTTGATCATTTAAATGAATTTAATATAGTTATTAGTCAGTTAAGTTCTGTAGGGGTAACTTTTGATGATGAAGTTAGGGATTTGTTATTTTGGTGCTCATTGCCAGAAAGTTGGAATGGTTTAGTTGTGTCCATTAGTAACTCTATCTCTAGATCTAGTACTTTAAAGTTTGATGATGTTGTCGGTGCAATCCTTAGTGAGAAAATGCGATGAAAAATCTTTGGTGAGACATCAGGTAATGATTTGACTGCAGAGACTAGGGGAAGAAAAATGGAAAGAAGAAAGAGCCCAAGATATCGCAGTAAGTCAAGGAAAGGTAGATCCAAGTCCAGATCGGGGATAGTGTGCTAGAAATGTGGGAAGAAAGAATACCTGAAGAAAGACTACAAGTCTCGGAAGGGAAAAGAAGGAGATGCACAGCAAGAAAACAACCTTTCGAATTAATCACATTGTTAGGATTTGGTCAATGTTTCGAACCAACTAATGTGGTTCATCCTTGTCCTGAGGATGAACCACATTAGCTAGTTTGAAACGTTGACCAAATCCTAATGATGTGATTAATCCAAAAGACTGATATCAACATTATGGATCACAAAAGCCTTATATCTAACAAAGAAATCAATCATGAAGTGAATGTGATAGGTGATGTGTTGCAAGATTCTTTGATTCTTTCATTAGAAAATATTATTGATGCATGGGTGGTAGATTCAGGGGCTTCATTCTATGCCACACATGATAGGAAACGTTTTCATGATTATGTTCAAGGAGATTTTGGACAGGTTCGATTGGGCGATGACAAACCCTGAAAAATCATTGGAATGGGTACAGTTTTCATAAAATAAGAGAATGGAAATCAATGGTTATTGAAGGAGGTAAGGCATGTTCTAGATCTAAAGAAAATTTTGATTTCAACAGGGTAGTTGGGAGGTGAAGGTTTTGTAACTACTTTTACATATAAAATTTGGATGGTCACTAAAGGAGCCCTGGTAATAGCAAAAGGAGAAAAGGTTGGTACATTGTATTTATGCAATGTTATTTCTAATTTTGTTAATGCTTTAACCTCTACAGGAGAAGATATGGCATTGTGCCATCATAGGAGTGGGCACATGAGTGAGAAGGGGATGTGGATTCTTCACTCAAGAAATTTGTTTCCAGGTTTGAAGCATGTTGATTTAAAATTCTGGGAGAATTGTGTTTATGGAAAACAAAAGAGAGACAGATTCCTCAGAGTTGGGAAAGAAAAGAAGAGCGAAATATTAGATCTTGTGCATACAGATGTATGGGGACCTGCTCAGGTATCATCTCTCAGTGGCTCTCATTATTATGTTACTTTTATTGATGATGCAACCAGAAAAACCTGGATTTATTATATTTGAAATAAATCTGATGTATTTGATACTTTCAAGAAATGGAAAGCTTTGGTTGAAAATGAGACAAGAAAATGGTTGAAGTGTCTCAGATTAGGAAATGGACATGAATATGGCAACAAAGAGTTTGATAGGTACTTTTCGGAGAATGGAATTCCCAGAGAGAAGACAATTTCGGAACACCACAAGAAAATGGTGTGTCAGAAAGGATGAACGAGACAATCATGGAGTGTGCAAGGTGCATGAGATTGCATGCAGGATTGCCTTTACAATTTTGGGAAAATGTTGTATATACTAATGTTTATCTAATAAAAAAAGGGCCTTCAAGTTCCTTGGATGGTGGTATTCCAAAGGAGGCATGGATAGGTAAAAATTTAAACTACACATTTTTAAATATTTTTGGTTGTGAAGCCTTTGTCCACATTAATAAAGAAAACAGAACAAATTTTGAAGAAAAATCAAAGAAATGTACCTTTATTGGATATGGTGTTAATGATTTTGGTTATCGTTTTTATGATTTTGAAAAACACAAAATCATTAGGAGCAAAGATGTCATATTCAATGAAAAGGTTTTGTATAAGGATCAGATGCAGGAAAAGAAACAAGAAAAAGAAAACAGAGAATACAAAGTGCTTGATGAGATCACAGAAAAAGTGAAGGTGCCTGAAAATCATAATGATCAACAACCAGAACAACCACAACAGCAACAAGCACCTCAAACACTTGAAAGTGGTGTTAGAAGATCTACCAGAATAAGTAGAACCCATGAACGATACTCTCCTTCATTATATTATGTATTGTTGACTGATTATGGTGAACCATAATATTATGAAGAAGTAGTGTAGGTAGAAACTAGGAAGAAGTGGGAGCAAGCCATGAAAGAAGAGATGGACTCCTTGGCACATAACCAAACTTGGGACTTAGTCAAGTTGCCTGCAGGTAAAACAGCATTGCAGAATAAATGGTTTTACAGGTTGAAGGGAGAAGATGGAGGTATAAAAAGGTATAAAGATAGACTTGTGGTGAAGGGGTTTGCACAGAAAAAGGGTATATACTTTGATGAGATATTTTCTCCTGTTGTTAAAATGACTTCAATCATAATTATTTTAATTCTAGTAGCAGCTAAAGATTTACATCTTGAGTAGTTAGATGTAAAGACAGCCTTTCTCCATGGGGATTTGGAGGAAGAGATATATATGCAACAGCCACAAGGATATGAGGTAAAATGGAAGGAGAAACTAGTCTGTAGGTTGAAGAAGAGCTTGTATGGATTAAAACAGGCTCCAAGGCAGTGGTATTTAAAATTTGACAGGTTTATATCTGAACAAGGTTATACTAGATGTCACCATGATCATTGTGTTTATCTCAAAAGGAAAAATGATGGCAGCTATATTATCTTGTTATTGTATGTAGATGACATGCTTGTTGCAGGTTCTAACATGTAGGAAATAAATGTGCTCAAAAGAAAATTGGCAAACTCATTTGCAATGAAGGATTTGGGTCCTGCAAAACAAATCATTGGTATGAGAATCACTAGAGATAGGAAGAATCGAAAATTGACATTGTCTCAGAGTGAGTACATAGATAAGGTGTTGAAAATATTTAATATGCAAAATGAAAAACTAGTTAGTATACCTTTGGCTAGCCATTTCAAACTAAGTAAGGAAATGTGTCCCAAGACTCAGGAAGAAATGGATTATATGTCTAAAGTTCCATACGCATCAGTAGTTGGAAGCTTAATGTATCCAATGGTCTGCACAAGGCCTGATATTACACATGCAATGGGAGTTGTAAGCAAGTACATGAACAATCGAGGAAAAGAACATTGGATGGCAGTGAAGTGGACTCTCAGGTATTTGAGAGGTACCACAAATCAAGAATTATGCTTTGGTGGTTCAAACATTTCTCTACAGGGATATGTTGATGCAGATATGGCAGGTGATAGAGATAATAGGAGGATCACAACAGGGTATGTGTTTACTATAGGTGGAACATCTGTCAATTAGGTTTCAAAACTACAAAGTGTTGTTGCACTCTCAACAACGGAAGCAGAGTATGTTGTTGCTACAGAGGAAAGTAAAGAAATGATTTGGTTACAAAGGTTTCTGGATGAATTGGGTAAGAAGCAGGAGATGGTCAGGTTATACAGTGGCAGCCAGAGTGTCATACCTCTTGCTAAGAACTTTGCATTTCATTCCAAGGCTAAACATATACAGCTCATGTACCATTTCATACGGTCAGCATTGGAAGATGGACAGTTGAAGCTGGAAAATATATATTAACAAAATTTGTAACTAGGGAGAAACTGAGATTCTGCTCAGTTTCAATTGGTCTTCAAGTATGATGAAGAACATGAGAATCAGCCAGGTCCAAAGTGGAGTCATTATCCAACAAATGAAGAAGCGGTGGAGTTGATATAATCAATCTCCAAGTGGGAGATTGTTGGGTGTGGAGCCCGAATATCTTCTTTATTCAGAGGTATTGCCACATTGGACCCCAGTTCGTAATGTGGCAGCAACACTGCCCATAAAATTCCCCCCTAGCAAGGGATCAGGGATAGTGCCCCTGAAGCTAAAAATATATGTAAAATTGCCTTGTAAAACGTTGTAATTTCATAGTCAATCTGGGCCATTCATTAGGCAAAGATCTGACTGTAGAAGTTATGTTTAATTTAGGGTTTTTTTCCTTAGAAGGCAACCCCTCGCTATATATGAGGGAATTGTATTGCGTCTATGTAGATCTATATTTTTAGTGAGAAAGAAAGATGATATTGTGTGAGAGTGAAGAGGGAATTATAATGGATCTGTTGTAGGTTGTATCTCTTTAGTTTGTTGGATAATATAAAAGTAAGGACTGGTTGTTTCTCCGTGGACGTAGCCCAAATTGGGTGAACCACGTATATATGTGTCTCTCTTGTTTTATGTGTTTTCTGTGTTTATATTTCTGCAATATATTTTATGTGTTCCATTGCTCTTTAATATATAATTTTCTAACATAAGGGAAGATGACAATTTAATGATGTAGAGGATTTAAATCAAACAGATAGTTTAATTAACTAATCTCTGTAAAGGATTATAACTTCATGGGGGATTTCAGATAAATTGAAACTCAATATTATCATACCCAGAACTCCCATAAACTTCAAGCATATGCAGATTAAAACATAGTGAAAATATAATGACAAAGAAGAACTTACAAGGACACAAGTTGTTTTGAAATGAATCCATAATCCTTTTATTATTTCATAAATAACTTTGAAGGATACAAGTCTACTCAAAAGTCTATCACAATGGTTCAACCATTTATAAGTCTCTATTTTAAGTATTTATAGAAACATTTACATCTCATATCGGACTTCAAATAAAATGCATTTGCAAAATAATATATGTTTAAAGACACAGATATTTTCAGATATAGAGGGAAAAATAGGAAAATCTATTGAAAATTTGTTGCGATGTTGAGGCTATGTAGGAGTCTCATGATGACTATTTCTACTTTGTTGGAAATGTTGTTCCTTTAGTTATACTTCACTTGATCAATTCTAGCAACTGGTCCCACCTTTATTCACTTGGGATAGAAAAGATAACCATATTTTTTAATCTTTCATCCACCTCAAAGTAAGTGTCAAAAGTTGGTTTATTTACAAAAAGGTGGTGGACCTCATGTTGGATATTTAAATAAAACTATATTCCCTATATGAATGCTTCCCCAGTGATAATTCATTTAAATTTTGTAAACTTGGAAGCATCAACACCTATGTTGCACAGTTGTTCTTGGTAGTTTTCTAATGGGATCAATTGGCCATTAGAATTCCACAGATTAGGTGAGTCTTTTTCCTACAGCAATGTAAATTTTATGTTGAACCTTTTGACTTGCAACTCAAGATATTTGCATTTATTTTCCAACTGTATCATCAAATTATTTTATTTTAAGATCCTCTTAACCTCCATGACTGTTGTTGTTTTGTCTAGAATGTTCAAGTCTTCTAGTTCCTCATTGGTTTTGGAATTTAGCAACTTGATGATATTTTGTGCTTCTTCTGGCCTGTGCTCCAAATCTACCTTTGTATTTTCTATTGCTTCCTTAACTCTGTGCACAAGTTCTTCCTGTTCAAAAGTAATATGTATTGAAGGCCACATGTTTGTTATGTTGGAATTTATATTCTACCAAATACTGTTCTTTGAATGAAAAAGGATTGGTCTTCATATTTTTGTACCTATTTCATGAGTTTGTAGTTTTTCTAGAGTTCTGAGAAATATACATTGTCTGTTTTAAGTTTATCCTCTTCCATCTTAACCAATTTTGTTGATAATTTTTCTTTTTCTGACTGAACTTCTGATAATTCATCCAGATCTCTGGTAAGCTCTTTTGTAGATTATGAAACTGTAGTCCTTGTTGAAGTTTCTACCACTATACATGTGCCTGTAGATGCTCTTGTTGCTTCCCACTGTTCTTTTTCTTTCAATAATGCTTCTATGCCTTGCTCCATCTTTTGTATTTATGCATTTTTCTCAACCACTATAGTAAAAAGTTTTTCTTTCTCCATTTCTATATTTGAAACCTCTTTAGCTTGAGGATGTTCTATGGAGGGTAGCTTCAGTTGCTTCCTTAATTCTTTAATAGTTGCTTCCTTTTTTTTATGAGATCTTTTGCTACTTTGATATCCTTAGGATCATGTCCTAGCTTTTTGATTAAATCTTCCAGAGATTCGATCTTGTTATCCTTAGCAAAACATGAAATCTTTTCAAATTTAATATGAGAATTTATGTTATTCAAAGATGATTGTAGTTTGGAAACAGTCATTGTTGAATTGGTGAGTGATGAAAATGTCAGCTCCCATGTTTGTTTATGTAAATCAATCTGATTGATTTCATGTATTTTCTCAGTATCAATTGAAAAATGGAGGCTTTATAGTATTTAGCACTCCTAGGGGCTAGCACTAGAGGTTCCATGAAGGCCATCTAGAATTGTCTTTTTTATGAATCGAATGTAGAAAGTAGTCTCTGTTGATTCTTATTTGTCTGCTTCCAAACTCAGAGTAGGTGGAAGCCTTCAAAGCTTCATTCATTAGTTTTATTTCCCTGTATATTGAAAAGATACTCTACTGAGTTGGGACCTGTGAACTAGATGATACTAGAGATTGGATTGTTGCTTCTATAGTAGGTGATTGTACTATTTCTTCTACTTGAGTAGAATGAATGATAGGGGTCCCTGATTAAATCCTTGTGGTTGGCTTCTTTGCATCCCTTCCCTCTATAGTTTCATCTTGAATAATAATGACTTGAGGATGGACTTAAGAATCTGACTTCGGAGTATTATTTTGGTCCTTGGTATTTTTCCTTTTGAAAACAAGAAACTGTGCAACTTCAGAGTCAGTTCGGGACATGTCTTCTCTTTCCCTTTTGCTCTTTTGCTTCCTGTAAAGTAAACTTTGTCCATTCTTCCTGATTGGCATATTGTTTGATCTCAAGCCTTGGTGTGTGTGCATAGGGAGTACTTTTCTATTCCAATCTAAGCTTGGAAATGATGCCTTGAGGATCATAAGACCAAGAAAAACTGAGTTTGAATTTCATTTGACTCAAGATTACATTTATTTCCTTTACTACAACCCTGGTGTTGATGATGTAGGGCCCTATATGATATTTTAGTTTGAATTGTGTTTTCTTCTTGTAAGAGAAAAAATTCACTTCGTCCTTATGTAACATTTTTCTAGAGTATTCCAATGCAAAGACCCCTAATAGGTACAAAAACTAGAAACCTATAAGGAGGCAATTCTGATCCATAAACTTTAATCTCAATGAAGTTTCGGTATAAATATAAGTCTCCAACTTTGGCTTGCTCTAACAAGTGTAAAAATTTCTTATCTCTGGTGAAATCCTTGGGATTATATCACTACTTAGCAAACATAGTTGTTATAGACATATTTGGGCACTGCAACCCCAATCACATATGTCCATAAACCAAGGGCTTCTAAGACCCTGAAAGTGTTGTTTCACACCCTAAAGGAGCAAGGTCAGCTGATTACATCATCTCCCAGAATTTTTCCATGAAAAACCACTCAGAACTGGTCAAAGCAGGACCATACAAACTACCCAGTGCAAAGGGTGTGATGCATCTCACCTGCCACATGCAAAAAGTGCGATGCATGCTGGAAAGCTCTTTTGTAGTGTGTGATGAGCGAGAGTAGACAAATGGCACAAGCAGTTTGCTAAGTGGAGACCCTGAGAATCTTCTAGAAGCTGCTCATTTAACACTTGCCTCCCTGAGTTCACCCAAGGATGAGTAACATATCATGAAATCTCCAAGTGGAACCAAGAACTATCAGAGAGATGACTCTAATCAAAATCCCAGAAGCTAACTCACCCCCCTCCAAATATCTACAAATGGATCCCTCATCCCAAAGATCCAAAGGTTGGAATTTGGTAATTTGCAAAGAGGTGCTACTGGTTTCTCTTTGAAGACATTGTTGGGTGATCTTGCTTTGTGTGAGATAAAGAGGGCTTTCAAGCTAGGAGGATAGCGTTGGGTCAGACCAAGTGGTTATAATCCTCTCTTCTACTACTTTTACTAATAAAGCTATTTGAGTTTTCCTCCATATTCTTGTGTATCTCTTAATATTGTGTTGATATATGCATTTGTATGGTCAATATATATCTGATCCTATATTGTTTATAGTGAGAGATCTCTATGCTTTGATGGTATTATGCTGCTGTGAATCTACAGGTGCTCTTTGAAGCGGGACAAGTAAGGAAGAAATGGCGAGATTCTGTCAAAGGGGAAAGGAAACAAGCAAGGAGCCAAGCGGAAGACTGAGGTTGGTACTCTCTGCTTCTTTCTCATCTCTCTCTCATAAAGGAAAAACAAGTGACTTTAATCTGTTTGTTTCTAAGATAGCTACCCGTGTTAGTGGGACTAGCAGCTCTAAATAGACACTAGATTTCCTGATAACAAAATGGCGACTCTGCTGGGGAGCTTTTAGTTTGATTGCTTGTCTTTATTTTTTTTATTCATAAACCACAAACGGAGCCTGAAGTTAAGCCATATAGCCTTCGAACTGCATTTGCTATGCAAGTTCAAAGTAGATCAATGCTGCTTCAATCAATCTCCGGGTTTGTTTATGAACTAAAAAATTGACTTGCAAACATCCTAAGTGCCCTAGAGGTAGCTTGAGTAACCTCATTAGATCAACCCCTATACTTTGTAGTTACTAACTATCATTTTCTCGGCCTAAATCCCTAAACTAGGCTGCAAACTGTGACCAAAAACCAAGTTAAAGTCTCGTCCCTCAACCATCACACCTTCTCTTCTTGGAAATCTAGATGCATTGCACCTCCCGTGTGCAGTAGGTGGGATGCATCCATGTTTCCCTGTGTTACAGGTGCGATGATCAGAAAAGACTAATTCTTCCTCCAGATTTTGGTTTTTTCTTCACTCTCTTTAGCTTTATTCAGGAGTTTTGTTGTCTGTGATTAGTAGACCACTGTTGAAACCCCCTTTCTTTGCATCATCCAACCTCCATTGTGCAAAGATTTGTGAATTTTTTTATGTATTTTTCACCATTCAAAGTTCTGATTTACAAAATGGTAGCTTAATCGAACTGTAATCTTTGGATTTGAAAGTGTCACAAGTGTCGTTTTCAGTCAAGGAAAAGAATCGTTCTCTTTTTGATAGTCGATTACACTGTTACTCTTGTATTTGATCTGAATTAGTAGTATTTCAAGTGTCAAAAGAAGTTTTCAATTCAAAATCGTAAAGTGTCGTCTTGTCTCCTTTTCGCTTTTTTGAAAAGAAAATCATTAGTACTGTCGCTTTGAAAGAAGGAATAATTCAGATTTGTACTTAGCATTCTTTTTGTCATTCACACATTAAGAAAGCGGAAAACAAATACATGCATGTGCATTTGCATTTAGACTGCTTGTTGATTTTGATTTAGGACAGTGCATCTAGTGTGTGCTCTCTACTCTATGTTGAAAGAATCTCATTTCTCTTTCCTTAGTAGTTAGGATTTTCATTGCAAAAAGAAGATTAAACGATTGTTTATCATCTTAGATTTCATTTTAGGAATTGTATATCTACATCACACGATGAAACTAAAAGGAAAATTTCTTAATAAATATCAACTATAAAATAAATTCAATGAACATAAAAACGCTTTGGAACCTAACACACAACATCTAGAATTCTAGGCTAGAGACGTATTCCGGCGTCGTAAAGCCTGGTAACTGTTGCTTTCATCGTAGGTTGGGTGATTCCTCCTCTTTGAGATGATAAGTGCCAGTATGGACTTGTGCTCCCACGTACCATCGAGTATATATTGGGAGACCACAATAGGCTACATCCTTTATCCTTAGGAAGCCGTGCCTGTCGCCCTATCGATCACAATGCACTGAACACAGCATTCGGGAAGATTGGCTACTGTACCGTAAAAAGTATTCTGCAGTTTTTCGATTGGTTTGGTAATCCCTCTGTCTAGATTTCCAGAGTAGTCTCTTTCGTTCCTTTTCAGACTCCTTAAAGGAAAGGGTCCATCTGAGCACTTGTCACTTCAGGCTCATTAAAAATCGAAGGCAACTAGAGTCATCTTTAGCTTTTTCTCGAATCTTAAAAATTGAAAAATCAAGTTGTGTCAAAGCGTCTAAAATTTATTTTAATTAGAATAATGTCATTGTTCCCTCTTTGGTCTTAGGTTGAGAAAATGGAGTCCACCAACCAAGGATTTTCCCTTGGGGGAAATCCTAGTCCTTTCTCCTCTTGGGGAGATGTTGGTGCACCTCATATGGCCACATTGTCCCTTCCAGGACTGACAATTGGCCTGTCGGTATGGCTTTGTCTCTCCCTCTCCTTCTTCCTCTTCGCTTGTTGAAGATAGTAAAACTAAAAACCAAGTAACTAAGAAGAAGAAGAAGGGGAAGGAGAAGAAGAAGAAGGAGCCAACGACAAAAAGGGGCAATTGTGCATCGTCTAGCAAAAATCCACACACCGCACCATCCAAACCTAAATCTCCATGTGTCATCTGCAAAGGAGACCACTATCACTGAGATTGTCCTTGCATCCCACAGATCCTAAGGGACTGGTCTCCCCACTTGCACAATCCGGTGTCATCAACCTCTGACGATCATGTTGAAAGTACACCGTCAACTAGTGAAAGCGAAGTCACCGGACAGAAAGGAAAATCTAAATTTCCCTGTAGACTGTGTGAAGGTGATCATGCCCTCCACCGTTGTCCCTTCCTGGACGAAGCTAAAAGAGTCTTGGATAATCGTCCTGCATCACCGCAGCGACTCCCTCCTGGATACAAGAAACTCTTGCCGAATCCATTGCTAGTTGAAAATCCGACTGACCCACCTTTGGTGTCGGTCGAAGCACCTATCATTGAAGATAAACCCTCTGAGTCCACATTGGACCAAAGTCAACAGGTTGAGATGGCAGTCGACCCCATCTTGGCTTCAGAAGATTTACCTTCAAATGATACAGTCACCAAAGAGAATGAGAACGACACCGTTCAAATTCTCTTCGTAAACATAGACTCCGATGAACATGGGGGCAATCTGCCCATCCCTTTACCGCAGGAAGGAAGTTCATCAAAGTTGTATCCGGTTGTTTATTCGGTCCCACCTCCAAGCAACTTAGTTGTTTCCTTCGATTGGAATCTACTAGGCAGACCTCGTTTACCATCTAATGTACAATTTTGAATGATAGTGCAAACTTACAAAATGGTCATGGTTGGTACCATCATAGATGAAGGGGCTTCTATGAGTATCCTTTCCTCAATTGCTTGGAAAGTGCTTGGTTCGCCATCGCTTTTTCCTAAGATGCGAAATCTGATAGGCTTCGATAAAGGAACCAGTCGACCGTTAGGGATCCTTCCAAGTTTGCCTATAACTTTGAGAAGGAAAACCATTTATCTGAACGTAATGGTAGTCCAAGGACCTTTAGATTACAATCTACTCCTTGGGCGTGACTACATTTATAGCATGAGAGCCATTGTCTCCTCACTCTTTCGAGTAATGTGTTTTCTGCATGAAGGCAGAGTGGTCCAACTCGTAGACCAGCTTTCATTCCCCGGTTCACACATAGCTAATAGTTAAATTCCATCCCTAACAGGTCTTTTTGTGCAAGGAATGTCTCATAAATCTCCAGTCCGTCCCCCTAATGAGCGTGAGTGATTCGGTGGTCGTGACTGAAACCCAGGGGGCATGCACCCTGGTTTGCTTCGGCAGGAAAACTTCAGGTATAGGGTAGGTTTCCGCAGAGGATATATGACTGGTCTGACACACCCGTCCGTTTAGGAAAATGGGATTAGACCGGAATAAGATACCTCTGTTAGAAGGTAGGCCTTTCCTGATAGAACAAATTTTTTGTCTGCAAATTGAAGGGTAACTTGGAAAAGGTAGGCCTTTCCCGATAGAACAAATGTTTTATCTGCAAACTGAGGGGTAACCTGGGAAACTCTACTTCGCTATACCTGGGGGCATGCAAACCTTTTTGCGTGAAAGTGAAAAACGACCATTTATTTTCTTAGTTTGTAGGTTCTTAACCCTTTAAACTCATAGGATTGGTTGTTCCTAGCTTACATAATAAAAGGAGTCCGAGCATAATTTTGAATTGTACAAGCTCCCTAAAAAATGAACCTACCGATGAGACATCCTTATTATACGACTAGCATGAGTAGTTTTACGCGAAGTTCAAGCTCGTAAAAAATTAAACCTAGTGATGAGCATATGTTCCACCAAGGTTCAAGCTCATTAAAAAATGAACCCACCTTCGGTAAATAACCATTGTGAATGATTATCATCAGCTTTTGAGCCTTGGTCATGTTCTTACCATCACTTCCACTCTATTTTAGCCGATCATTCGCCTCCATTTGATTGTTTACCCCTTTTGAGGAACAACTGCGACGAGTGGTCCTATTAGCCACCTTCTTTACACTTCTGTGGTTGGAAAGTTCCAAACCTTACCTGGAACCAGCTGCTATCTTAAAACATCACCCGTTCCTCAAAAAACGAGTCTCCTTTAAGCTCTTTTCATCTGACTCGTAAAATATGAAAAGATTGTCAAGCAATTGGCCTCTCCAGATCGTTAAAGTGATTGGAATTGCTATCCCTCCTCTAGATTTTAATCTTTTTGGACCTGAGGGATTATTACACAAAAATATCGACCGTTTGTCTTGTTTGGCTCGTTAAAACTATCGAAAAATCATCCCTTTCGCATTGTTTTATACTTTTTCAGACTTAAGGGATTATATTACGAAAAAGGAATATTGGAGTTTTCTTTTTGCCTCTTTTCAGAATCTCTAAAATTGAAAAGGACCGAGTTATCCTTGTCATTAAACTCGTTAAAACAATAGCGACAAACTTGTCCATTCAAACAAGATCAAGTTTCACTGTTTCTAGGCTCATTAAAACATAGTGACGGGTTTTCCCAAAGGGAAAATTATAGAACAACCATATGTTATCTTCCTCAAGCTTGACAAGAATAAAGAGGTACTGGTCAGAAATGACTAGGGAAAATTGGGAAGAAAACTTGAAGAAACTTTATTAGTAGCAAGTCACTCTTGAACATGACACTTTCACTCCATCACCATGATTGAGTCGGGTTGGGTTAGTCCGTTCACCGGTCATACCACCATTGGTCCACCATACCATCCACTTTTGGGGTTAACGCTACCAATCCATTTCAGTGTCGCCGATATGTTCAAGAGAAGTCGCTCAGAGAATTCACCTACCCAGCTTGTGTCTCATCCGCTACAATACCTTCACGCTTCATTCTTTCATGACCGCCACCCTGAACCTTGTATCATCAGATCGTTTTCACCTCTACAAAATCATTTGCATCGTTCCGTGTCATAGATGTGGGATCCATTAATACCCTCCTACGACGAGTCACTTCTTGTCGACATTAGCTCATTATCCAAGAAGCCGACCTGGGGACAACCCTTCCAGTACTTTGAAGCTTGCATGCCTCAATGGCAAGTTTCTCACTTCCGACGACAAGCTTACACTAATGGCCTTCAACCAAAAGATTTTACCTAGTGTTCGACATCAACTCATGTATTCACACCATGTGAATTGTACTGTAGTACCTTGAGGGTCATCATCATCATCGATGATTCCTCTTGCGTCTGTTAACAGCTTATATCATTGGCTAGTAATCAAGCGATGTCCTTCTATGTTCGACATCAGAACATCTTTTCACATGGATCGACTTGTACTTTCGGGTGAAGATTGAATGAGTTTTGAAGAACCCGGATCTAGTTTCATCCATCCGGCCTGCGATATATTCAGGAAAATAAAGACATCAAATGTGCATCATTGCTGCACAGATAATCATCCAAACTAAGGGATGATGGCTCTACCAGAATCATCAGTCTGCACACAGACGATTGTCTGTCCTATGTACATGAAAATGAATTTATCAAGATGAACATGGGAATGCTCGCCTCAGCTAGATCATGAAAATATTATGAAGATAATGTATTGTATTGTATCTTATTATAGGTCACCTTCCAGTGCGAAAACCTCGGATCCTCATTATAAAGCATTTCACCCGACATCAAAAGATTTACGACCTCATGCTTTAGGGGGAAATTGTTATAGACATATTTGGGCACTGTAACCCCAATCACATATGTCCATAAACCAAGGGATTTTAAGTCCCTAAAAGTGTTGTTTCATACCCTAAAGGAGGAAGGTTAGCTGATTACATCATCTCCCAGAAGTTTTCCATGAAAAACCACTCAGAACTGGTCAAAGCAGGACCATACAGAATACCCAGTGCAAAGGGTGTGATGCATCTCACCTGCCACATGCAAAAAGTGTGATGCATACTGGAAAGCCCTTCTATAGGGTGCGATGAGCGAGAGCAAACAAATGGCACAAGCAGTTTGCTAAGTGGAGACCCTGAGAATCTTCTAGAAGCTGCTCATTTGACACTTGCCTCCCTGAGTTCGCCCAAGGATGAGTAAGAGATCATGAAATCTCCAAGTGGAACCAAGAACTATCAAAGAGATGACACTAATCAAAATCCTAGAAGCTGACTCATCCCCCTGCAAATATCTATAAATGGATCCCTCATCCCAGAGATCCAAAGGTTGGAAATTGGTAATTTGCAAAGAGGTGCTACTAGTTTCTCTTTGAAGACATTGTTGGGTGATCTTGCTTTGTGTGAGGTGAAGAGGGATTTCAAGCTGGGAGGACGGCGCTGGGTCAGACCAAGTGGTTGTAATCCTCTCTTCTACTACTTTTACTAATAAAGCTATTTGATTTTTCTTCCATATTCTTGTGTATCTCTGAATATTGTGTTGATATATGCATTTGTATGGTCAATATATATCTGATCCTATATTGTTTACAGTGAAAGATCTCTATGCTTTGATGGTATTATGCTGCTGTGAATCTACAGGTTCTCTTTGAAGCGGGACAAGTAAGGAAGCAATGGCAAGATTCTGTCAAAGGGGAAAGGAAACAAGCAAGGAGCCAAGCGGAAGACTGAGGTTGGTACTCTCTGCTTCTTTCTCATCTCTCTCTCATAAAGGAAAAACAAGTGACTTTAATCTGTTTGTTTCTAAGATAGCTACCCGCCTTAGTGCGACTAGTAGCTCTGAATAGACACTAGATTTCCCGATAACAATAGTGAGGTATGTAAAAATTTAACAGCATAATCAGTACAAGAATACTCCTCTAAGTTATTTCTAACTAAAGAAATCCAGTGAATGACTGACCAAGGGCTACCTTCACTATATATCTTATGTAAATGGAATTTAAATTTGTCTACCTGATAAAATAGAATAAGGTAAACTAGGATTGAATGATACTTAAATACACCTTCTGCTTTGAAATTGACAAACTGGTCATGGATTGAGTTGGACAAAAACTGACTATAGTTGAAGAGGAGGGAGGGTTGTTTTCCAACTGCAAAATTAGATAAAAATCCTAACAATATCTCGTCTACCCACTGATCATTATGGTACCCAAGTAGGGGTTACCATAGAAATCGCCTGCTTGGAAATTTCAGGGAAAATTGAAGTTGGATATGGGGGACTGATCCTAGTTAATTCAGCATTTTCGAGAAGAAAATATTCAAAAAAATGGGCTCTCTGAGGGAATGTCAATTTACTATACAACTCCATTAAAATATCAGCGGAAAAAGGATTATGGTAGGCATAATATTGAATTTGCAGGGCTCGGTATATGCTTTCATGGGAAATGGAGAAAATGACTTCATTGTTTTGGGAAATGACTGCTCTTTGACTTGGAAAATATCTAAGGTGGAACCAAACAAAGAACTCAGAAAAGAAGTGAGTCTGGGGGAAAACAAATTGTGGGAGAAAGGATTCCCAGACACTTAATTCATCACTTTTATCTAGGTAATTTTTCTTTGCCCAGTTATGGAGCTTGTATAGGTCAAATTCAGACAGGGTTTCTACAATTTTGTATTGGGTGTCTATTAGGGGAGCCTTGTCAAAATCTGGTACTAGGGGAATAAGGGGATTTGACTCTATAGCCTTTCCCTTTCCTTTACATTTTGACATCATGAAAGTGAAGGAGGGTATATAGAAAAAGAATATTGGAGAAAATATTTATAGAAAGTCTGAAGAACAAGATTACCTGTGAATACCATTAAAGCACTAACTGAGGAATTTTATTTTTACCACCAGAAGAGCACCCTTTATCATCCTCAGGAAAATGGAACAGTGGAATCTTTCAATAAGATTCTAGAGAATGCATTGACCAAGGTATGCAATGTGAATAGAGATGATTGGGATTCAAGGATTTCAGCGATTTTATGGGCATAAAGAACAACATGAAACAAATTGATAGGGAAGACACCTTTTAGGCTGGTATATGGACAAGAGGAAGTTATGCCTATGGAATACATCATGCCAAGTTTGAGAATTCCAGTTGTCACAGATATGGAAGACCCTGACATTATGAAGGAAAGAATGTCGTTGATACTAGCTCTAGAAGAATACAATTTCATAGTAGGGTTCCATTAGCAAGTATAGAAAGCAAGGGAGAAATCCTGACATGACAGGCATATCAAGAAGAAGACATTCTAGGAAGGAGATCTTGTATTATTATATGATAGAAAATTTTTGAAGTTCCCAGGAAAATTTAAAACACATTGGTTAGGACCATATATCATCAAGCACATCTCTGATGGTGGTGCAGTTCATCTCGCGAAGTTGAATGGTCAGTTGATTCTGGGATGAGTGAATGGTAGCAGGTTGAAGATATAAAGGGACATTTATGTCCCTAGATATTCACACTGAAAAATGAAAGGAAGGAAGTCTTAGTGCCACCTGTAGTTGAAAGTGGGCGCAAGACTATAAACTACTGAAAAGGGACTTCACCGAAGGAAGATTATTGCGTGATACTCAGGAGTATGAAGAAGTCTAAAGGAACTACGAAAAAGAAAAGGTGATTTTGTTATGAAGGAAGGTTCATCGAAGTTGGCTGGAAATATGATTGTTGGAAGGAAAAATCTACCGTTAAAAGGAAATTTTCGTTAAGGGGTGCAAGAGAAGAGCATTTATGAAGCACAACTGGTTGTATCTAGCCCCATACCTACATTAAATGAGAAAATATTGAACCAATCATGAGCCTTAGAATTCAAATTTGTTATAAAAACCATATCTCATGCCACATTTGACACTTTTTTGTTTGGAGAAGTTGAGAAATTGCATCTAAGTGTGAATAGAAGAGAGCTAATAATGTATGGCTGAGGAGATTTTTGAGGAACTTGTTAAAATATTTGCATAAATAGTATTATTGGGTATTATGGGGGCATAATCAGTGAAGGTACCCATATCCCCAAGGTGCCAGAGGTCACCGAGAAAGTAGCTACCCACAAAACCACAACCACAGAAGAAGAAGGAGAAAAGACCAAATGAGGTCTCTGGGGAAAAACTCAGAACATCCCCGAGGAAGAAAACACAGAAGGAAGTTTGCATGAGGAATAAAGAAGATAAGGGAAGAAGCCTATGCAGAAAGGAAAGAAGTTGATGCAGCATAAGACACCTCAAAAAATCAATGATAGTGAAGAAGAGGCTGAATTTTACCGCATGGAGACAGAGGATGAAGAGATTCCCATTCTGCTCCCACCTTACATGCCACAAAGAAAATCGAATGTCAAGTCGGTTAAGGAACCAAAGGGGGGAAAAGTTTCCATGTACACTCCATTACTACCAAAGGAAGTGTCGTTTGAGGGCGAAGTGTTGGGGAAGATCCCCGAGCTAAAGATGGAAGTTTGGGACTTTAACAATCAAAGAAAATACCCGCAATTTGAACCAAGTAGATATCTAAAGCAGTTTCAATACCCAAAAAGTAGAGTCATGAGGTTGGATTCGTTCCAGTGGGCTACAGGATTGCAGAGATCTGGCCTATTTAATATGTTGAATGTGCCACACTTCGGCCCAAGCACATATAGTACAATATGTGTGAACTCTCCTCGCACTAGTACATGATGGATGCATCTGGCTAGCGATGAGTATCCCAATCGATGAGATGTCAATCATAAAAATCATAGCATTGACTCATTAGGGAAAATACCCCACTTAAGAATTTGTGAGTAAAAATAAGGACAAGGAGATGGCACAAATGATGAAGGAAAAGTTAGGACTATTGAATAAGTCACGAGGATATGATATCAATTCCATCGATGACCAAGAAGTGTGTTTCGTCATGCACATTTTGGCAAGTAACACAATGAGGAAGTGCAAGGCCAATGAGATTCCTGCAACTTTAATATCTTTGGCTGCGCAGTGCAGCGCAGGGGTCCAATTTAATTAGGTTGCCTACCTATGCAAGGAATTTTTTTGCAGACTACAGGGAAGCACAAGAAGAGGGGAGGATGTTCCACTACGCTTGGCTGATAGTCCTCATCACACTAAATTGCATGGAAAGAACTAGAAGACTCGTAGTTTCCATCTATCAAGGTGGATGTTTTTGAAGCAGCGAGGTATGCCTCCCTCTAGTTTACTAAGGAGCCGACATGCGCAAAAGAGAATAGGATTTTATTTGTGGTGATGGAAATAGATCTACACATGGTGAATCAACATCCAAGATTGTCACGTAGTTTATATTTTCACATTGCGGACTTCAAAGCAGACTTCCACAGAGCCTATGTGAAGGAAATGAAGGACCGAACTAGGACATGGCACCCATTTCCATAATTAGTAATCGAAGATGATTTTCTCATCATAGTACAACAATGATTGGAAGAATGGATGACTTCACCCAGTGGAGTGGTTGGAACAGAGAAGGGTACCCCGCAGGATGCAAGTACAAGTGGAAAGGATGCAGAGATAGAAATAGAGGAAACAAAGCATGAGCATGAGCATGAGGAACCCCTCAGTGATGCAGGAGTATCAGATTATTCACCTTTTATTTTCATAAGGAGAGACACAACAACTGCAGCAGGAAAGAGGAAAAAGTATAAAGAAGATAAGTCCAAGGGCATAGAAGTGCTTGTACTCACTGATCAAGACATCGGCGAGATCAGAGAGAAGATCCAGAATATCACAGTGGAGACCTGGGACAGAATTGATGATCGTTATAGAACGATATCAGCTAAGGTATAGTAGGGAATCGCAAATCTGAAGGCATTGCCGCAAAAAGAAAAATAACCAGAGAAAATAATTAAGCCACTGCAGGTAGAGTGAAGAATAGAGACACAATTCGAAGTTATAATTTTGCAAGTGCGAGTTAGGGCCTTACAGTTCTACACACTGGAGGAAAAAAGAAAAATCTAAAGCATGGAAGACTGTCAACATAAATATTGTCACCCTTCCCATTTAGGTGTTGCATGAATTCCATCAAAGTTTAACAATCGAGCTGCAGGAGTGGGAACAGTGAACCTCGGCATTGACGATACAGGTGGAAAAGGAGAAAGCTGCACTGAAGAAGGAATTGGAGAAAGTGGCTAAGAAAAGAGACGATGCATGTCAGCGACAATAGAATTTGGAAAAGGCCATCAAAGATAGTTGCAGCACAGTCCCGGATGTGAAGGTCAGTGAGGAGGAACCACCAGCATAGAAGGTAGTGAAGCTTGCCCTCGCAATCAAGGAATGAAATAATACACTGGAAAAGGTAAAATTTGAGTATGAAGTGCAAATATCAGAGTTGCAAATAAGGCTACAGCCAGCCACGGCACCAGAAATGCGTAAGCAGAGGCAGAAAGACTTAAAGGAAACATTGAAAGGCATCTTTAACATAGTGACGAACTACGGGAAATTATTGGATGACACGATGCAGATTTGGACCTCACTGCAGGAGGATCCAAACATCCAGTGCAATGAGATTTTGGCAGTTGCAAAGACCCTACCAGTCTTGCAGAACCTCCAAAAGCAGATAGATGATCTTTGGAGGAAAGAGCAAATTTTTCAAGCAAGGACTCGGCCATGGCAGGATGACGGCCTCAAAATTTCTCAGGCAATGGAGGAAAGGCTCAAAGAGTTGAAGAAAAGGGAAGCAGAAATACTGCAGAAGGTTGTTGTCCCAACCACAAAAGCACTGTTGGAGGAGGCGCACCGAGAGGAGAAACAAATGGCAGAGACATTCCAGCAGTATAATGCAATCTATAATGGAATTGTAGTAAAAATCAAGGGAACCACAACTGAGTGACTCAGGATGATTCATGGGTGAGTGTTGGGGGCCTATTGGGCACAACCCAACTTGGTCCAATTTTTGGTCAAAGACTCTGCATTTTTAGGAGCGGAGCACATGGAGTTGGTGAAGTTATATTCATCACGCAGTGTTTAGGGGCTTTGGGGTGGGTCAAAAGTCCCTTATTTTGTAACGGGTTTCGGGTATTAGTCCATTGTTTTGTCGGATCCATGGTATGTGGACCGTGGTCTTGTAGTAAGGAAGCCTATATAAGGAAGATGTAATACTTTTTTAAACATAACTAAAATAAGCATACATAGAATTCATAGTTGATTATATTTTCTAAGTTTGTGTTTGGGGAAAAGCTTCGCAACTGAGTGCACAGAGGGCTTGAAGAGTCTACAGTTGAGTGTGCAGACCACCTGTAGCTAGGTACATGAGTCATGGAAGTGTATGTATTGAATATCCTTATTAATAAAGAATAAATTTTGGCGAAGTATTGTGTATATTTCTGTGTTCATTATCTTTTTTCATATATATCATCATGCATGCTTTTTACTGAATTATGGGAAAGAAAACATGTTATATTATTTTCTATCATGTCTATGTGTTAAGTACCAATCTATGAAGTTAATAATCAGCACGAAGTTATTCATGTATTTGAAGTTGTAGATAGATATAATACATAAGTGAACACACAAGCACCACAATGCACATATCCCTTTGGCTGCAGAAACTTGGTTTTGCACCCTTCTGTAATTGCCTCGAGTGAGACTACGATATGCTTATAGGTCGTTACCAAAAGGGCCAGTGGTTCAGGGTTTTGTTGGTGCAGTGTACACTCTTAACCTAGTTCAAGCCCCCTTAAACCAACATGCCCCACAGATTAAGCTCACTTAAACTTTGTATAAAGGGTATCCTCTTTCTGGAATCTTTGTACCTAATTTATTTGAGCTTATATTTTGTTGCACACCATAAGTGAAGCAAAGCCTTTCTAAAAACAACCTTAACTCGAACACACTAAATTTCCCGTAGGGGCCACAATATAATTTATATTTCAGGCTAGTTCCACGGTGATAGGCATCACATAATTAGTCATGGTTATTTTTCATATTGAAACATAGAAATTTGTCTTTTAGGGAGCTTAAAATCCTGCATCATCCAATGACAAATCTGATACATGGAAAGAAACTCGTGAAGGGGTTAAGGCCTATGTGACCGATTATCAACCTTCCTATTGTCTCCTAACATGTGGTAGGGGTTCTAGGTCCGAAAATGACAACCAGAATCTGAGATTCATCCATTCCCACTAGATGCAAGTAACTTAGCGACAAATTTTAGGGCATTTTACCCTATAGGTTGAGGTGCGAGAACACTTAGACCTGAGGTGATCTTCGTCAGGATACTAAAAGCATCACCAACTCTTTCAAGACGTAGCCCTAGTATGTTTGGCCACTATAACCCTCTCCATACCTTGGTTGGTTTTTTGGCTTTTGGAAGCATCACTAGTGACATTTATGATGTGGTCCCAATACCCTATTATAAAATGTGCAAAAGGCCCAGTTACTACTTGAGTGGAAGGATGTTAGGTTTTTTTACGGATTTTTCTCATATGTAAAACCTCAGATAAACCTTTTTTGTTGATTGTTTCACACATTATAATTAAAGGGAAAATTAACCATTTATTATTTTATTTGTCATATGTATGTGATTCATTTGGATTTCCTAAAGAAAATATATGTGTTCAGGTGTTCTTACAAATGCAAGAGTCTCAGGTGTTGTTGATTTCTTTTCTTTCTTTCCAACTGATCTCTTTCTCATAATAGAATTATTGTCATTAGTTACATGTTTCATATGGATTATATTGTCTTCATGTGTCTCCTACACACGACTCACATCATCATGAAATTTCTTTTACCTTTCATACATGTTGAATGCATTTAACTTTCATCATGTTCTGAATCACCCTTTTTATTGACACAGGGATCGATACTTTTACTAGCCTACTCTCTTCTTTCAACCCATCTTTACCTCATATCGAAACCTTTTTTTTTATTGTTTCAACTTAGAACCCTTGGTCCATGTCAACTTCTGCTACCTAGTTGCCAAATGTCAACTTATTTTTCATTTAACTTTTCCCTAGGGATTATGGCTAGAACCCTAGGGTTTCCAAATTGATTTCTATTGATTTAGGAGGAATGCTTTTATCTTTCATCATATTATGACTCGGTCTTTTTTTTTACATAGGGATTGATACCTTTACTGGTGCGCTCTTATTCGACCCATTTTTCTTTGAGCTCAAAACCAATTTATTTTCAAGTTTCAACTTAGAACCCTTGGTCCATGTCAACTTCTGCTACCTAGCTTCCAAGTTTCAATTATTTTTCATTTAACGTTTCCCTAGGGTTTGTGACTAGAACCCTAGAGTTTCCAAATTTATTTTTATTGACTAAAGAGGAATTCTTTTACCTTTCACCATATTCTAAATCACCATTTTTTTTTACACATGGACCGATATTTTTATTGGTGTACTCTTCTTCGACCCATCTTTACCTAAGCTCGAAACCCTTTCCTTTTCATGTTTCAACTTAGAACCCTTGGTCCATGTCAACTTCTACTTCCTAGTTGCCTACTATAAAATCATATCAAGACCTTCCACCTATGGTGATTTCTTAAATAAACATGTGTATCTAGATCTACTATCCACTTGTCTTATGATGATGATTCACTTGACTGACAAGTATATTTTGTATTCCACTATGCAGGGATAGAAATTGAGTAACCACATGAAGGAGAAGATGTGTCCCATCAAGTTGATCAACCAGATGACAATCAAGATGTGCCCTATGGACCTAATCAAATACTACATGAACATGTTCCCTATCAAGCTAATCAACCATCAAGTGAACAATATGTGCCACATCAAGCTAATAAACCAATGGAGGAAGAAGATTTTCTCTATCAAGTTAATCAACCATTGGAAGAACGAATTGTTTCCTCTCAAGTTGACAATTTAACAAGGAGTTGCAGTGGTTTGGAAAGGGGTGGATCATTTACAGAAAATTTCGATGCAAGCACAACAGAGGACCTTGGGGAGCTTATCCCTGCTTGCACTATTGAATATCATGTTAATAACAACATTCAACAATATGTTGAGAAACATTCATTTATTACACAAGCTCAGATACTACATGGTTTGATGAAACATAAAAACACAAATCTTTTGGGTGTCCAAGATTCTAAAAGTAATAAGCCACATATGAATGTCACTGAAAATATATCAAATGAATTCATTATGATTGGAAAATCATTAAAACTCAATGTTCGAGCTACACGCAGGGCAATTACAATTGTTATTGTTGCACCAAGTACATCAAGTCAACAAAAGTTGGCAAAAATGTCAAAATTGCTTCATGTCTCAAGAAAAGCATTTCACAAGCATACCAAATTTAGGGTTCAAGTAAATGAAAATGATGAATCTACTTTTTAGGCTCTTATCACTAGGAAACCCTACCAAGACAGGCTTACAGTAGGAATCACAGAACTTGTGGTAGAATTTTGGGAGAGCCATTCCCATGCTATTCCAGATAGAAAGCATGTTATATTTCATCACATAGATAAAGGTGAGTATGTGGAACACACTAAGAACATTGTAAAAATGATAGAATTTTCATTATTTGAGGAATTTCAAGAAAGAAATCACCATGTGAAGGTATCCATAAGGATGTTTCAGAAATTAAAACCATGGTTTATTAGGCCTAATAAAATCCATGACACGTTTTTTTGCCAATATCATGTTGAATTTTAGCTTCATTGTAACACTTTCCAAGAATTTTACAAGGATAACTGTCACGGTGACCCTCCTATAGTGCGTGATTTTGTTTCATCAATATTGTGCACAAGGGAGCCATAAGAGTTGTTGTACAAGAAAATATGTGTAGGTGGGAGAAGATGCATTTAATGTTGTGATTTGGAATTATTCCATAGGAACTTTCTTATTGATCCCAACGAGTCTGGGATGTCAAATATCACTATCACATGGAAGCATTATCAGTATGTCATGGGAAATCAACCATATTCTTCAACTCTAGCCTAAGAGGATCAACTATGTTGAGGATGAGATTCCTATTTCACAATTCATGGGGGTGTTTCAAAACCATATCAATAAATATATCAAACACTCGCACATGTCCAGGTGGCAAGTGTCTGAATTTATTCTCGCAAAGTATTTCAATTAAACACAATATTATCAATGGTGGAGTTTGTTGAGAATTACACATTTTCTCCTCAAATAAAGGTCCATGGTGATTATTATCACTCAAACCAAGTGTCCATATTCGTACATGCTCTGTATAGACATGTACAATCGAATCTTGATGGTGGGGATAGCATTGATGAGTCATGTGATGTGATTAAGGAGTGTCACTTTACATCAGTGATGATCATGAGGATGACACGTTGTTCATGCAACATTGCTTTGACCTGATTTATATATCACTCAAAAAAATGACATATCATTCAGGAAGAATTGGATATGGTCATATGGTTGTGCAAGGCAGTTCAAGTTAGCACACAGTTTTTATTGGTTGATCCGACTACACAAGAAGATAAAAATTCAACATACTTGGAGCTACTTTGAAATAGGACATGGAAAGGGTGAGAATGATGGTGCAAGTGCTTGTGTGAAGCGATCGCTTAATAGGTACCAAATGAGTCATGATGAAAATCGACTCAATTCATTACTAGAGGTGGTCAACTAGTGCAGATCCCATTTAGGACATGAAGGTCATGAATCTATCAGGCTTGTGTACGGTTTCTTCTGGAATGTTGAACTTGGTGATGTGAATAGATCCATTCCTTTGTATTTTAATATTGTAGAAGGAACAAGGGAATTACGCTTAGTGCATAGCAAAGACATGAGGGAAATATTTTCCATTCAAACAAGAAAACTTGCATGTTTTGTGAGTTTTTCATTGATGGTAATGTATGTATACTTGATCACTGGGAAAAACATGGGTACATGAAAGGATGGAAACATGTCCCTCTTAATCCAAAGGGACCTCATCCAATTCTGACATGGAAAGAGATGCACGATGAAGATGACATCATTTCACTTGATCATGATTGAGTCTCTGATCTTGTAAGGGAAGGTAAGTGTCCCATTTATTATTAACAGTTTCATCTATAAATTGAAATCTTGAACGTATATAAATAATACATATTTTGTGTTTTGGTTGTAGGCAATGTTTTTGTTGTCACTTCCCCCATAGTAAATGAAGAGAATGTGGCCTACTATTTGATGTGATGCACACAGGTGAAAAGTAGGTTGGTGAGACCATATGAAGATGGACAATTCACATACCAAATTGGTGACATGGTTGTGATGGTCAATATTTTTTAAAAGGTTAAAAAAAAGGTTGATCACATTATCTATAGAGATTTTATGTTTGAATATATATCTTGTCAATACAGTCATCTATTCATAGCATCTCATATCAATCTCATATAAATCAAAACAAAGAATGGTGAACCAAGGAGATGGAAGATGACATAATAAAACCATGAACGTATTACGGAGACTTGCATTCCTATGAGCCATTGGTCAAATGAGTAGACGATGCAAATGGAAATCCCTGAATTCGAGTCTATAGCAATCAAGTGTAATCTAATATAGTATAAGAGATCTCAAATGTATGATTTTTGTAATCTATAAATGTGACAGTTGAATTCTCTTGTAATTTTGTAATTTTATATAGAGAAATATTTCCCTCTTATCTAGGATGGTTTCATAATGGTATACATATATAGTATATAATCTCTAGTTTCCTTGAGGTTCTTATGTTTCTAAAGTACACCAAATTTCAAGTAGGTTTTACTTTTAGGGATAGGATCCTTCTGCAAACCCCATAGATCTAAAATTTTATTAAAATTTAGAATTAATAGGGATTTACATTTAGATTTAATTAAAGTTTTTAATCTTAATTTTTTTATATGTTATGTATAATATTCATGTTGAGCATGCAAGAAATTTTATAGATCTATATAGATGTCATACATTTTGTTTGTAGAAAATCCATTTCAGTATGTAACAACCAAGTTGATATAATATTATTTTATTTAAAATGGAAGTTCAACTATCTAGGTTATGAACAAAATTGAAATATTTTTATGTTATGAATAAATATGTCATGTATCAGTTTGATATAAAACATGGAGAGAGTTACACACATGCTTCATATTGGATTGTAAAAAGTGCAACAAATTGTGTGTGTGTGTGTGTGTGTGTGTGTGTGTGTGTGTGTGTGTGATGACTATTAAGATCTTTTAGATAACCTCAAAATAAATAAAATTTAATAAAACTTATTTATAGTTTACATCTTGACATCTTTTAAAATCATTGTAATTTAGCATTCATTGATTATGCACTGAAAGGAATTTTTACAAGCCAACATGACAACTAAAATTGTTATTTTGTCAAAAATTACTTCTTGAATGTTCTTAATTGAAGGTATTAAGATAAGGAATTGATTGAAATAGTTAGATAGGCAAGTAAATTTAGGAAAGTGCATAAAAGTATAGAAACATATCATTAATTTTTTAAATTAACATACATTGACTACACTAAAAGACATTTTCAACAAATTCAATATTAAATTGACGTACATGATATATTTTAGTTCATTTCTAAGTATTAAAGTGACTTGCATCATAATAAGATTGTACTTATTTCCTTATTCTATGAAACTAGAATTCAAATTTCTTATTTTGTAAAATTTTACTTCTTGAATCTTTTAATTGAAGGTCTTAAGTTAAGGAATTGATTGAAATATTTGGATAGCCACCTAAATTTAGGAAAGTTCATAAAATTATATAAAAATATCTAAAAATATTATTAATTTGTTTTGGTATATTAAATTCTTATTACATCATGTTATGACCTATATCATGTTATGACTAAGCTCATGTAGATGATCTCAAACGAAATAAAATTTAATAAAACTTATTAGTTGAACAGTATTGGTTGAACATGTATTTTAGTTCATTTTAAGTATCAATGTGACTTGCATCATATTCTAAGATTGTACTTATTTTCTTAGTTTATTTCATGAGAACTAAAAAAATTTATCTTGTTAGTTATGTATGATAATAAATTTTCCATATGAAAATATATACAAATTACATTATACACAAACATCTACAAATTGAAATAAAGCATCCATAAACTGAAATAATGTTCATGCATCCATAAAATATCCATGTATGAAAAGATACAAAATTTATACACCACATGTGAATGTGCCCAATGAAATGGGCCTAAAAATATACAAACTATCTTTGATCCACTCTAGAAAATATCACTTCTAGAACTCTTATGTGTGTTCCACTGCACAAAGTGAGTGTCCATAATCCGGTACTGCAATATAACACATTCAAATTCAAATTAATTAGAACATTATTTGTACAAAATAAACAATCTGGAAATAAATGATTTTGAATTGTGCATTTAAATAGTCCCGTGCCTGTGACTTGGTCGAGTGCAAGTCGAAGTCAGGTAGGATGGGGGTCTGATCAATATTGGTTTGGTGCTCCCCTGCCTATCGCTAAATGCCTCCATACCTAGCATCCCACTCATGTGTCCACATAACTACAACATCAACACCCCTCTGCATTTAGGCCTATGTACAAAATGGAAAATATAAATTATAATCAGTCCACGAATTAATTAGCATGCATACATGTAACTTAAAAAAATAAAATGTTGAAATATTAAGAATAAAAAAGTTTACCTCAACTACTAGTCCATGTGGTTGTACATAGTGACTCTCCTCCACATGACTGTTGTGATTTGGAGGTGGAGGTGGAGGAGTCTAAGCCATGGAAACATGGACTAGAGGAAGTTGCTCTGGCTGGTTAACTGCGTCTTTAGATTACCTTAGAAGCTCGTATGTGTAGTTGGATTGTGGATGCATGTTATCATGAAATTAATAATATAAATGCAATGTGTTACGAAATTATTTTATAAATAATGTATAATTGACAATAAGAGTCAAAAATTATGTATATATGTACTTGGTCTGTGTCATGTGGGTTGTTCACCCTCCAAGTGTCACGAATGGTATCATGAAACATACATGCATATGACAAAAGTTGGTCATGCCTTATACTCTTGAGATATGAATCATCATGTAATGCAGCTATGGGCCACGAGGAAATGAAGGTGGTATGCTCATCTCTCCATGCAATGTGACAAGTGCAATGGTCAATGTCCTTTGCATGTTATCTACAATGGTATGCCTAGTCCCATCGCTAAGTTGTGATGATTGCTCTAGCTCTATCGATAATACCATGCTCTGAGATGGTCATGGAAACAATCTTGGAGGTGGTGCTACATGAAAAGGATCTCTACGAGCCCTGACACGTTCATAAGTACCTGTTGAGATTGCAACAAGATGATGGAGCTTAGTGAAAAGAGTCGCCTTCACTAAGTGGGCCCGCAGGCAAATTATCGCGCAAGTTCTATTTTTGATCACAGTGTGGATGATCACAATGTGGGTGACCACAGTGTGAGTGATCACAATGTGGGTGACAAAAGTGTGGGTGACCACAGTGTGGGTGATCAAAGTCTATTTTTAGACTGGCTGTCAAAAATAGAAAAGTCAAATATTATTGTCTCATAATAATATTTGGACTATAAACTTGATCTTATTCTCTTGGAGCACTTCAGTTTGAGCTACAAATGTGGCCCATGCAGCTGTCAGAAGGAAGTACGCTTTTCTTATGAGTCAGTTGAGTTGTTGCATGCATGACTTCAGTTAGAACTCAATCAGTTGAGTTTGGTGGAGTTGATTGTGGAGTTGATGGAGTTGTGTTCAGTTTGACTTGGTTAAACTAGTTGTAGTTAGTCTAACTGCAAATAGACTAATGATGAGTTGTTAAACTAATTATTAACTCATAATACAACTATAGAATACATCAGTTAACTCAGTTGCATGTCAGTGCATGTTCAGTTCAGCAGGGACAGGTGTTAGAGAATCAGATTGCTATCAGTTGTGACTATAGTTGTGCATCAGATATTGCACAATCAAGGGATTGAGTATGCCAATGAGTTTGCTCATGTATTTTCCCAGTTTGTAGCTTCTGCTCACGTCTTACACATTGTGAGTGATTCTTTGGAGGTGAAATACGAGTTTGGTAGACCATTCTCATTCATTCTTGAGCAGGTATTGAGCAGTGGAGGCAGGCAAGCAGTGGAATAGATTTGGAGATCAGATCTTAGCTGTATTGTGTGTAACAGGTGGAGCTGGTACTGGATTGCTTGTGATAAGCATTGTACTTTGTAATGTTACATTGTCTCAATCATTAATATACAGATAGTGTGGGGTTTTTAGTGAGATGCTTTCCCCGGGTTACATACTGTGTTAATGTGTGAATGCTCTTGATGTTTTATTGTTATTGATGCTGCTATATTGATGATCAACGTAGAGGAGCTTATGTATTGTGTATGTGTTCCGCAATAGTACATGATCAGGATAATCTCCATTGAATACGTGTTAAATTATTCAAAATTTCTACATGGTATCAGAGCTAGATAATTGTAGAAAAAGTTTCTACATGGTATCAGAGCTGTTGATCATCAGATCTACTATTCAGGAAGTGTTTACATTCTATTTCTTCAGGCAGAGTCTGTAATCGGGCCAGGTAGCCTCTGGATTCATCCTTCCTTTGGAAGGTGAGATATCCGGTGAATGCCCATACAGTCAATCTCTGTACGAGAAATATTGTGTTCTCACGAATCTTAGATCCGAGGCGGTTGAGTTGGTTGCTGGTGGAATTCGAATTTGCAGCAGTGTTTTCTTGGTGACAACGCAGCAATGTCTTTCAACGGATTGCGATTGGAGTATGCTCTTGAGGGCAGCTCAAACTATATTGCATGGAAGGACAGGATGGAGGCAGTATTGGATGATAACGGGTTGAAGGAGTTCATAGATACGGATATCCCAAAGCCTACTAATGCTGCTGAGGCGGTAGTTTGGCAAAAGAAGACCAAAAAATGTCGAAGGATTCTGTTGGAGGGTGTGAAGGATCACATTCTGTCTAGCCTCCATGGAAAGGCTACTCCATATTTGATGTGGAAATCATTAACAGAATTATTCCAAAGCAAGAGCGATCAGAGGAAGCTGGCGCTCAAAGATAAACTCAGAAACATCAAATGCGAGAAGGGTGATAGTATTCCCAAGTATCTCACGAAGTTCACTCAGTGTCGAGATGAGCTGGGAAGTGTGGGGGTTACTGTCGATGATGAGGACTTGGTGAGCTTGGCTCTCCTTGGTCTTCCGAAGAGTTGGCATTCCTATCAGGACTCTGTCAATGGTCGGGAGAAATTGCCAGGATGGGAAAGACTATGGTCAGATCTTGTGCAGGAGGAGATCAGGCGGAGTACCAGGGACGGATCTTCGTCAAAGGGAGATGATGAAGAGAATTATGCTTTGGCTGCCAAAACAAAGAAAGGGAAGAGCAAGAAAGCTTCTCAGTCTGGTGCGAAAGGCAAGAAGCAGGATATGTCCAAGGTGAAGTGTTTTCACTGTCACCAGCATGGACACTATGCCACTAATTGTCCGCAGAAGAAGAAGAACAAGCAGGCTGCTGGATCTTCAACAGGAGAGGCTCTAGCCTCACATTTTAAGCTTGATTTTTCATTGATCGCATGCTTGGTTTCAAGTGTGATGGGATCAATGTGGTTCTTGGACAGTGGTGCATCTTTTCACATGACGGGAGATAGAGATTTGTTCTCTGATCTGGAGGACAAAGATCTTGGAGTGCACATCGAGATGGGCGATGATGGTAGATACAGTGCGACCGGTATCGGTACCATTTCCTTTGAGAGGGAGTCTGGTAAACCCTTCGTATTGAAGGAAGTCATGCATGTTCCAGGATTGACGAAGAATCTCATCTCAGTGGCGATGTTAGAAGACAAGGGGTATGATGTTGTTTTAAGCGAGGGAAAGGCTTTCCTGCGCAGCAAGACAACTGGTGAGACCCGAAAGATAGGGGTTCGAATGAGGAACCTTTATCAGTTGCATGTAGATGGATGCATAGCAATGGCGGGAAAGGCAGAAGGATTGGTGAGCCGGGATGATGGCGAGTTGTGGCACAGGAGATTGGGTCACCTTCACCATGGAGCCTTGAAGATACTGCAGCAGATCACTACAGGGCTTCCTAAAGGCACACTTGAGCAGTCAAATCAGTGCAAGGGGTGTACTTTGGGGAAGTTTGTGAAAGCCACCTTTCACGAGAAGGATAGTCATGCCACGACGATCCTTGAGAGAATTCACACAGATGTGTGTGGACCTTTCTCAGTTGCTTCGACAGCAAAACACAGGTATTATGTGATTTTTGTTGATGATTTCTCTCGTAAGTGTTGGATCTTCTTCATGCAGAAGAAGAGTGAGACATATTCAAAGTTCTATGAATTCAAAGCACTTGTCGAGAAGGAGTCGGGGAAGAAGGTGAAGGCTCTTAGGAGCGATAATGGTGGTGAATACATCTCAGACGAGTTCAAGGATTTCTGCAAGGCAGAAGGGATTCGTAGAGAGCTCATAGCTCCCCATAACCCACAGCAGAATGGGGTAGCTGAGCGGAAGAACAGAACGATTGTGGGTGCTGCACGGGAAATGTTGCATGATTAGGGCCTACCCCTTCACTTGTGGGCAGAAGCATGCAATACAGCAGTTTATGTGCAGAACCATTGTCCTCATGGGATACTTGGCATGAGTACACCTAAGGAGACTTATGCTGGTAAGAAGCCTGATCTTTCTCATTTGAGGATTTTTGGTGCTAACGTTTACATGCATGTGACGAAGGATGCCAGGAAGAAGTTGGAGCCGACCGCAAAGGTTGGGATATTTGTGGGGTACACTAATACGCCCCACAAATATCGTGTGTATTTGCCAGACAGTGGTAAAACTGTTGTGCGACGGGATATAAAATTTCAAGAGGAGAAAGCCATGAAGTGTTCGCTTGAGAGGGAGCTACACTTGCATGCAGATGAGGAGCTATTAGTTCCTAAGGATGAGCTTCAGGACGTGGATCAGCCACAGGACGAGGTTCATGGAGTGGAAGAGACCACTCATGCAGCGCCAACCATCAGAGGGCGAAAGCGCTTGACAGAAGTTAAGCGACTAGCTCAAGATGCAGAGAAAGTTGTAGGACCACCTACAGCCCAACGCAGGCAGAGACAGTCACCTGATCGGTACACTGGATACATGGCTCTGATGAGCAAGTGTGTTGTGACTGAGCCATCCTCTTTCGAGGAAGTTGTGGAGGATCCTGCATGGGTAGACACCATGGTGGAAGAGTATGATTCTATTGTCAAAAACAGTGCATGGGAGATTGTTCCTAGACCGGAAGGGAAATCAGTGGTGGGTTCGAGATGGATCTACAAGGTCAAGCAGGCAGCTGACAGGAGTGTGGAGAAGTACAAGGCAAGATTTGTTGCCCGAGGCTTTTCACAGATAGAGGGGATCGATTATGAGGAGACCTTTGCACCTGTCGCAAGGTATTCTTCCATACGGACGATTCTTGCTCTCTCAGCGCAGATGGGATGGCACATTCATCAGATGGATGTGAAGACTGTGTTCCTCAATGGAGTCATTGAGGAGGAGGTGTACATTGAGCAGCCCGAAGGCTTTGAGGTCTTCAGCAGCGAGTCGCATGTGTACAGGCTCAAGAGAGCGCTGTATGGGTTGAAGCAAGCACCACATGCTTGGTACACACTGATAGACAGCTATTTCACAGGACTTGGATTCTCCAAGAGCGAGGCGGATCCTAACCTATACCAAATTGTGGTGGAGGGTAAGTTGCTTATCATTGTATTGTATGTTGATGATTTGATTCTAACGGGTGATGAGCTGTTGATACTGTCATGCAAGAAGGATCTTGCTACAAAGTTTGAGATGAAGGACTTGGGCCTCCTTCACTATTTCCTAGGATTGGAAATATGGCAGCGGAGTGGTGGACTGTTTGTTTCTCAGGGCAAGTATGCTTGGGAGATACTGGAGAAGTTCAACATGCATGGCTGCAAGCCTGTTGATACTCCTCTTCCTGGAGGTTGGAGGAAGGAGGATGCCACTTCGGGAGAAGAAGTGGATGCCACTGTTTATCGACATTTGGCGGGGTCGTTGATGTATTTGGTTAATACACAACCTAATATATGCTATGCAGTTAACCAGCTTTCACAAGCTATGGTTAAGCCTACCAAGCTCTTCTGGAAGGCGGGCAAGCATGTATTGCGCTACTTGAGAGGCACATCGGGATATGGTTTGTGGTACAGACAGGAGGATGAGGTGAAGATATGTGGCTTCACGGATGCAGATTGGGCAGGGAGCCCAATGGACAGAAAGAGCACATCAGGAGGGGTCTTCAGTATTGGATCGACAGCAGTTTCTTGGTAGAGCAGGAAGCAGAGATCTGTGGCACTTAGTTCAGCGGAGGCCGAGTATATGGCAGCAATTTTGGCTGCATGCGAGGCTATATGGATGAGGAAGATCCTGGTTGGTTTGTTCGGTTCTCATTTGGATCCTACTGTGATTTACTGTGATAACCAGAGTTGCATTAAACTCTCGGCTAATCCTGTATTTCATGATAGATATAAGCATATTGACATCAGGTACCATCATATCAGAGATTGTGTGCAGCGGAGGATCATGTTTCTTTCATATATTCCAACGGAGGATCAGGATGCTGATATTCTTACGAAGGCTCTCACCAGGAGAAAATTCGAGTACCACCGAGGCAGGATAGGGGTTGCTGATAATCCATATCTTGTCGAGAGGGAGTGTTGAGATTGCAACAAGATGATGGAGCTTAGTGAAAAGAGTCGCCTTCACTAAGTGGGCCCGCAGGCAAATTATGGCGCAAGTTCTATTTTTGATCACAGTGTGGGTGACCACCGTGTGAGTGATCACAATGTGGGTGACAAAAGTGTGGGTGACCACAGTGTGGGTGATCAAAGTCTATTTTTAGACTGGCTATAAAAAATAGAAAAGTCAAATATTATTGTCTCATAATAATATTTGGACTATAAACTTGATCTTATTCTCTTGGAGCACTTCAGTTTGAGCTACAAATGTGGCCCATGCAGCTGTCAGAAGGAAGTACGCTTTTCTTATGAGTCAGTTGAGTTGTTGCATGCATGACTTCAATTAGAACTCAATCAGTTGAGTTTGGTGGAGTTGATTGTGGAGTTGATGGAGTTGTGTTCAGTTTGACTTGGTTAAACTAGTTGTAGTTAGTCTAACTGCAAATAGACTAATGATGAGTTGTTAAACTAATTATTAACTCATAATACAACTATAGAATACATCAATTGACTCAGTTTCATGTCAGTGCATGTTCAGTTCAGCAGGGACAGGTGTTAGAGAATCAGATTGCTATCAGTTGTGACTATAGTTATGCATCAGATCTTGCACAATCAAGGGATTGAGTATGCCAATGAGTTTGCTCATGTATTTGCCCAGTTTGTAGCTTCTGCTCACGTCTTACACATTGTGAGTGATTCTTTGGAGGTGAAATACGAGTTTGGTAGACCATTCTCATTCATTCTTGAGCAGGTATTGAGCAGTGGAGGCAGGCAAGCAGTGGAATAGATTTGGAGATCAGATCTTAGCTGTATTGTGTGTAACAGGTGGAGCTGGTACTGGATTTCTTGTGATAAGCATTGTACTTTGTAATGTTACTTGGTCTCAATCATTAATATACAGATAGTGTGGGGTTTTTAGTGAGATGCTTTCCCTGGGTTACATATTGTGTTAATGTGTGAATGCTCTTGATGTTTTATTGTTATTGATGCTGCTATATTGATGATCAACGTAGAGGAGCTTATGTATTTTGTATGTATTCCGCAATAGTACATGATCAGGATAATCTCCATTGAATATGTGTTAAATTATTCAAAATTTCTACAGTACCTCCCAAGCTAGGTCCATAAAACTTAGATTCGGTGTTGGTGTAATCCAATATCATATGTAGCACAAACTCCGCATATATATGCTTTGCAAAGTAAATGGGGACTTGGTCATGGTGGGTGAATTGGACCCAAGCTCTAATGAATTGATCATAAACAAAAGGGGCCACGTCCACATTCTTAAATATTTTAGCGAAATCAGACCAACATGTCTAGCGCAACAATCTGGAGGGATGTCAAACAATTCCCCATGAACATCAATGTTCTTGGTGGCATCTTTCACCACCTTCCAAGTATGTGGGCCTCTAACCTCCAACCTCCTAATCTTATGTATGGAATATAGGAGGTAGCTTTGTGGGCCAGCCCTCTGGTATGTATTGATAAACTTGTTGATGATATTCAGCATCAAAGACAAACTACGCCTAGTAGGTGAACTAGTAGATATTTTATCCAACTCTCATGTGATATTGGCCAGGCCCTAACATCCTCAACTGTGATATTGGTTATAACATCATTCCACATAGTTCTCGACACTACACTTTGATCCTCGTCTTCGCCCTGTTGAGGGCCTACAAATCATAAATATAATTTAATATATATAACAAACTAGAATCATAATAACATATACATTAAATTCAAGCACCTCAATTGAAGATGATTTAAAAATTAAAGACAATTTCAAGACATAAACACATAATGTTTAAAGAGGATTTAAAATGCAAGATGTGTACCTATAACAAGTGAAGAAGGTCCACTATCTGTAGCAAGATTATCAATAGAAAAAAGAAACACTATCTTTGACACTCTGATTGGTGTCAGATAGAGGATCTATGAGTGTAACAAACACTATAAAATGGCTACATGATCTAGCCCGGTCATGTATAACAGATCCCCCAACACTCTGACGGGTGGCGGTTGGGGGGCGTATGGGAGATGGTTTTGCAAGAAAAAAATGTTGACATAGAAAGAATGTTAGCAAGAAAACCATTTATAAACTCAAGTAGAATAATCTAGGTTGAAGTCCTAAACTAAATAGAGTCTCTTTTTTTATAAATTATCAACCAAAGTATTGAGTTCCATGTAAACATAATCAAAAAATGTGATCAAATCTAACTTACACTTTTTCCCATTTATAAATAATGCATTTTATTCATAGAGCATAAATATGTAAATATATGTAAAAATTTGAAATAAACCTATTTGCAAAACTAATGAAACTTCATGCCAACTAAATACTTCATAAGACAAGTTCTTATAATGTTTGATTTTGACACGACATGTACTAGGTGCAAGCACGTGAAGACAATGTTTCTGGTACAACACACTACATAATGAAACAATATGGTACAAATTAGAAAAGAGTCAAAATGCTTATATATTTACTTTAAATGCACTTTTCATCATGGATTTAATGTATGTATCAATGATGCAATGTTGAAACTTGAAAATATATATGTGTGTGTGTGTGTTAAATGTTCTATACTAGATGTTATATATATTTATATTTACAGTTATATATGTGTGTGTGTGTGTGTATTGTTTTATATATATATATATATATATATATATATATATATATATATATATATATATATATATAGATATAGATAACAAAAAAATCATTTTGGACTTTTAATTTAGTTAATATTTTCTGTAAGTACAACTAATTTTTTAAAACAAATTACTATATTTATTATTAAAAAATATTTAAAATAAAAAATAAAAAATGAAATAAAATTTTTTATTTGATTTAATAGAGGTTCACCATGAACAACCATATTCATTGTGTCAATCTAAAGCTCCTAATTTATTTATTTATTTATTGGTTATAGTTTAATTTGTCTGTTTTGAAATTTTTTGAGGCATAAAATTTGCTCGAAATTTAAAATGCATTTTTAATAACAAAAAATCATTTTTTTTAATTTATTTCACAAAATTCCTAAGAAAAACTTTAAAACCTAAAATAATTAAAAAAAAAAGTTTTTACCATAGAAAATATTTGTCATAAACATGCTACCATTGTAGATAACTTATACAATGAAAAAAAAATTATAGTTTTTTTGGGTGGTTTTCAAGGAGTTTCTTGATGGTTTTCTAATTTGTTTTTGGTCTTCAAGGGTCTCCTTAATGGTTTTTTAGATTGTTTTTTGTGCTTTTCAATGGTTTTCTTGGTAGTTTTTTGTGGTTTTCATGGTGGTTTTCTTGATTTTTTTGAAGTTTTTGTATGGTAGGTTTATTTTCAAATCAATTTATTTTATTTTACAAAAAGAAAAAAGGCAAAAATGACAGGGAACCTACCTTAGCTTGAGCCTCTTAATCATTGGTGGGGTTGATGGGTAGTTGGGTTGAGTTCCTCCATCTCGGTCGAGTTTAGAAATATTTGGTCGAACTCCTTTATTTCTCGCGGCCTAGGAAAAATGACTTATGCAAGTTGTAGACGGGGTTTTTAACAAGAAATAACGTTTTTTTAAACACTCAATCAAGTCATTTTTAAGCACCTAAATGGCTCAATCAAGCACTTAAAAATTGCTAGATTGAGTGCTTAAAATTGCTCGATTAAGTATCCTTTTTCACCAAAATGCGCCATTGCTTTGCCAAAAAATGTAACTCAACTCACCCATATATATGTATATGTATATGTATATGTATATGTATATGTATATGTATATGTATATGAATATGAATATGAATATGAATATGAATATGAATATATGTATATGTATATGTATGTGAAACATCATGATTATAGATATGAATCATCATTATCTTACTTTATATGGTAAAATGGATGTTCATTTATAATTATTATTTTTATTTTATATATCTATTTCATATATATATGTGTGTGTGTGTGGGGTCTTATTTCTAATTATATGTTTATTGCATGGAGAGTGGCATTTTATAGTAGCATATGAGGGAGGTGTATAAAAAAAATTGTGCTCAACATCGATTGATATGTGTATCTCTTAAAATGAAAATAAAATATTTTTGTTTATCATAAAAATATTTCACTCAATCTCAATTATAAATAAAGTATTGCATTGTCCATATGAAGTCGCGTAATTTTATATAACTTTAGAGAGAAACAAAGTAATTAAAAGTAAAAATAATATGGATATTTTCACTTTGGATCATAAATAAAATATTTCAACATACAAGGTTAAATAAATATATTAATAAAAAAAATAAAACCAATTTTAGTGGGTTCTTTATTGTACATTATGGCATTTTTCTTAGGTATGTTTTTCTATCTTTGAAATTTGGCAAAGATTTTTTGGAGTTACAAGCTTAAGCTATATAGTCTACATAATCCAAATGTTAGGGGGATCTCCAAGGCATTGAATACATTTACTTATTCAAAAATACAATTTAAACAATGAAAAATTAAATATGATAACAAGGGGATCAAATCTCTTGAGGTGAGAACATTTTTTTCAAATTTTTCACTTTAAAAAATATTTGCACCTCAAGAAATTTGATCTCTCTCAACTCTTACTAAACTCATGATTAAGTTAGATATATATTAATTACTTAAATTTAAACATAAAATTTTGAAATATCATAGTTCCACATATAAATCATCATTATTTAATTTATTTAATGTAATATGCATATTATAAATTTATTTAATTTGATATGCATATTATAAACTTATTTAATGTAGTAAGCATACTATGAACTTATTTAATTTATTTAATATGGTAGGTATATTATGGGCTTATTGAAAAAAGCATTGTTTATAATTTTATTAATAATTTACATCATGGTAAATTGAATTGAATTTATTAATTCACTTACTATTCATTTATTCAATTTGGAGGAAATGTAGATAAATATGTCCTCTAGTTAAATTTAAACTCTAATTTCAAGTATTGGTTGTACTCGTAATAAGAAACCATTGCCCAGCTCTAAAGCACTACCTATCGGGTATTGTATTAAAGTTCATGTCAACTATCTGAAAAAGGTTTCTATTATCGTTTCTCGTGCTTGGGGCGTGATGCGGTAGCGGCTTTTGGATCAAGGAAGAGAAAGATGAGTCGGCTACTACGAAATCGAGTATAGGTCTCTGTACGTAAGATGGAGATCCATATTTTTATCTATGTATGGATTTATATATGTATAAGTCAAAATACTAAACCGTTTGTTTTTTAACAAATTTTGTGTCTATAAATACTAGGTAGCTTGGAAGTGGTAGTTAAATACAATATTTTTTTTATGAAATTTGGTGAGAATAGACATGAAATTTAAAACATATCTAAATTTTATACTTAATTCCAAATTATGATAACAAATCAATCAAAATTTGCAAGTGCAAAAATAAAAGAGCGAACTTATTATAGGTTAGTTTTCACATAAGAATTTATCGTTGCATTGGTTCTAAGCTTAAAAATAGTTTCTAAATTACATAAATATTCTTGGAATGTAGTGTGAAGGTATTATAATGTGCCTGGTATAGAATATTCAAAATTGATCTTCCCATTTGAACGCATGAGAGATCATTTATTAAAACACTATATTTTATATTATAAAATTTACAAATCTGAAGCAAAATTAGAAATAGTATTGGGTGATCTAGAATAGCCAAATCTTAAGAAAACTCTCCTAATTGAAAACTTTTGAGTTTCTCACAAGGTGATTGATTAAACAACAACCACTAAATATATTTATATTTTCTTTCTTTTCTTCTACCTTACTTATCCACACTATGCTCCACTCATTCTCCTTCAATTTTTGTTTATAATTTTCGTTTTATTCACCCTTTTCCTCTTTTCTCTTCAGTTGTAGGCAACATGATATTCCCACTTTATTTTTTTCATGTTCCCCTTCATCCTCTTTGACTTCTCTACAACTTTCTAGCACTCTTTATTAATTGGGCTCACTACCTCAAAATTCTCCCACTTAATGGTTGTTTCTACCTCCCATCCTCACTCTTTGATTCCACCACCATTGTCTCATCAATATCACTAATGTATAACACTTAAGTGTTCCTCTCATTTTTATTTTTGGACAACAAACACTCCTATACTACAATCACTTATTATTGAAGCATCTTCGCAACCTCATTTGGTAGATTCTTCAACATCTCATCCTTCACAACCTCCATCCAATGCTCTCAAGATTGGAGTTATGTAACCTTTACCAAAATTTACTCAATCCGTCTACATTTATTGAATCCATACACTAGAGTTGTGATCCATGCACTCATTTAGATAACTCTACCTAACATTACACTTCCTCTAGATATCAACTTGTTAATGTTTCTGTAATTTATTCTCCATCTAAGACATGTTATGCATTCCTCACCTCCCTTATCTTCATTAATCATCTATTACTTTGTTGCACTACTATTACACATTTTCATGTAATCATCTTCTTCAGCATGACAACATTCCTTTTGCATCATTTTTCCTAGTATGGTTTTACATTTGTTTAAGTAAATTGCCTCTTTTTTCATCTAAAAAGACATCAACACCAAACAATTATGGGAATCAACATTTCTGATATGTATCTTTTCCACTACTTTATCGATTGTAACATCATCTCTAGCTATTATTGTCATATATGTCTATTTTTATTTATCACCATCTCAGTATAATTTCTAAGAACTATCATCATTGATCTTCACTTCCATCTTGAATAGGGATTGTGAATGGTTCACGACACTCAAACTAGGTTGATCTTTTTTAGGTTATTTCTTAGACTCCCTCTCTAGTTCTTCCAAATATATTGATCTCCCCTCGCACCTAAGCTCTGGATTAGCCCTCATATTCTCTAAATATCCTGACCTTATTGGCGAAGGCCGCTAAGAGAAGGTTCACATTATGGTTTATATTTATGATTTGTGGTTCCATCCAAGCAAACCTCTCCTCTATGGGATGTTGAGGGTTATTAATAGATTCATTGGACATGGCTAAGGAGATTTGATTTCTGTCTTAACCGATCTAGATTCCCTACAACTCCTTAAAATATACATAAAGAAGCATATTCTAATACCAATATGATCTATAAACTACTGTGGATATTCCACTAGGTAGTTCGTCGCAACAAATATAATAAATTTATACTAAAATATGAAATCTATGAGGGTTATTTTCCTTAAGCTTCTGCATTTATTAAGTTATTTTTTATTTTGTATGCATGAAAAATATAAATATGCTTAAATTCGAGAACAAATAGAACAATCATTCACACACCACAATAACACAAAATATGATCTGGGAAACCCTTTTGAGAGAAAACCCAGTTAGAAGGTGTGGTTTCTTTGCTCTCTCTTTCTATGAATAAAACTAGATGCAAGTACAAAGGAGTGAGACTTGTGGCCCATGGATGCTATAATGTACAATCCTTCTTTTTTTTCTTTCTCTTTATATCCACTCTCATCTACTCCATTCATCTATGGAACAAAATGCACTTGAATGGAATGGAACCCCTTTTCCTCTTAGTGGCCTAGTTATAACATGACCTAATAGCCAACTAGGGGTTAAATTTTACCCATTCAATATTCAATATGACTTGAGAACTGGCCCTTCTAGAGCTTTATTCATATTTCCCACATGGCTAGCCCCTTTTCCATGACTAACGATGGCTAACCTGGAATCCTCTCAAATTATGGTGGTCAATTTCGATAGGTCAGCTCCTAGAAGGCATAACTTTCTCATTTGATCTCTGATTGAGGCGATTTTTATGTCATTGGAAAGATATCAATGTGAATATTGTGGAATCTAGTTCCATAGTAAGGTTGTTTTAAAATCCCATGGTAAACCTCGTGGAAAAGTACATAAAGCTAGAAAAATTTTACAGAAGTTGCTAACATGTAACATTCCAAATTAACTATTCCATATTCCTTCATTGACCATTTGATAAAACTTCATCATTACATAGATCAACTTTAGAAATGGAATAATAAATTTCATAACATAACAACCACTGTTGTTGCATATTATCATAAACTTTCTGATGTAACTTTGCATCATTTTCATGATTCTTTTTACTAGGTTAATTAATCACATACTTGATATTGTAAACGTCACATTATGTAAGGAAATAACATCATCAGAACGACACAAAATACAAACACATCATTGGACACCAATATACCCTATAAACCTCATATGGTGAAAACTAGAAAATGTTTAATTTTATTAAACGCTCATGATTTTGTTCACCCCTCACTTAATGGCTTGTAAGGGAGTCCATCCCTTAATCATTGTCATAGAATTTTATAAACAAATATCATCCTAAATACAACATAACTAGCTAAATTTTTCATTAATCTTCATATCGTTTACTCACAAATCCTCGAAAATTATGTCTTTGTGGCCCAGTTGTTCCCATCAGTGGAACATCCTATAGTTGGCATTCCTCAATATGATTTGACCATTAGTTCTTTACCTGCCACAATGTTAAGCATGATCTAGCATTTGCATAAGTCGCCATCTTTCCCTACCATTGATGTCGTTAGCAAAATTTGATATCATGATTAGATAATCATCCAATAATCAATCTTTATCACTATTGCTTTAACATCTATTCATGCGCATATCATAAATTAAATATCATGACATGTTTGCTTTAACAACACTACACATGCATTAGTTAAAAGAGTATAATTGTTAATCATGTCTATAGACAAATACCAGATTAACTATGATTCCACTCTCACAAGTACACATTCTTTTACGAAGGCCAAAAAACTAAAACTTTCTATATTTTTTTAAGGATACTAACATCTTAGCTTGATATTCGTTCATATATAAACTTATTCAAAAGAAACTAGTCCTCGTCTATTTATTTGTGTATGCAGATATGTATTCTCTTCCAAAAGAACTAAAACAATAGATAATATTCTTACGCATTTGAATGCACTTTCTTTTCCAAAAGAGAACTAACGTAATAGATACTATTCTTGTTCATGCAACTGCATGTTCTTTCCAACATCATCTTTTCTAAAGGAGATTTATTCGCAATAGCTATTGTACATGAAAAAACACATGCTCTATTCCAAAATAAAGCTAGCATAATAGTTATTATTTCTTGCATGAAACTACTTGTTCTTTCCAAAATAAATTAAGATGGTAGATATTCTACTTGTATGCAAAACATATCTTTCTTTCCCAAGGAAACTAACTAAATCTTGCATGCTAAAACACATTTCTTTTTGAAGGAATAAAATGCATAGCAGACACTCTTTCATGGATACAAACACACTTCCCTAAGTTTTCAATATAGTAGAAAAAAACACATATTCCTTCTAAGATAAATTAACATGATTTCTATTGTTTTGTGCACAGATATCACACATATTCTTTTCCCAGAAATTATCCATATAACTATTATTTAGGTGCATTGAAGCACATGTTATTATTTTCAAGAAACTAATAAAAATAATCATATATTCTTTTCAAGAAATCTAGCTCAATAATTGTTCTATCCTTGCAAGTACATAGACTATTCCCAAAGAAAGATGACACAATAGTTGTTCATTCTCTACATGAAAATATATATTTTCATTTCCAAGAAATTATTCTTTTACTACAGGAAAATATATATATTTTATTTCCAATAAATTATTATTTTACCATATGCTAATGTATATATTTTCTTTTCAAGTACTAACGCAATTATCATTTCTTTTTTTGCAAATATATATTTATTTTCTAAGAACTAACACAATAATTATTTATTTTTCTGCATACATATATATATATATATATATATATATATATATATATATATATATATATATATATATATATATCTATATATATATATATATATATATATATATATATATATAGATATATATTCCAATAACTAATACAAGTGTTATTATTTATGTGCACATGTTCTCCTCTAAGAAAACTATACAATAGTTATTAATGTTACTTATTCCTTTCCAAGAAAGACCTATGTCTTATATTTTTAAAAGGAAAACACATAGGGTAATTATAACTACACATTCCTTTCTAAGAGAAAATCCCAAAAATTATGATCTTTGCACATGAGAATCCTTGGAAAATATTTTCAAGGGGTATAAATGGTTGGCACGAGAATTTTAAAAGAAAACCTTCAACAAGTTAATCTTATTTTACCTAAGTACATGTGCCTAGTAACTCATTAAAGTTTTCCCAAAACATTAAGTAGTCTTTACTCATTCGAATTTCATGAAATATTTTCAAGAAAATAATCCTACGCACAGGATCATACATGCAAATACATTTTATTTCTCAATAAATCTATCCAATAGCTAAAATGTTCATGCAAATAAACACATATTTCTTTTCAAGAAAACATGGTTGATCATCTTTTATGCACATGAATCTTTTCCAAAAAATGTCACGGTTTCTTTATCATTTACGTGTAAGGTTCTCATGCATTCCTTTCAAAAGAATATAGATAATATCATAGTTAATTCATCTTTCTACGCACATGACCATGCAATATTTTCAAAATATTAACTCACATACTTTTCTTACATAGTGAGACCTTTCTCTACTTACCATAGATGAATGGAGGAAAGGAAGTGATTTCTTGTAACTCTAAGAAAAAAAAGTGTTGCTCCCTCCATTTGTGACTTTATATAAATCCCTTGCAATAAAAGGAATTTTCCCTTTGAATTGCATCCATTAACTTATACCAACATCTAATTTTTTTCTCACATGAATTGAAGTCGCATCTAACGCGCTTGTATATATCCCATTATTCATTATTGTTATGCATTTCCTTGTTGGTTTTGGTGACTTTCAAATTACTCACACCAGCATGTTCATACTAGAAAACCATTGATTATCCTAATAATGAGTAGAGACTCCATGCTTCCACTTCCTTGTGGGATCTACTTATGGAATTTACATTGATTTGTGAACCATTAATTTAGTTGGGTTATGCCTCATAACTCACATAGAAGGATGAAAAGTTAATGTCGCTTTAGAAAAAAATAGAGAAGGTGGAATAATAAGGAGGCTACACTTCCCTTCATGAAAACATAATTAGTTATGAGTTAGATCACTGCGTATATCATTAACTATGTAGAAATCTTGTTTTTATCCTCACCCAAGATTCACATCAACAGTATCAACCAAGAAAACAATATGGTTACTCTTCAGTGGTTGCAACTGAATCAACCCTAACTACTTCTTGATAGTTTCACATCAATAATATTTTCATGTTAAATTAGTAATATTTTTACTAATAAGTTATACATGATATTTTACAGTAGGGATATTACATCCTCCCTCACTTAAAGGAAAAAAATTACTTGGTGGTTATCATTAACTTTTACACATGATATAATAATACAAACAACCAAAAGAGAATCCTTCCCTTTCAAAATGAAGGATTTTATCTCCAGGAAATACCATCAAGAAAAAAAATTGACGCTTTAACAATAGTCATAATCATTTACAGCTATAAAAATATGCAATGTCTACTTTCCATCACTTAGCAATTTTTCAATTTCATAGAAACAAAAAATAAAATCTCTATATTGACTTATTGTTATTTTTCAATTATTCTTGGAAATCATGGTCACCTTATGCAAAAATTTAGCTATAGGTGGTTTATCAGTTGTGGCAAGCACTCAAAGAGTGGTTTGATAGCCCAACGGTAAGAACCTAGGGTGATTTCACAACCTCTATGGCAAGCACCCTATAAATTGTGATCATCAAATTCAATATAATCATAGTAATCACAACATTTCAATCATTAATTATTTATGTCATGTCAGATGGCATTTTAACCACAATTATTCCACAAGTTCTTAGAGAGAACCTAGCTCTTTAATCATCGAAATAATCAATAATTACACCAAGTGCATACTATCTTAGCCTCCTGCTAATGATATTCATAAGATTGGTAATACAATCAAGGAAATTACACTTCCAATAATTCATTTCTGAGCACTAGGATCCATTTTTTTCAAGATGTGTATAAAATTTTTACACCAACATATAGAAAATTCATTTTTAACACATCATTTATCTAAGTAGTTAACTTCTTTTGTTATAAGAATCACAATGGGCATAAGAATTCTCCTCCCAACCAACAGGAACTGGTTTCCACAACCATATTGAGCCATTTTCACATCTAAGACAGTTCTTTGACAATGACCACACTTGGTCTAATATAGGATTCCTCTTGGCAACGTCCTTCCTATTCCCCTAATAGTGTCATGTATTTTATTTGATGGTTCTACCAGTGTTTCTCTCCCACTAATGTTGTCTATAAATTATTGCCTTTCTCTCCCACAATAATTCCAACCAGATCCAGACTCATGGCATTTATCTCCAACCTTTTTTCTCTCATTTGTGAGTAATTTTGATCTCAATGGCTCACTCTTTCGGCCTCCTCTGCCTTTCAAAACTACCGATAATTGTCTAGCATGTGAAACTCTCTTTCACACATTTTCCCATTGGAATTTACATAATTGATCATATGCACATTATCATTAAAGAAAAAGTAACGTTTATGTGCATCATGCATTCATACTTGACCCTCAACATGGGTACTATAATCTGTAAAGTAAATTTGACAGAATTCATAACTAACATCTCATATCATATGGGCGGTATTCATTTCAAATTTTCACATAATTATCAACCTGCAGTTTTAGGAAAAACAATACCAATCTTGCACATCGTAACATTAAACTTTATACCTTCTCATTTGCATTCACAATTCACATTGCAATGTTTTACCTTTCACATGTTCTTATGTTTCCACTAAGCTACCCATGCTTAATCACTTAGCAACATTACTCACAATTAAAAGCATACCTTCTACAAAATATTGTTATGCACAAAACGTTATTCAAGATGCATTTCACTTTTAAATGCATCCATGTTCTCAATATTTCAGCATGGTAGAAAGGTATCGATCCTCAGTTACTTTTCATAAACCACTTTCATGTATTAAAAGTAAATATAAAAATAATGATACATCTCGTAGATGCTACATCCAAGGAAATTGAAAACAAAGTTTCCATGAAGTTGTTTTCCAACATAATAGTTAAGGGAATATGACTTTAATCGTTCATATTCCCATGGTTATAATTCATGTAGAATGAAATTTCATCTAGACATATGTATCTAGTCATCAATCATTAATGCATACTAGCTAGCATCATCATTTAACCATCAATTTGTAAAGTTGTGTAGTTTTGAACAAATAAGGTAATCAGCAACATCTTATTACTACTAGGTTTATCATTAAGCTGATAGAATCATCCAATCAGTCACTTTAATGATACTATTGTATCATTATCCAAGTTATTTGTAACCTTCCATAACTTACAGCCATAGGTATGCATTTCTAAACAAGTATCTACTTGAGTTTGAGTATTTGAAATATAATCCACGGTAGCCATTTTGTATTGATGTTTCAAGTCTATAACAAGACTCATCGTCATATGTTTCAATTATCTACTTTCAAAATACGATATTATTATGCATAAAAGCATATGCAAATATGTATTCATATACAACATTGATTTATTGTTAATGTGTAAATTTCAATAACAATTATGGTAACAATCCAAACATCCCTAATTTCCACAGTGTATTGTTACCAACAGACTAGCAACATGAAGTAAGCTACCACAATCACTTGTTTACAACTTACAATAAGCTTAAAATTGATTCATGGATATAAGTTTAATAGTTAGCCATGAAAATTAATCAATGCTACGAACCATCTTTATTCAATCATAACCCATGATAAGACTCAATTAGCTAATAGCCATTATAGTCATTGTCTCTATTTATCATGTAAAGATATTCTTTCAGTGTCTTTTAAAACATCCTATTGTCCTCTCTAAGTACAACCCCCACCTTTCACATTTGTGCATTCATTATTTATAATAGTGCGTTGTAATTTTAGTCATGTTCTTTAAATGCACAATAATAATTATTGTAATAGTATTGCATATAAAGGTTGGTAATTAATCCTTACTATCACTAATGAGTTCTCACGACTTTTTCTTTCTTTTTTTTGCTGAAGCAAGAGTCGTACCTTCTATTTCATTAAATTGGAAAACAAATTACATAAAATACAACATTCCCAAAGGAACTGTGGGCCAAAGAAAAACTATCCTCTTAAAGCCAAGGGCCCCAAGCTAAAGGCTAAAACACTGAGCCAAGGTCCCACAAACAAAACTACAATGCCCTCGAAAAATAGACAGAGCCGAGAACGTTCGATCTCCCCTTAGAGATCTGACGGACGAGGCTCAAACTGGGCTGGAAACAAGCAAACATTTTAAGATTAGAATCGGACCCAATGTGGACATAGGGACCAATCTAAAAGGATTTCGGGTCCGAATGGGGGGATAACCCTCGAGCATGTAGATCGCGCGAAATCTACCGATTCCCACCATGAAGCGAAACAAGCACGGAAGATATTCCTCACCCGGACCTGCATACTTTTTCTTAACCGTCGATTCTCCTCGCCAGATCCAATGGCGGAGGATGATATCGCAATACCTAGAAGCACGGCGATTAACCATGCAATAAAAAACCTAGACCCACCAACATGCTCGCTTATTCCTGACCATAGATCCGTCTTGCTTGATCCGATGGCTGAGGATCATATCGCACGAGCCAAAAGCACCAAGAATTAGCACGCAATGAGGGCGGTATTCCTTCCCCTCCCTTGGCCACATGTTGCTTGGTGAGTGGAATCACTTCCAACTCTGAAATACTGCTTCCAACTTGAAGTGAATACGATAAACCATAAACCACCCCAGGAGCGGTATTGCGTCCACAGAAAGAAAAACGGGGATTTTAAGTCTACCGAGAAAGCCAGGACTCCGGCCCCTCACACCATCCCATCTCCACTGGTGAATGAAGCAATGTAAGATGAAAATCCACCTGTCCAGCCAACCATCCGAGAAATAGTGTCTGTCGAGTAACGTCCACCTAACCTTCATCCCAAATATGACCTTACTTCAGAAAGAACACTTCATAATGAATCCAAATCAGCTAGATCCCACCTCTGTGTCTCTGATTCGAAACACCATCCTATTCTCATCCACCTAGTCCTTACAATGCACCTTTAATCTATTCTGAAGCATCTCTTGCCAACTCAGCACGACCCTACTTTTGGTACAGAGCACCCCTTGATTGGCCAGAATGTCCACCAATTTATTTGCCATCCTTCGCACATGGTTAAAACTCACTGTATGTAAGCATAAAAGGTGAAGTTGAATCCGTTGAAAGACTTGGAGTAGCCTCCAGTGTTTTGAGACTTTTTCCGGCTCCGTGCCACAGCTGATTCTCTTGACCGAGTTAATGATTAACTCAGAATTAGCTTCAACAATTACATTTTGGAGATTATACTACTTTAGGAATTCTAAACATTTCTCAAGAGCCATTAATTTTTCCATATTGTTAGTGGCTCTTCCCAAATGGCAATGGAAGATGAAAAGGATACCGCCATTTTCATCCCTTAACACCCCTCCAAAGCCAATAATACCTGGGTTTCCTTTTGAAGCCCCATCAATGTTGTATTTCAAAAAACCCTGAGGGGGAGGATGCCAGTAATCCTGCTCAGTATCCAGTTTCATTACCTTCCTATCCAAGCCCTATGGTATAAGCCCCTGCATACCCAACTGAAGAAGTATCTACATTTCAACTTCTGAAGGTGGATTCTTAGGGGAAGTACGCACTATAGTACCTACCGTCTCCTTAAGTTGTCTTAAGATCTGCTCGAAAAGGTGTTGGGAGGAACTCTTTTCATTTTTGAAGATTTTGTTGTTCCTTTCTTTCCAGACATTCCATATTATGAAGCTTGGCGTTAAAGCCCAAGCTGAGCCAAGAAATTCATAATCAGAGAAGTTTCATCTCCAGTTGTTTAGGGTATTGATAATGCTTCCTTTTTCCTTGTCTGTCTGTTGGAAAATATTGGCAAAAGTATCCCACAGCCAGGAGGTGAAAAAGAAATTATTGAGAAAGTGCTCCATTGTTTCCTCTTGGGCTTCACAAAGCTAGCATCTGGAAGGACCTAGAACACCCCTCTTCCGAATGTTATCCCAAGTCAGAATTTTCTTATGATGTACCAGCCACATGAAGAGTTTGATCTTCATCCAACCTTGATGCCTCCATAGGTTCTGCCAAACCCTGTCTGGTACATTGGAGTCCAGCTCAAGGAGTATGCATTTTTCCTCCTTAAGATTGAAGTTACCTTCATTATTGTTGCCCCATCTAAGTTGGTCATGCCCCCTATCACTAAAATCTTCCTTTGTTCCAACATTTTCAGAAGTGCCTTTGCTTTTGCTTTCAAGGGGCTATCATCCCTGTAATCTATATTATTCTAGGTTCTCCATTTTCCTTCACTATTGGTTTGATCCCAAAAATCTTTTACCTTAAATAATCCTTTGGTATTTGTCTATTTCTTGAGGTCCATAAAGTCCTCTCTTAACAGTGTAGGTTCTTGTTTCCATTTATCCTCCCAAAATAAAGTAAGATCTCCCTCTTTGACTTCCCAGAAGCTATTTTTTTGTACTAAGCCTCTATTCTCCCAGGCCTTATTCCAAATGTGTGAGCCCTTTATGATGCTAGACATCCTTATGTGATCATTATTTTTCCAAGTGCTAGCATATTTTTCTTTCCAGATACTAGCCCACTAAGCCTTTGGGTCTTTTACCCAACGCCACCATAATTTTGCCCCTAAAACTTTGCTCAGTACTTCCGGATCATCCAATCCAAGACCCCCATGGTTTTTAGGTTTGCAAATCTTATCCCAGGCTACCAAGGCCCATTTCTTTCTTTCCTCCCCCTTACCCCAAAGAAAGTCTCTTTGAATGGTTCTAAACTGTTGCAAAACTCCTTTTGGAGCTAGAAGGGTTGATAGCATGAAGACGGGGATTGATTGAAGAACAGCTTTTGTAAGCACTAATCGACCGGCCAAGTTTAAAGATCTAATAGTCCATTTCCTTATTTTATCCTGCATCTTATTAATCACTGGCTCCCAAATGCTCTTGTGCAAAGGTTTATCAGTGAGAGGAACTCCCAAATATTTGGAAGGAAGGACATCCCTTTGAAAGTCTAGAATTCTCGAGATATTTCTCTGAATTGCAATATTGGTATTAAAGAAAAAAATCTTAGATTTGGAGAGATTAACTTCCATACCTATAGCCATGGCAAAGTCACATAGGATTTGTTTATATGCTAGTGCTTCTTTGACCGTGGGGATTCCCTACAGCATGGTATCATCAACAACTTGTTGATGGGTCAAAGCCTTTCCAGTCTCAGAAAATTGGAGACCCTGGATATTACCAAATTCTTTCGCATGCTTGATAGACCGACCAAGTCCTTCCATCATGAGGATGAAGAGAAAGGGAGAGAGTGGATCCCCCTGCCTGAGGCCTCTTGAAGTAGTAAAAGTCTCAGAGGGAGAACGATTAACTAGAATTGAAAAGCTAGAAGAAGTTACCAGGGCCATGACCCATATTACCCAGTTATGATCAAACCCAAAAGCAATAAGGACCTTCCTAATGTAGGTCCAATTCAACTTATCATAAGCTTTGTCTAGATCTAATTGCATAATCATTCCAGCCTTTCTATTTCTTGTCAATTAGTGCACCACCTCATGCACTTGAATGATGTTATTAAGAATTTGTCTGCCCTCCACATAACTAGATTGCTCCACAGAAACTCGAGTAGGAAGAAGTGGTTTGAGTCTATTGGCAACAACCTTGGATATTATCTTGTATACCACATTGCACAAAGCTATGGATCTAAACCTGTCTGGAGTCTGAGCATTGTCCTGTTTGGGGATCAGGGAGATGAAGGAAGTATTGAGCACCTTCAAAATAGTTCTATTCATCCTAGAATCTTCCACTACATTCAAAATATCCTGTTTAACAATATTCCAGCAAGCTTTAAAGAAATCCACATTGAAACCATCAGGGCCTGGAACTTTACCATTCTTCATTTCTTTGATGACCTCATTAACCTCCTTTTCAGTTACTGGCCTATTAAGATTGAAATTATCCTCTCTAGATACCAGCCTAGGTATATGCCTTGTTAAGTCCCTGATAAAATGCTCTCTGTCTGAAATGGTCTCCTTTGCTATACTTCGAAAGTGTTGAACTAACACAACTTCTATATCTTCACGGGAATTAAGTAGATGACCTCCCTCATCCTAGATCGAAGAGATCCTATTATGAGATTTGTTCACCATGGTGGATCTGTGGAAAAATCTAGTGTTTCGCTCTCCTTCTTTTAGCCATTGAACTCTAGATTTTTGTCTCCAAAATATTTCCTATTGTTTACATAAATTCTCCCAGTCTTTATGATGTTTGGTGGCTTGATCATTTCTGACATTATCAAAGCCATCCGAGATAAGGGCTTGGTTTAGTTCCTACATTTTATCTTCAACAGCTTTTTTCGCTTCAAAAATATTGCCAAATTCATTCTTGTTCCAATCTTTAAGTCTGAGCTTGATGTGTGTTAGTCTTTTGTGTAGTAGGAACATTCTTGTACCCTGAATATGCAAATCTTCTGTCCACCATTTTGCATTGTTGCTTATTAAATCTGGGTGGGAGAGCTAGATATTCTCAAATCTAAAAGGTATGTTCCTGGGGCTACCAATGCCCTGAACCTCAAGTTGAACAGGCCAATGGTCTGAGCCTCCAAAGGGGAGAATTCTCGCTATCATTTCCTTGTTGGTGAGCATAAGGTCCTCTGAGATTATGAATCTATCTAACTTTGAGGCTACTTGAGACTCTCCTCCTCTTTTATTATTCCAAGTAAAGAGACCATTACTCGTATTAGTGTCAACTAGCTTCATATTATCTATAAAAGTTTGAAATGCTGAAGAGTCTTTGCTTAAAGTTCTGGTTCCCCCTTTTTTCTCTGAAAGTGATTTGATCATGTTGAAGTCCCCACCCATGATCCATGGTATTCCTACATGTCTGTCTCTGAGATCCACAAGGGAATCTAGAAACCTGAGTTTATCATCCATTCTTTGAGGGCCATAAACATTCGTGACCAGATAAGTCTCCCTATCTCCCACAGGCTAAATAACCACTGATAAATAATTCCTAGATGCCTCAGCATCTATTATGCCAATCTTTTGGGGGTTCCAAAGAGTGAGTATTCCTCCTGCTATATTATCTGCTTTGACTTCTAGAAACTCAAATCGATTGAGCCATTTGCTGTGAATTTCTTTTATTTTTTGAATGGAACATTTAGTTTCCTGGATAAAGATCATATCCGGAGCTTCTTGTTTCATTCTATTACTAAGTATTCTTTGTTTTCTTTTACTACCTAGACCTATGATATTCCAAGATGTGAACTTCATTATTAAAGATTTGTAAAGGAGTAGTTGGTTAGGTCTTTCATCTTACCTGAATCTATCATTAGCTTTCCACATTCCATCAATAGCTCATTCTGCTTTTTCCTGCCTCTTTTCTTTCCTGGGTTTCTAGGTGCTAATCCTGGTGTGGTTTTCATAGTTTTCACACCTTTGTTGCCCTGCCTTTCATTGTTTCTTTGCCTTTCCAGCCCTTTAGCCTGAGTTTTCCATAGGAACAGTTGTTGTACTCTGTTGAACTCTTCTTGAGGTAATGAGTCTACCCCTCCCATGGTTCCCTGTTTCAAGAACCCTTCTAGATCTAGGTGTTCTCTATCAAGAATCTCCTGTAGTTCATGGTCCTCCATTTCCATCTCACTCTGGGTCATTTCCTGGTCCATCTCCAGTTCTACATCACTCAGCATAGTCTCTTTATGTTTATTAATATCCTATGTTTGTTCACTGTCTTCTTCTTTCTCCTTCTCCACTGGGCTTCCTTCCATTACCTAATCTACTTTTGTTATCTCTTCTTCTTCTTCGAGTACTTGGAACCTGTTCTGACTGGCCTGTTGCCCTTCTGTTTGATGTTGCTTTGGCCCCCTTTTGCCCCCTTTTCCTCTATGTCCCACTTTGTGAAAGCTTTCAGTATCTTTCATTGTGGTAGCTTTACTTTTGTTCTCTATTTTACTGAGAGGGTAGTCTCTAAATAGGTGCCCATGCTCATGGCACCTGTGACATCTGAAAGGAATATGTTCATAGCCTACTGTTTGCACCCATTCTTCATCAAAAACCTCCAATATGACCTCATCCGGTAGAACTCCATAGAGATCCATCTCCACACATATTCATGCAAAGGAAGTGTATTTTTCCCTTCTTGTGGCTTCAGAATCTTTGACGAAACGCCCTAATTTGTCCTATGGAAGATAACGATTATGTTTGCCTGTAATCAAGAGGTAGGGAGTAGAGTCTTACTGTTATAGACATTTTTGTGCCTTACAGCATTGAGCATGAAATGTCCATAATCTAAGGGATCCAAAGTCCCTAAACATGTTGTTCCTACCCCTAGAGGAACAAGGCCAACTAACCACAGCAATTCACTGAAGTTCTCCACCTGAAAACACTCAAAAACAAGGCAATTCTGGATCATGTCAACTGCTCCACTGAGCATCTGCGTTGAATGTCAACTGCTCCACTGTCTACCTGTGTTGAATGTCAACTGCAACAAAGGCTACCTGCGCTGAGCGTAACTGGACAAGTGGCAGGCTCATTTCTCAAGGTGTCAATGCCCAGGAAGCTTCCAAAATGACACTTGTATCAGGGAATTCGACTGGTGATGAGTAAGAGGTTCCAAATCTCCAAGTGGAAGCAAGAACCTCCAAGTGGACTCAAGAACTGATAGAGGGAGAGGACACTAGTCAGATCTCAAGCTGACTCATCCTCTCTCCAAATAACTATATATAGATCTCTCCTCCATGGGATCTAGGGGGCTGGAATTTTGTGAATGTAAAGAATTGCTGTTGGTTTGTGGCTGGATACATTGGGTGTTTATGCTTTGAAGGGAGCTGAAGAGGGAATTCCATTCTGCTGGGAAGGAGATGCTGGATTGGAGCCCCATGGGTTGTATCTCTTCCTGAACCCTGTTACTTTCAATAAAGCTATCTTGATTCTTTCCTATATGCTGGTGTATTTTGTATGATTGCATTAGTGTATTTGATTTACTTCTAATCTTGAATCATTTATGAATATGTATATGTGCCTTTGTATGGTGTTCTTCTCTTGTCGCAAGTAGTTGTTCTCTTGTCACAGGTAGCTGTTCTCTTGTGACCTCGTGGGATTCAAGTAGCTGTTCTCTTGAGCAAGCGAGGAGGCGAGTAGCTGTAGACACACAAAGGGGAAGAGGATCTAGATCGAGGGACAACCGGAAGACAACGGTAAGTCTACCAATCTCCCCTCTTTCACATTTCATAAAGGAAGAAATCATAATAGCTGTATTCGTTTGTTGCTAAGGCACTGTCACACCTTAGGTGGATAGGATCGTCCTAAATAGGCATTTTTCCCCACAACAAATTGGTGACTCCGCTGGGGAACGAACTTGTTTATTCATTTCATTTGCGTTTCCGTCATTTGTTTACTTCATAGACTTGACAGCAACTTTGAACTGCATCTTCCCGGATGCAAAGTAAGAAGTTGCTGCTTTGATCCAGTGGTTGGACTTGTCTATGATCTAAACTAGATCCACAAATGATTTGATGATCCTTGTGATAGTCTTTAGTACCCTATCAAAGTATCCCTCTATTTATACCTTGCTTGTGTTTCTGATTTGGCCTGAAACAGTTGATTTTTGAGCATTTTGTGACCCAGAAACCAAGGGAAACGAGAGTTTTCCCTTTCAGCGCAGACACTGTGAAGGCAGTCTGCATTTCAACGCAGGTCCCGAAGGGGCTACCTGCGCTAAATGTCAAACTAACAGTGTTAGACCTGCGCTGAACCAGTGTGGCCTTGTGCAGCTGGGGTTCTTTGTCCTTTGTTGCCCTGTTTTGATCTCTGTTTTTGCAGCTTTTGACCAGCATAGGTACCAGTCTGATAAGCTTTTCTTTGCTTGATTCCGCCTCATTTTTGTACAAAAAGATTTTGAATGTTTTTATGTGTTTGTGGTGTCATTGATAGTCTTCCTTTGCATGAGTAAAGTAGTCATCCTGTAGCCTTTGATTCAGATTTGGTTGTGATCTTAGAAGAGAGTTCATTGGCTGATTGCAGATTGATTATAGATTTACTTTTGCTTATTGGTTTGAATTTGTGTCTTTTAAGTGTCAAAACAAGTCTTTATTTCGAAAAATAGCAAAGTGATTGTAATCTCTTCTACCCTTGTTGTTTTCGAAAAGAGTGAACTTGTTTATATTGATCATTTTAAAAGCAAATTCAAATTTGTGCAAAAAGCTTTCTTTGTAGGCATTTATACTAAGAAAGTGGAAAACAAACACCTGCATTGTGCATTTTGCATTTGATAAGTTTGCATGTTGGATTTAGGGAAAGTGCATTAGAGTGTGCTGATTGCTCTTTGAGAAGAGATAGTGTTATTCTTTTCCCTTAGTAGCTAGGATTTTCAAAGTTGAAAGATAATAAAGCTTGCTTATCATCTTAGACTGCATTTAGGAATTTGTATCATACATCTCGTGGTGAACCTTGAAAGGCAAACTTTAAAAAGATCAACCTAAAATAAACTAAATGAACCTAACAACGCTTTGTAACATAACGCACAACATAGAGGTCTAGGCTAGAGACGTGTTCCGGCGTCGTTAAACATAGTGACTGTCGATCTCGAAGAAGGTGGGTGATTCCTCCTGAGAGACGGTAGCGCTAATACGGATTTGTGCTCCCACGTACTGTCGCGTATATATTGGGAGACCCCTATAGGCATATATCCTTTATCCTTAGGAAGCCGTGTCGGCCGCCCTACTGATCGCAATGCAGTGAACACAGCATTCACGAAGATCGACCACCAGTACCGTAAAAAGTATTCTGTGGTTTTGCGAAAAGTTTGGCACACCCTCTGCCTAGATCTCCAGAGCAGTTACTTTTGGCCTTTTTCAGACTCTATAACAGAAAAAGTCCATCCGAGCATTTGTCACTTCGGGCTCGTTAAAACATCGAAGGAGACTAGAGTCATCTTTAGCTTTTTCTCGACTCTTTAAAACTGAAAAAGCAAGTTGTGTCTAAAGCGTCGTTAACAATTTATTTTAAACGGAACAATCACCCTTTTATCCTGCGTTGATCTTTAGGTTGAAAAGATGGAGCACACCAACCAAGGAGTTCCCTTGGGTGGAAATCCTAGTCCCTTCTCCTCTTGGGGAGATGTTGGTGTGCCCCACATGGCCACATTGTCGCTTCCAGGACTGACAATTGGCCTACCATTTTGGCTCTTTTCAACCAATGTCGTTCAGAATACCACCATTCCTGAACAGTCGAGTCAACAGTTAGATCAGACAAGAGTTAACTCCCAGCCTTCAACTTCATCTTCCTCCCCTCCTTCCTCTTCGCTTGACAGAACTGGTAAATCAAAAAACCGTGTTCCTAAGGAGAAGAAGGAGAAGAAGAAGAAGGAAAAGAAGAAGAAGGAGCCTAAGGCGACTGGGGGGAAAACAAGTGTCATCTAACAAAAATCCACACACCGCACTCGTAAGGCCTAAATTGCCATGCGTCATCTGCAAGGGAGACCACTTCCATAGAGATTGTCCCTGTATCCCACGGATACTAAGGGACTGGTCCCCCCGTTTGCACAATTCGGGAGCATCGACCTCTGATAGTCATGTCGACTGCTCGCCGTCAACTAGTGGGAGTGAAGCTCCAGGACAGAGTGGGAAAGCTAAATTTCCCTGCAGACTGTGTGAAGGCGATCACGCCATCCACCATTGTCCCTTCTTAGACGAGGCAAAAAGAGTTCTGGAAGATCACCCGATTTTACGAGCGAATCTTCCTCCCGGATATCAAAGACTCCTGCCAAGTCCCTCACTAGTTGAGAATCCGGCTGAGCCACTCAAGTGGTCAGCCGAAGCACCTGTCATTGAAGAAGAACCGTCTGGATCCATGCCTGACGAAAGTCAAAAGGTTGATACGGCAGTTGACCCGGTTTTGCCTTCAGAGGCTCCATCTTCGAATGACACCATCACAGAGGAGAATCAAGACGACACCGTCTAGATTCTCTTCATCAGCACTGACTCTAATGATCAAGGGGGCAATGCCACCATTCCTTTATCGCAGGAAGGAAGTTCATCAGAGCGCTATCCGGCCGTATATTCGGTCCCACCACCAAGCAACCTGGTTGTATCCTTTGATTGGAACCAACTAGGCAGACCCCGGTTGCCAGCCAGTGTACCATTCAGAATTATTTGTCAAATATACAGAATGGTAATGGCTGGCACTATCATTGATGAGGGGGCATCTGTGAGTATCCTTTCCTCTATTGCTTGGAGAGCACTTGGTTCGCCAGCGCTCTTACCTGAGATGAGAAATCTATCAGGTTTTGATAAAGGAACCAGTCGACCTTTAGGGATCCTCCACAATGTGCCTATAACATTGAAAGGGAAGACTGTTCAAATGAACGTGATGGTCGTTCAAGGACCCTTGGATTATAACCTACTCCTTGGACGAGACTATATATATTGCATGGGAGCTGTAGTCTCCTCACTCTTTAGAGTAATGTGTTTTCCGCATGAAGGAAGAATGGTCAAGCTCGTAGGCCAACTTTCGTTTCCCAGATCACGCATCGCAAATAGTCATGTGCCATCCCTAAATGGTCTATTCATGCAAGAAGTGTCTCAACCCACGGTCCGTCCTCCTGATGAGCGCGAGTAATCCGGGAGGATACGACCGGAACCCAGGGGGCATGCATCCTGGCCTGCTTCGGCAGGGAAACTTTGGGTATAGGATAGGTTTCCGCGGGAGAATATGACTAGTCCGTACCCCATCCGTGGGTGGAAGAGGGGTTGTTCTAGAATAAGATTCTTTTGTCAAAGTTACATTCTTGACAAAGGTCATTCACCCTTGACTATTTCGGTAGACATTGCCGAGGAAGTGTTTTGTTGAAATAATAACAGAACAATCTTTGGGTAACCTGAAAGAGGTAAGCCTCTCTCGATTAAAACAAATGTTTTGGCGGAGGGTAAGTAGAGGTAACCTTGAAACTCTGTTTTATACCTGGGGGCATGCAAACCTTTTGGAGTGCAAGCAAAGAGCGGTTATTTATCTGTTTTTTGGATTAGCCGTTTCCTAACTTGCATAAAGAAAGGAGAGTGAGCATAGCTTTGGTAAGGCGCAAGCTCTATAAAAAATGGGATCTTTCATGAGACGCTCTTATCTTATGACTGGGTAATCGAGCAGTTTTAGCATAAAGTTCATGCTCGTTAAAAAATAAACACAAGATCCGAGCAGTTTTAACGCGGTCTTCATGCTTGTTAAAAAATAAATAAAAGCAGTGAGCAGAGTTTCCTCCAGTGTTTAAGCTCATTTTTATCTAAAAAATGAACCTATTCCGGTAAATAACCACAGTGATCGTAAATTTATCAGCCATTAAAGCCTTGGTCGTGTTTGCACCTGCCACCTCCACTTTTCATTTGGCCGATCGTTCACCCCCATATGATTGTTTACCCATTTTGAGGAACAGCTGCGAAGAGTGATTTCACCTAGCCATCCTTGTGACACTGCCGTGATTGGAAAATTCCAACCTGTACCTGGAATCAGTTGCTATCCCTGTTTATCACTCGTTCCTCAAAAGACGAGTCTTCTTTAAGCTCTTTTCAACTGACTCGTAAAATATGAAAAGATTGCCGAGTTTTGGCCTTCCAGCTCGTTAAAGGACAGGAAGAGCTATCCCTCCTCTAGATTTTAATCTTTTTGGAACCTGAGGGATTATTGCACAAAAAGGTCGAGCGCTTATTTTATTCGGCTCATTAAAATTATCGAAAACTCATCCCTTCTGTATTGTTTTATACTTTTTCGGACTTAAGGGATTAGATGACGAAAAAGGAATTTTGGAGTTGACTTTATGTACCTTTTCAGACTCTCTAAAAATGCAAAGGACCGAGTTATCCTTGTCGTTAGACTCGTTAAAATGATTAAATAGCGACAAACTTGTCTTTAGACGAGAACGAGTTTCCCTATCGCTACGCTCGTTAAAACATAGCGATGGGCTTGCCCGAAGGGCAGGTTATAGAACAAGCATATGTTATCCTCCTCAAGCTTGACAAAAATAAAGGGGTACTAGTCAGCAATGACTGGGGAAAAATTGGGAAAAATCAAGAAAACTTTGATGGTAGCAGGTCGCTCTTGAACATGACACTTTTCCTCCGTACCACATTCGGGTTGGGTTGTTTCATTCACTGGTCACATCACCATGGTCTCACCATACCATCCATATTTGGGGTAATGCTACCGATCCATCGTATCAGTGTCGCCATATGTTCAAGAGAAGTCGTTCAGAAAGAGTCAACCGGGTCCCATCCACTGCCATACATTATCCTTCATCCATTCATGACCGCCACCCTGAATCATATATCACATATCGTTTTCACCTCCATTAAAATCATTAGCTCCGTTCCGTGTCACTGATGTGGGATTCATCAAGGCCATCCTTTGACGGATCGCTTCTTGTCGACATCAGCTCATTATCCAAGAAGTTGATCTAGGAACAACCCCTTCAGTACTTTGAAGCTTGCATGCCTCAATGGCAAGTTTCTCACTTCCGGCGACAGGAATACATCAATGACCTTCGACCAGAAGATTTTGCGTGGTGTTCGACGCCAAATCCTTTATTCACACCACGTGAATTGTACTGCAGTACCTTGAGGGTCATTATCATTATCGGTGATTCCTCTTGCGCTTGTTAACGGTTTGCATCATTGACCGGTAATCAAGCGATGTCTTTTCATGTTCGACTTCAGCGCAATTCTCACATGGATCGACTTGTACTTAGAGTGAAGATCGAACGAGTTTGAAGACCCCGGATCTAGTTTCATCCATCCGGGTTGCGATATATATTCAGGAAAAATAAAGACATTTGACATGTACATCATTTACAGCAGATGATCATCCTACTCAAAGGATGATAATTTCGCCAAAATTATTAGTCTACCATCAGACGATCGTCTGTCCTATGTACAAAAATGAATTTATAAAGCTGAGCATGGGAATGCCCGCCTCAGCTAAATCATGAAAGCAGTATGAATCATAATGTATTGTATTGTATTTTACTACAGGTCTCCTCCCAGCAGATGGATGAACTTCGGACCCTCCTGGATAAAGCATTTCACCCGATAAACGGCCTCATACTTTAGGGGGCAACTGTTATAGACATTTTTGTGCCTTACAGCATTGAGCATGAAATGTCCATAATCTAAGGGATCCAAAGTCCCTAAACATGTTGGTCCTACCCCTAGAGGAACAAGGCCAACTAACCACAGCAATTCACTGAAGTTCTCCACCTGAAAACACTCAAAAACAAGGCAATTCTGGATCATGTCAACTGCTCCACTGAGCATCTGCGCTGAATGTCAACTGCTCCACTGTCTACCTGTGTTGAATGTCAACTGCAACAAAGGCTACCTGCGCTGAGCGTAACTGGACAAGTGGCAGGCTCATTTCTCAAGGTGTCAATGCCCAGGAAGCTTCCAAAATGACACTTGTATCAGGGAATTCGACTGGTGATGAGTAAGAAGTTCCAAATCTCCAAGTAGAAGCAAGAACCTCCAAGTGGACTCAAGAACTGATAGAGGGAGAGGACACTAGTCAGATCTCAAGCTGACTCATCCTCTCTCCAAATAACTATATATAGATCTCTCCTCCATGGGATCTAGGGGGCTGGAATTTTGTGAATGTAAAGAATTGCTGTTGGTTTGTGGCTGGATACATTGGGTGTTTATGCTTTGAAGGGAGCTGAAGAGGGAATTCCATTCTGCTGGGAAGGAGATGCTGGATTGGAGGTCCATGGGTTGTATCTCTTCCTGAACCCTGTTACTTTCAATAAAGCTATCTTGATTCTTTCCTATATGCTGGTGTATTTTGTATGATTGCATTAGTGTATTTGATTTACTTCTAATCCTGAATCATTTATGAATATGTATATGTGCCTTTATATGGTGTTCTTCTCTTGTCGCAAGTAGCTGTTCTCTTGTCACAGGTAGCTGTTCTCTTGTGACCTCGTGGGATTCAAGTAGCTGTTCTCTTGAGCAAGCGAGGAGGCGAGTAGCTGTAGACACACAAAGGGGAAGAGGATCTAGATTGAGGGACAACCGAAAGACAACGGTAAGTCTGCCAATCTCCCCTCTTTCACATTTCATAAAGGAAGAAATCATAATAGCTGTATTCGTTTGTTGCTAAGGCGTTGTCACACCTTAGGTGGATAGGATCGTCCTAAATAGGCATTTTTCCCCACAACACTTACCCAGACCGGGACCGAAATGAAAGTCTCTTGCTCTGGGACAAAATTCATCATCCATGGACGCATGTAGAGGCTTGTTGTTGCATAGAAGTAGGGTCCTCCTTCAAACACCCTGTCTTTATCCTCAATATTTGTAAAGACCATAGTGAAGAATCCCTTTGACCCAAGATGTAGGTCTATGCTTCCTTTTTCTTTCTACTAGTATTTAATCCATGTCTGTAATTCCTTTTCAGTGGGCCACAATCCCATGAATTTAAACAGGATCATTTAAAACTACTCTGGGTGTGACCTCAGCTTTGGGTTTACATGGTCCCTTTTGTGCTTTGTTTTTTGCTCCTTGTTCCTTGCCTTCTTCCTCATTTTCTTTTGTGCTATTATTCTCCCTTGATTTGGTAAAATCTTGCTCCTCTTCCATGTTCCTTTTCCCTTCTCCTAAAGGGCCTCTGACAGTTTCTATTGGTTTCTTACCTCGGCTGGCCACGGCCTGCTTGTAGGAGGGAGTGGAGATCCCTCCTTTGCGTGCTTCCATGGAGTTCAACACCTACAGAAGCCTGCAAACCCTAGCTTTTTGTACACGTCTCCCCCAGGAAAAAAATCTGAATTAATCCCCCTTCATCGAGTTCTCACGACTTTTTCATAACTGCAATAGAATTTTATTGTCTTTTATCTGCATCAATATTCAAATGTCAAGAGCACAATTTTAAAGTAGACACTATCATTCATTGTTCTTCAATGAAGTTATAAACATGCATCATTCATTATTCTTCAATGCGGTTATAAACATGCATCATTCATCTCATGTCAAAAGTAGTCTACTACATATATCGATTTGTAGTTTATTAGAATCATACCTAACATGATGCCCACTAGTATCATAACTCTACCTCTTTTCTGCTCACCAAAACCCAAAAGGAACAAGTGCTACAATATTTTTCTTTGATACCACTTTAACATCCCTCGGTAAACCTTGAGGAAAAGTACATAAGGTTAGGAAAAAATTACAAAAGTTTCTAACATATAACATTCCAAATTTACTATTCCATATTCGTTCATTTACCATTTGATAAAAACTTCATCATTACATAGAGTAACTTTATAAATGGAATAATAAATTTCATAACATAACAACCACTATTGTTGCATATTATCATAAACATTTTGATGCAACCTTGCATCATTTTCATGATTATTTTTCCTAGGTTAATTAATCACATACTTGATAATGAAAACATCATGTTATGCAAGGAAGCAACGTCATTAGAATGACACAAAAGGAAAACACATCATTGGACACTGATATACCCTGGAAACCTCGTAGGGTGAAAACCAGCAAACATTTGATTTTATTAAACGCTCATGAGAGTGTTCACCCCTCACTCAATGGCTTGTAAGGGAGTCCATCCCTTAACAATTGTCATAGAATCTTACAAAGAAATATCATCTTAAATACAACATAATTGGCTAGAAGTTATTACATTAATCATGATATCATTTACCCACAACTCCTCGAACATTATATCTTTGTGGCCTAGTTGGTCCCATCAGTGGATCATCCTGCTACTGAAATTCCTCAATAATCTTGTATCATTAGTTCTTTACCTGCCACAATGTTAAGCATGATCTAGCCTTTGCATAAATCATCATCCTTCCTTTCCATTGTTGTCGTCAGTAAACTTTGATATCATGAGTAGATAATCATCCAATAATCAATATTTATTATTGTTGCTTCAACATCTATTCATGTGCATATCATAAACAAAATATAGCAACATGCCTTCATTAAAAACACTACACATGCACTAATTAAAATCATATACTTGTCAAGCATGTTTATAGATAAAGACCACATTAACTATTATTCCCCTTGTTAGCATCAAGTTTACACCTTCATTTCAAGGCAATGATATCAACCTATATTTTTGCAAGGTCATAATTATGTAGAGGAGGTATTGTATTCTTTGTAAGGTTTATAAGCCTAGGGAAATGTGGCATTAAACCACTTTCACCTAACCCTAAGTTTATGCAAAACATTTCTCAATGTTTTGACCTATAATCAAAATTTAGCTCGCGCTATGAAATGTTTTAAAAGGGCGGGGCTACAAAATGTTTTCGTAATGTTTTTTGAAAAAAAATAAAACTTGTTTTTCAACTCGTTAATCCCTCTTTTTTGAGCACTCAAATTTAAATTCATAAAAATTAGTCCTTGTTCTTGATGATGTGATAACTACAGCCTTTTCGTGCCCAATAAATCCTTTCAAATGCAAACCCTAATTTGCCTTGTTTTCCCTTAAACAGTGTTTTCTAGCAAACCCAGATTTGTAGTATTACTACTTAGGAAACTTGTTGAGTGTCTTACAACCTTCGGTTAGAGTGTTTCAAAGTTGGTAGAAGTTTTTACAGCACCATAATCTTTATAAGATGGGAAACTAAGGAAGAATCTAGTCATCTTCATGTTGAAAAACATGATAAAGCCCCTGTGAAAGTAACAGAGGTTGAAGTTTATGAAGGGAGGACTAGAAGCAAAAGAAACCAACAGAGAATTATGGTAAAAGAGGAAGAAAAAAACAGATAGCATCACAAAGAAAAATGGGCAATTAGAAAGAGACTGAGGAAAACAGAGCATGTTGAGAACAAGAAAAGAAAAACCCTTTGAGGTGATAAAAGTCTTCAAAAACTAACCAGAACGGTGAAAAGGAGTCAAAACAAGTTGGATATCCTTGCTCAAGTTGCAGAAGACATCGAGAAATGATCAGTTGACTTCAGGTTCAAAGTATTACATAAACCCTAATTTTTTTGGATCAAACCCTAATGGTTCTTCAATAGTTTGGCTTACTCAGGCTAATCTTTCAAGCTATAAATTATTTTTGAATGTACTATGGTCAAATATCATAGATTTTTGTGGTTGAGGAAGTGCATACGATAAAATTCAACATAAGGAAAAAGAGCCTTTAAAGGGAACAAGTTTCCCAACTAAAGGAGAGAATTGATTTAAGAAGAGATTACAACACTCGGCTTTTTCATGTTTTAGTAACCTTGTTCAAACAGAGATTCCAAGCATCTGGTAATTAATTTTAAAAATAAAAAGGAGGTTTTTATTTTAAATGAGCTAATTTAAAAAATCATTTTTCATATTTTACCCATACATCATGGTTTAGAAACTATAGAGCATTGTTTGAGATCTATTTTTATAGATTTTATAATTTTGTATTTTCCTGTTTTAGTTACTATTTTCAAAAGAATTCTTCGAGCATATGGCGATGAATTTGGGGAAAAAATAGGTTTTTTTATATAATGGATCAATTAACACAAACCTCCCTCTGTTTTATAATAGGTGGCATGGTTTGGAATATATGAATGCACATTGGACCCTTTATATTTAGTAAATTTCCAGATTTTTCATAATTTTGTTTCCTATAAAAATGTCTAGTCAACAGTTGAAGGCCACCTCATCAAATTCAACTTAGAGAGAAGACTAAGATGGGTTTTCATATCCATTTATTTTGGATTTTTATGTTTATTGTAATTAATACTTTCCACAAATTGTGGATTTGAATCTCTATTGTATTTTTCTATATATTACATCAAAAATATGGGGAAAAGGTTGGATTTTCTAAAAATTATAGTCACTTTCTATGTGTTTTGAATGCTTCAATTATTATTATTTTCCAAGATCAATAGATTCTAAATAGTGATATAAATATTCATGAGATAGTGGATTTTAGTATGTATCTCTATGTTTTTAAATTTCTCCTTCAATAATCTCATAACTGCATTTCCTCTGAATGTTTGGAAAAGTTAAATTAATTCAAAATTCATTATATTCTTGATGCTCTAAGTTAGGTTTTCAAAGGTTCTCATTCTAATCTTCTAAAGACACTTTATTATTCATTGTGCATGCCCTATTATGGTGGACTATTTTTCTTTTTCTTCTTCCATCAATAGCAAATGTCAAAGGTCTAGGATTTGCTATCAACCTTGCCTTTATCAATCCTGATTAGACAGTAAGTTATCTTGGTAAACCTATATAAACCTGGCTATTTGACTCCATCACCCAATGAGATATTTATTTCAAGCCTAGATAAACCCTACATCAACACAACCTATCTAAATATCTAGCCACAGTGTAAAGGTTAGAGAGAGCCATCTCTAGATTGAAGGGACTAGCCTTCAATCTACAAGTTGGAGTGACAAGGTTACCTTGGAAATTTCTCTCCTACAACCAAGAGAAACATTCTAAGTGCTAACATCTTGGTGACCATACCGGGGATTCGAAAGGTTTATCCTCCTAAAACTACTTTGAAAATCAGATCTACTTTCTGAGGGAAAACAGAATGTTAGATAATAGATTGGATGTTTGATTTGTCCTGGCGACTCCATTGTCAGCAAGATCTAGAATTTAAAGTTTCATTGCAAACTCAAAAATATGAATATGGCTTCCATGGAGTCTTACATATATAAAAGGTATGCTCCTATGAATTTCTCACATGTTGCTTGTTTTCCAAATTGTTTGCCCCACATATACTGGAAAACATATCTCCCAAAGTTCAATGATCAAGAAGGAGATGATGCAATTTTGCATCTGATTAAGTTTCATAGACATATATATAAGCTTGGGATTAAGTTTCATGAGGATTGTTTAATGAATATGTTTATGGCTACCTTGGTAGACAAAGCTAGATCATGGTATGAGAGATTAAAACCAGGTAGCTTATACTCTCTTAAATATTTCCACACAATATTCTTGGAGTATTATGCAACATTTCATCCTTCTTAGTCACTGTTCCAAAACTATTGTGAGTATTGTGAGGATTTTATTCAGTACTTGCAAGATATTTATGATGATGAGGAGCTTATGGATGATGAAATTATAGAATCCCTTTATGAATATTCTTCTCAACAAGAAATAGTAGAAACTAGTTGCTATGATAATCAGAACAATTTTTAGTAAATTAGAGCTTCTCCCTTGACTAAAAATGAAATAGATCAACTTCTTGGTGTAGACAGTCATGTTTCATCCCCTGAAATTGATGAAGATATGCAACAGGTTTGTCAACTTTTATGTGACCAAGAGTATGAGGATAGTCAAACAATTGCCTCTTCAAATCAATCATTTTCTGAGTTTTTGTCTCATGATGAAATTACTGAAAATCAGAATTGTGAAAGTGCTCATATTGGTGTTTTCTCACATTTGCAAGAGAATCATGTATAAGAACTTATTTCTATTCATTCATCTAAAAGTAAAATTGACAGTTTTCAAATAAAGTTATTGAAGGTTTATGGAGCAAGATCAGAATTGTTTAATGAGAAAGATAGTGTTTTTAATGCATATGATGTGACTGTCATATTTGAACTTGTTCTAGATGGTATAGAATCTTTTTTTCTGATGAGAATGGTCAACATTCTACTGCCATGTTTTTTGAGAATGATAATGAGAACCAATGTATAAATTAAGAACAACCAATAGTTGTAAATGAAGTTTGTTCTCTTATGTTTTCTCATTAAAAAGAGGTGAATTTGCATGTTTTCCATGATCCTTTGGCCAGTTTATTGTAGTCATCATTGAAGGTGGAGTTTTTTTGTTCATAAGCTCAGGTTTTGGATTCAATTTTGGTTTTGAGTTACCACCCTTTACATTTCTTTGTCTGCTTAGAATAGGTATGAGCATAATTCTAACGAGTGACCATCTCCTTGCTTAATTGCACTGGAAATTCAGTAACATCTAATTGAGCAGAGACTTTCAGTGGCTAAGAGTAGATAGGGGTGTGCAATAAGATTGTCTGGGAAAGCATTTCTTTTAGAAATTTTTGAGTTCAGTTTCATAAGTTTTTCAATTTGCAGTAGTGTACAACATGGATTTCAGTTTGGTTTCAGTTGCAAGTCAGGTTGCAGGGTAAATCTTGGGAGCATCCATATGGATCAAGAACAAGGTCTACAAGTTCTTTACTGCCTCCTGGGGAGACATTATCCCTATTGGATCCAGCTGTTAGCATCAGGTTTACACCTTCATTTCAAGGCAATGATATCAGTCTATATTTTTTCAAGGTCATAATTATGTAAAGGAGGTATTGTATTATTTGTAAGGTTTTATAAGCCTCGGGAAATGTTTCATTAAACCTATTTCACCTAACCCTAATTTTATGCAAACTTTCGCTCAGCATTTTGACCTATAGTAAAAGTTCGGTTGGTATTATGAAATGTTTTCGTAGCATTTTTTGAAAAAAATTAAAACTTGCTTTTCAACCGTTACTCCATCTTTTTTGAGTGCTCAAGTGTTGATTCATAAATTATTGGTCCTCCATATTCATGATGTGACAATTTCCATCCTTTTCATTCCCAATAGAGCCTTTAAAAAGAAAACCTTAATTTGCCATGTTTTCCCTAAAACAGTGTTTTCCAACAAACCCAAATTTGTAGTATTACTGCGCAGGAAACTTGTTGAGTGTCTTACAGCCTTCGGTTAGAGTGTTTTAAAGTTGGCAGAAGTGTTTACAGCATCATAATATTTGTAATATGGGAAACTAAGGAAGAATCTAGTCACCTTCATGTTGAAAAACATGATGAAGCCCCTGTGAAAGTACCAGAGGTTGAAGTTTATGAAGGGAGGATTAGAAGCCAAAGACACCAACAGAGAATTATGGTAGAAGAGGAAGAAATAAAACAGAGAGAATCACAAAGGAAAAAGGGAAAGAAGAAAGAGACAGAGGAAAACAGAGCATGTTGAGAAGAAGAAAAGAAAAACCCTAAAAGACAAAAGTCCACAAAAACTTACTAGAAGGGTGACAAGGAGTCAAATGTTGGATATCATTGCTCAAGTTGCAGAAGACATAGAGAAATGATTAGTGACTTTAGGGGAAGAGTATTACATAAACCCTAATTATATTGCATCAAACTTTAATGGTTCTTCAACAGTTTGGCTTACTCGGGTTAATCGTTCAAGAAATAAATTATTTTTTAATGTGTTGTGGTCAAATATCATATATTTTTGTGGTTGAGGAAGTGTAGAGGATACAAGTCAACATAAGGAAAAAGCCTTGAAAGGGAACAAGTTTACCCACTAAATGAGAGAAATTATTTAAGAAGAAATTACAACACTCTGATTTTTTTTTTGTTTTAGTAACCCAGTTCAAACATAGATTCCAAGTAGTTGGTAATGAATTTTAAAAAAAAAAAAGAGGTTTTTTTTTGTAAAATGTGTAATTTTAAAAATAATTTTATGAGCATATGGAAATGAATTTGGGAAAACGACAAGAGTTTTCTAGATATAATGGATGAACTAACAAAAACCTCCCTCTATTTTCTAATAGGTGTCATGGTTTGGAAGATACGAATGCACCTTTGAGCCCTATTTTTAGGCATTTTACAGATTTTTCAAAATTTTGTTTCTTGTAAAAATGCCAAGTCAATAGTTCAAGACCACATCACCAAAATAGACTTAGAGAGTATACTAAATATGGGTATTAAGATCCATTTATTTTGGATCTTGATGGTTATTGTAATTAATGCTTTCCACAAATTTTAGATCTGAATCTTTGTTTTATTTTCCTATAAATTACATGAAAAATATGGAGAAAGGGTTGGATTTTATGAAAATTATAGTCACTTTTTATGTAGTTTAAATGCTTCAATTATTTCATTTGAAAATATAATTAGATTATAAACAATGATATAAATATTCATGAGATAGTGGGTTTTAGTATGTATCTCTATGTTTTTAAATTTCTCCTTCAATAATCTCATAACCACATTTCCTCTGAATGTTTGGAAAAGTTAAATTAATTCAAAATTCATTCTATTATTAATGCTCCAAGTTAGATTTTCAAAGGTTCTCATTTTGATCTTCTAAAGCCACCTTAGGATTCATTGTGCATGCCCTATTGTGGTGGACTATTTTTGTTCTTATTCTTCCATCTATAGCAAATGGCAAAGGTCTAGGATCTGCTATCAACCTTGTCTTTTTCAATCCTAATTAGATAGCCCATTATCTTGGTAAACCTATCTAAACCCTAGATATTTGAATCCATCACCCAATGAGTTATTGATTTGAGGCCCAATCAAACCCTACATCAACACAACCTATCTAAAGATCTAGCCACAGTGTAAAGTTCAGAGAGAGACCTCTCTAGATTGAAGGGGCTATCCTTCAATCTACAAGTTGGAGTGAAAAGGTTACCTTGGAAACTTCTCTCCTACAGCCAAGAGAAACTTTCTAAATTATAACACCCCTCATATAAGCATACATTCTTTTCCAAAGTCAAAAACACTAAAATTATCCATATTATTTTAAGCATACTAACATCTTAGCTTGATCTTTGTGCATATATAAACTTATTTAGAAAAAATTTCCCTCGGTTATGTTTTTGTGTATGCAAGTATGTATTCTCTTCAAAAATTGTTGGAATTTCTAAGTCTAACAGTTAGAAAACCTTCATGGACTTTTCTGATTTATTTCTGCCTACTTGTTCTAATTAATTAACAAGTTATTTACCATCTAAATACTGAAAATAAGTACAAGTACATGCTCAACACATTACAAATCATCAATTGAAGGAAACAAAACAAGCACACAAGTGACACCATTGTTTTTGGACCAATGTCCCCAGAAAAACACAATGCGAGAAAACTAGTGCAGCTATCTGAGGGTTTTAATTATTAAGCAGTTTCATAATACAATCTGGGTGCCAAAACTGGCTCACCCAATAGAGAATAATCTCGGAAGTAGTACCTCTAAGTAGAAGACAGATGTTCTTGCTGAAACCCCAAATAAACATTCTAACAGCTCCCAGCTCCAATCTGCCCCACGAAAACCCCAGTGTCAGCCCTTTCTGGCCCAGCGTCTGCCCAGCATCACCCTAGCTCACCCTGCATCAACCTCTAGAGGCACTGCATCAGCCCCTAAAGCCTCTGCATCACCCACACTGGCTCTCTGAGGCATTGCGTAGCTCCTGGCTGCCTCTGCGTGAGCCCTGGCTGGCTCTGCGTGAACCTCTAGCTGGCTTTGCGTCCCTCTTTCCCGACTTATGTGATGATCCTTCTGGTACTATCTCTGCCTCTATGATTTTGTATTCACTTCCCCTCAACTACAACTCTGATCATTCTTTCGACTTCCTCAGCAAACCCTGCCCCAGAAAATCGAAATATTGATCAAATTGGTGTGTTCTCCAAGTGACCCTCAAGCCTCTTCTTATACTTTTCTCATTGACAATTCAACGACCGATATTAAGTCCCTAATCAATGGTTAAGATTAGATATGGATTGATCCATGACTTTTGGACAATTCTAACTCAGTTTTATATTAATTCACATTAATATTTTATTTTCCCTAAGTTTATACTTAGGGACTCCATTAAAAATATTAATTATTTTAATATCTCCTAAACTGTTTAGAATTTGTCCAAAAAATTTCAGGGTAATGGATATCTCATGTGCTTTAGCCTCTCCACTTCCTTCTCCGCCCTTGCTGGCACAGCCTTGGTCTCAGAAGCCTCTCCCTTGCTCTTCTTCCTTGGACACTGGGTCACATAATGACCCAGTGCCCAATAGTGGAAGAATTTTACCTTGCAGAGGTCCTTCTTCTTCCGTTTCTCCTACTTTCCCTCAGATGCTAGGGCAGCATCCTCCTCTTCCTCCTTCTTTATTTTGATCCCCTTGTTGTTGCTTCCCGCCTTGCTTAGCCTTATGATCTCTTCTCGGTGAAGAGCCGCCCACATTTCCTCCCAATCTGGAAGGGTCGCCCTACCCAGTATGCTCTGGACAAACACCTCCCATTCTTCTAAGACTGCGTTCAGGGTTGTTCTCACCATCAATTCTTGATCTAGCATGGCCCCTATGGAAGTTAGTTGATCCCGGATCTCCTTCAATTGACTAAGGAAGGTGTCTATCTGCTCCCCTTTCTGCATGTGGTTGACCGCAACTGATTTTCAAGTAGCATCCTTCTCTGCATAGAAGTATGCTGGTACAATTTCTTTAGACCTAGCACATCTCATTTGCCGTGTCCTTTTTAGCAATTTGTGGTACTACATCATCCTTTACCACGTCAAGGATGATGCTCTTGGCCCTTGCCAATGCCTCCTCGTACTTGTCATTCTCAGCTGGGTCAACTGGGATCGTTATCGTCTTCCAGGCAAAGTGCTTGACACGATTCCTGTCAGGAACGGACAAGATTGTGGCCTTCTAGACTACGAAGTTTGAGGATTTGTCCAGTCTATCCTAGTCTCTTACCCTATTCACTACCATCTCACTGCTCCTCTACTTCCCTTATGGAATTTCTCGGTGTGACTCCCTCTGAGCCTCGATTTCCCTCCTAGAAACCCCTCTGCCAATATCGAGATGCCCTCACTCCAATCCTTAGTGCAGCTGCACCACTAATCCATATTTCTTGGCTAGAAATACTCGCAGAAACTCCTTCTTACTTGGCCTTGCCCTGTTAGGTATTGTTCTGACTATAGTACCCCTCCAACTTCACTCTGCAACTTACCCACATCCTCCCAAGCCCCAGCAAACTTAAGGTTAGAGCTTCTAGGCTCTGCGCAATCCCGACACCAGCAAAATCTATACCTCCTAGCCACAGGTGCCAATCCTTCCTAACTAAGAAAGATGACCAGGCATTACATAGGTCGAGTTTGCTCCCTTATTCCACTGCGTTGATCCTCTTCCCAGCTCAAACATGATGACACAGGCACTGCGTCACCCCTTCCTTGTTGCTTCTCTACTAGGAACAGCTTCTGTCACTTGGGACAGTTGTTTTCTATTGTTGCTGTTATGCTCGGCTGATGTCCTCAATTCTCCTGTGATCTACAACCTCACTCTGATACCATGTTGGAATTTCTAAGCCTAACTATTAGAAACCCTTCATGTACTTTTATGCTTTATTTCTGCCTACTTGTTCTGATTAATTAACGAGTTATTTATAATGTAAATACTAAAAATAAATACAAGTACATCCTCAACACATTACAGATCATCAACTGAAGGAAACAAAACAAGCACACAAGTGACACCGTTGTTTTTGGACCAATGTCCCCAGAAAAACCCAATGCGGGAAATTCGGTGCAGCTATCTTAGGGTTTTAATTATTAAGTAGTTTCATAATACAATATGGGTACCAAAACGGGCTCACCTAATAGAGAATAATCTCGGTAGTAGTATCTCTCATTCGGAGATAGATGTTCCAGATGAAACCCCGCATAAACACTCCAACAGCTCCCAGCACCAATCTACCCCACGAAAACCCCGGCATTAGCCTCTAGGGACTGCGTCGGCCCTTTCTGACCTAGCGTCTACCCAACATCACACTATCTCACCCTGCATCAGCCTCAAGAGGCACTGCATCAACCCTTAGAGCCTCTATGTCACCCACGCTAGCTCTCTGAGGCACTGCACAGCTCCTGGATGCCTCTGCGTGGGCCTTGGCTGGATTTGTGTGAACCTCTGGCTGGCTCTGCATCCCTCTTTCACAGCTTCTGCGTTGATCCTCCTGGTACTATCTCTACCTCTCTACTTCTATATTCACTACCCCTCAGCTGTAACTCTGATCACTCTTTCGACTTCCTCAGCAAACCCTGCCCCAGAAAATCAAAATCTTGATCAACTCGGTGTGCTCTAAGTGACCCTCAAGCCTCTTCTTATACTTTTCTCGTTGAAAATTCAACGGCCGAGATTAATTCCCTAATCAAGGGTTAAGATTATATCTAGCTTGGTCCATGACTTTTGGACCATTCTAACTCAGTTTTATATTAATTCACATTAATATTTTATTTTCCCTAAGTTTAGACTTAGGGACTCCATTAAAAATATTAATTATTTTAATATCTCCCAAATTGTTTATAATCTGCCCAAATCATTTCTGGGTATTGGAGATCTCATGTTCTTTAGCCTCTCCACCAATTTTCGTGGCTAGAGCACATTTGATGCTACCCCAAATCAACAAAAATAAATAAGACAATAGATGATATTCTGACACATGTGAATGCATGTTCTTTTCCATAAGAGAACTAACGTAATAGATATTATTATTGTGCATGAAACTAAATGTTCTTTACAATATCCTCTTTTCCAAAGGAGAGTTATTCGCAATAGCTATTGTACATTAAAAAAACATGCTCTATTTCAAAATAAAGCTAGCATAATAGTTATTATTTCTTGCATGCAACTATTTGTTCTTTCCAAAAGAAATTAACATGGCAATTATCCTACTTGCATGGAAAACACATATTTCTTTCCCAAGAAAGCTAACTAAATTTTGCATGCTAAAGCACAGTACTTTTTCAAGGAATCAAGTGCATAGCATCCACTCTATCACACATGCAAACACAATTCCCTCTTTTCATGATAGTATCTGTTATTAGTATAACCCACTTAAGTGGGTTATACTAATAACCCTAGAATCCAAAGCTCTAATACCAAATGTTATGAAACCAGCTCAAGAAAAGATAGATCAACGCCTTAGAATTCAGCCTCTTCGAGGGGGCAACCTCCTTTACATTACATAAATGAACAATTCTTTGATGATACAAATGAAAAGACCTCCTTTCTATATATAGGAATCTAAGGGGTCATAACATAATCAAAGCCGACATAACAATAATAATGTAAGGGCATAATAATAACAATAGTGGGCTTTTATGGGGCACAATAGTAACAATATGGGCACTACATGGGTACATCAATATAATAAGTGGGTCATACTAATAACAATAAGGGGTTACACTAGTAGTATAGGGGCCTAATAGTATCAAAATAAACGCATATTCATTCTAAGATAAATTAGCATGATGCCTATTGTTTTGTGCATCTTAGACATATTATTTTCCCATAATTTAGCCATATAATTGTTATTATGTGCATTTAAGGATGTATTCTTATTTTCAAGAAACTAATAAAAATGATCATATACTATTTTTAGGAAATTTATTTCAATAATTGTTCTATCCATGCAAGTACATATACTTTTCCCAAAGAAATCTAACACAATAGTTGTTCATTCTCGGCATGCAAATATATATTTCCTTTTCCAAGAAATTATTATTTTACTACATGCAAATATATATATTTTTCTTTCCAAGAAATTATTCGTTTGCTGCATATATATATATATATATATATATATATATATATATATATATATATATATATATATATATATATATATATATATATATATATATATATATATATATTCTTTTCATGAACTAACACAATTATTATTATTTTTTTGTGGTTCACGAACACCTTGGTCAACGGGTGGTCGCTACGTCCACGGAAAAATATGGGTTGATCGACCTCGAAGGGAATCTAGCCCCGTAGCCCACTAGCAAGGCCTAACCCCAAGGGCTTCGGGCAGAATGGACCCTGTGACCTCCCGAACGGCGAGGCACTGATTTTGACCAACTGAGCTAACCCTTGGGGCTCCACACAATAATTATTGATTTATACATACAAATATATATTTATTTTCCAAGAACTAATACAATAGTTATTATTTATGTACACATGTTCTTCTCTAATAAAACTATAAAATAGTTATGAACGTTGCTTATTACTTTCCATAAAAGACCTATGTCTTATATGCTGAAAAGTAAAACACATAGGACAATTATAACTACGCATTCCTTTCTAAGAGAAAATCCCACAACTTATCATCTTTGCGCATGAGAATTTGTGTAAAATATTTCCAAGGAGTATAAAAGGTTGGCATGAGAATTTTAAAAGAAACCATTCAACAAGGTAATCTTATTTTATCTAAGTCTCTGTGCCGAATAACTCATAAAAGTTTTCCCAAAACATTAACTAGTCTCTACTCATCTAAATTTCATGAAATATTTTCAAGGAAATAATTCTACGCATAGGATTTCATGCATGCAAATACATTTTATTTCTCAAGAAATATATCCAATATATAATATGTTCATGCACATAAACACATTTCTTTTCAAGAAAACATGGTTTATCATCTTCTATGCACGTGAATCTTTTGAAGAAAAAATCATGGTTTCTCTATTGTTTATGTGCAAGGTTCTCATGGATTCGTTTCAAGATAATATAGAGAATATCATAGTTAATTCATCTTTCTCTACACATGACCATGCAATATTTTCAAAAGATTGACTCACATACTTCATATACCTCTCTTACATAGTGAGATATTTCTATGCTTACCATAGACAAATAGAGGAAAGGAAGTGATTTCCTGTAACTCTAAACCACAAAGCTGTTGCTACCTCCATTTTTTACTTTATATCAATCCCTTGCAACGAAATGAATTTTCCCTTTGAACTGCATCCATTAATGTGTGCCAACGTCTAATGTTTTTCTCACATAAATTGCAGTCACATCTGATGCACTTGTGTCATAGATATCCCATTATTCAGTAGTGTTATGCATGTCCTTGTTGGTTCTCGTAGCCTTCGCATTACTCACACCGGCATGTTCATACAAAAAAACTATCGATTATCCTAATAATGAGCAGAAATTCCATGCTTCTATTTCCTTGTGGGAATTGCTTCTGGGATTTACACTGATTTCTGAACCATTAATCTAGTTGGGTTCCACCTCATAACTCACTTAGAAGGATACAAAGTTCATGCCACTTTAAAAAGAAAAATAGAGAAGGTTACATAGTGAGGAGGCTACCCTTCCCTTCATGCAAACATAATTAGCTAGGAGTTAGATCATTTCATATATTTTATCTATGTATCAATCTTGTTTTTATCCTCACCCAAGATTCACATAAACAGTATCAACCAAGAAAACCATATGGTTACTCTTCAGTGGTTGCAACCGAATCAACCCTAACTACTTCTTGATGGCCTCACGTCAATAATATTTTCATATTAAATTAGTAATATTTTTACTAATGAGTTTTACGGGATTTTTTACAGTAGGAATATTATAGTTGGGACCACAAAAATGGCTCATTTAAGGCCTCAAAATAGCTCTTGAATTTTTTCACCTGAAAATTTCCAAACTGGAAATGATGTTAAAATGACCTTCCAAGGTACTTCCTCCAAATTTTCCACTCTAAAAGCATTAAGATGGATGACAAATAATATATTGATCCAATTCGGATCATGTATAAACCAATGTGACCCAACTCCCAATCATATCTCTAATACCACTATGACCTACCACCCAATCAAAGCTATAATACCATTGTTACTAATAGAGTTCATAAAATTGAATATTCTGGGTAAATAAATAAATATAATTTATAAAAATATAATAATCAATAATGAAGAAAGGTTGTTGCTTTTATATGTCCATCGTGACCTTTACTATACAATTTTGTCCTTAGGGTTGTACCAATTAATAGTCAAGGTTATCATATCTTTAGAATTCTTCCCTAAATAATTATTTACTAAATATTAATTTATGTATGTTAATTTGTGTACAGGATGTTAATTTGGTAGCTCAAGGACAAATTCTTTCTTTTGGAAAACCTTCCTCATCAAGAAATACCCATCTTAGGCCTTTAATTTCGTTGAGGAAACAAATATTTTTAATATAGAAACCCACATGTGCACAAAAGGACAGGTCGTCCCAAAAAAGAAATTGGACACCCTTGTAAGCCTATAAATACAAGTCAAGTGAACCTCATTTTGACGTAGATGTGAAGAAACTTCTTCTTCTCTTCTTTGATTTGGCTCACAGAAGTCTAAGGTTGGTTCACAGAATTTGATCATACAAGTCTAAAATTGCAAGGTTCGAACCCTCATGAGTGAATTAGGGTTTTTGGTCAGGGGCCGCAGGGCTGAAACAAGGAAATCTCAATTATAGCTACACATGTGTCAGGCTCCTCCCTGCAGTTGGAGTTGAAGTTGCACGCATGTTCATTAGCTCTGTGTGGTTGTGATCTGGGGTTTTTTATAACAATTAGCTGCAGATCTTGATCTTTGACCATAGGCTTGGAACTTTGATTCTGATCAGTATTATTGTCAGGCTCATATTTTAGATATTTTTTGGTTGGTTTTGTTGGATAGTCTTGTGATTGATGAATTGGAACATTGTACTCTCTTTGTTGAAAATTTTAAGACAATCTAATAAGAAGAATAAATTGAAATGGTTTTCTCCCTTGTGGGGTTTCTCCCTGGTCTCCTACCAAAAAATCATGGTGTCTCTATTCGTGCATTCTTTTCTTCTGATATTCCTTTTATTATTTCGTTGCATAGGTCATGTTATTGTTATTTCTATATAATTTATATTGATGCTATGATTATATGGGATGAATGCAATATATAAATGATGAGAATTTTGTTAATGCAATTATCTAAAGAAAATAACAATACTTCCCTAAGAAAAATTAACTTGGAATTGGAGTTGGGTTAAACAAAAGTCATTAAAGATCACCCTTGTGAAGACACCATTGATGGAAGTACGTGAAGATGGCAGAGACCTAAAATAATGATAGGGATTGAAATAAACCAAAGGAAATTTGGTTATTAGGGTTTGATGGATATCATGATGTTAGGGTTTGGAAGAAACCCTAGAGTATGATAAAGGCTTTAGCTATACAGTCTTGAAACCCTAACATGATTAGTGAGAAGTTTTTCTAGTACTTGTGACAGATTTAGTGTCACCCTAGATGGGCTTGTCTCAAATTAGGCATGTTTTTTTATGAAGACAGTTGAAAATATTGAAGGAAAAATTTTTATATGGATAATGGACCGTAATAACTCTTGAAGGCTAGTTCAAGAGGGATTTGATCACCTATCATTAAAGATAAGTACCTTTTAAATTTATTTCTCCGTGACATTATTCTTGTTTAGATTTATTTATTTTATTATTGCTTATCCTTCCTGCATGAATATATGAGTATTTGTATACTTCTAACATCCATATAAGATGTGATAATCATATCCTTCTTAAGGATCATATAAGGTGTAGGAAAAGAGAACTAGTGCAGGAAGAGAAGAGTTGGTGTTGGAACAAGAAGAGGTACCATAAAATCATAGTATGCAAGTGTTGCAGTTGCCAATGACAAATAAGTGCTACAAATTGTTAAGGTATTTGAATATTACAAGGTATGTATAGTATATTGTTTCATTGTTATGATTTAGCTGCAATATTGGATGGAAAGTTAAGCCCTGAGGTATGAAAAGAATATCACCTTCATAAATTACTCATGCATGCATATGAAAGTAAGTTTGATTTCCGATACATGTGATATATTGGATGGCAAGTTAATCCTTGAGGTATGACAAGAATATCACCTTCATAAATGACTCATGCATGCATATGAAAGTAAATTTGATCTCCGGCATATGTGATATATTGGTGCACTTGATATTTGGAAAATATCTTACATTTTGTTAGACATGATTGATTTCTTGATTTTATAAAGTAGGCTAGAAACGTTAATTTTTTTTATATGGTAACTTGATACTATTTTCAATGATTATGTTAAGCATGATAACCCTGATGGTAATAGATTTTCTAATCATCTTCTTGTTGAGTTGTAACTGCTATGTAAATGTGACAATGTCACAAAAATGGATTCCCTGCCTTGATGGTTGAGTAATGTGATAAAGAAGTGATGTTGTGATTATGATCTTCGAAGTATGAAGATACACATGTCACATGCCCTAATTGTATGGAACTAACCTTGGATGAATGATTGATGACATGTTCATATGTGACAATGAAGTAGTTAATGATGATTTGTCATAACTATGACGTATGTATGTCTAGGAACCTAATATAGTTTGACCCTGTGCTTTGACAATTTTACTGATGCGTGATAGTATTATGATAGATAGGTTGATGTTTTGATTGATGATGATTGAAAAGGCTTCTCATTAAGAGGGAGATACTCTCTATGAGATCCCATCTCCTATTAGTATTTGGGATGGATTATTGCATAATAAAGAAAGGATTTTAGACATGAATAGATGATCATCTGATGTTGTTAAAGGAAGAGACCATAGTGACTTCGTGATACTTTACATGATGATGAGAGATCTTCTCCTACCAAGAGAACCTTTAGAGAAATTAATAAGTTGTGTTGATATCAAGGATATGTTGTAGCTATGAGCATCATTATCTAGTTTTAGCCTTCCACGTTTAAAGAAGTGGTGAAAGGACAGGTTTGAAGGATGTTATGGTTGAAGAATATGAATCCATTATAAAGAATGATGCATGGGATATTGTTCTAATACCTAAGGGAAAATCCATCGTGACCTCAAAATGGTTGTACACGATCAAACATGGAGAGGATGGAAGCATTGAAAAGTACAAGGCAAGGTATGTGGCTAGAGGATTATCCCAGAAAGAGGGAGAATATTATGATGACATATTTGCACTAGTTTCCCACTACACCATTATTAGATCGATCCTTGCCCTTGATGCTAGTTAAGAATGGACCCTTCACCAGATCGATGTAAATATTACATTTCTTCATGGCATGCTACAAGAATAAGTATATGTTGAGCAGCCTCAGGGATTTGAAGTAAAGGTCATGGAGACTCATGTTTGCAATTTGAAGAAAGTGTTATACTATTTGAAGCAATATCCTCAAGCCTGGTATGCCTACATTGATAATTACCCTGTGAAGCTTAGATTCACAAGAAGCAGTGCTAACTCCAACCTTTATTTCAAGGTGGTTCAAGGTATGCCTTTGATTTTGGTTTTATATGTTGAAAATTTATTCTTGATAGCTAGTGAGCCTCTCATGATCAAGTTAAGAAGGAGATGGCCTCTAAGTTTGAGATGAAAGATCTTGTTCTAATATATACTACTATAGATATGAGACAGCATGGTACACTAATGATGACTAGGCTGGAAACGTTATTGACAGGAAGAGTACATCTAGTTGTTTCTTTATCTTGGGATATATGATGATATCATGGATGAACAAGAAAGAAAAGTTTATTTCTTTAAGCACAATTGAGGAAGAATGCATTATTATCTTGGAAGAGTTGTTTGAGAAGGCCCTAGATACAAAATTGATATATTGTGACAACGAGAGTGGTATTTGATTGGTAGAGAATCTCATGTTTCATAAAAAGTCCAAGCATATTAAAATCATATATCATTACATATGTGACATGGTGCAGAGAGGAGTCCTGAGTGTTTGTCATACTTCGACTGATGGGAAAATTTCATACATAGAGAAGCTTGGACTAATGGATGTGACCCTCCAAGGTAAGGGTCTTATCTGATCAAGGACACTGAGTTATGCTCTCCCCCCTATCTAATCTCTCAAGGTGAGGAATTGATCCTTAGATCTCTTGGGGTTGAGGGACATATGGATTTGATATAGTATATCCTAGTTGGCATTTGTCTTTCCCACCCATCTAGCTAATGGGTGTTAATTTCTTGAGTTAGGTGCAATCCTTGCCATTTATGGTAAGTGGCATCCCACTCAAGTTAGAGATGAAATTGTTCTACCACCGACTCTTGAGGGTCAAGTTGGGAAGATTACAATATAATAGAATAGGTACAATCCTTACCATTTTTGGTAAGTGGTATCCCTCCTATTATCACTAAGGAGTGGGATAGGTGAAATCCTTACCTCATAAGGTACGTGCCATCCCTCCTATTGTCTGTGATTTCCCAGGTTGTAGCATTAGCTCCCTGTTGGCAGAGCTTCCCGAGTTGTAGCATTGGCTCCCCACTGGTATAGTTTCCTAGGTTGTAGCATTGGCTCCTCGCTAGTAGAGATTCCCAGGTAGTAACATTGGCTCCCCACTGGTAGATAATTCTCGAGTGATAGAAGTATCTCCTCACTGGCAATGATTCTAGGTGGTAGCAGTGACTCCTCGATGGATAGAGGTTGGTAGCTTCCCTATGATGTCAAATTATTCTTATTTTATATTTGAGAGTGTTCAACATATTAGAAGAGATGAGAAAAGATGACATTTTATTTGATATTTGAGATGGGTCACATGTTACAGCTGGTAATTTCTCCCTCGCTGAGAGGAAGTGTTAATTTGGCATCTCAAGGAAAAATTCCCTCCTTTGGACAACATTCCTTATCAAGAAATACCCCTCCTATACCTTGGAATAATTTAATTTGGTTGAGGAAAAATATACTTCTAATATGGAAACCCACATGTGCACAAAAGGACAGGTCGGCCCAAAAGAGAAATTGGACACCCTTGGAATCCTTTAAATACAAGTCAAGTGAACCTCATTTGGACATAATTATGAAGCATCTTCTTCTTCTCTCTTCTTTGATTTGGCTTGCACAGGTCTGAGATTGGCTTGCAAAATTCGATCATACAGGTCCAAAATTGTAGATTTTGAGCTTGAATTTGGGATTTTTGGTCTAGGGCTACAGGGTTGAAATAGGAAAATATCGATTGTAGCCCCACGCAAGCCAGGATTATCCCTGCAGGTGGAGATTTGCAAATGCATGCATGTTCACTAGCACAATGATGTTGTGATATAGGGTTTTTTATAACAGTTGTCCATAGATCTTGATTATTGACCGCAAGCTTGAAACTTTGATTCTGATCAGTATTATTGTTGGGTTCATATTTTGGATATTGTATAGTTGGTTTTGTTGGATAGTCTTGTGATTGATGAATTGGAACATTTTACTCTCTATTTACTAAACATTTTATAACAATCTAATAAGAAGAAGAATTTAAAACGGTTTTCCCCCTTATGGGGTTTTTCCCTGGTCTCTTGCCAAATCATGGTGTCTCTATTTGTGCATGATTTTCTTCTAATATTCATTTTGTTATTCCGCTGCATAGTAATTATTATTGTTCTTTCTACACTATTTATATTGATGTTATGATGATATGGGATGAATGCAATATATAAATGATGAGAATTTTTTAATGCAGTTATCTAAATCAAAGAATAATACTTCCCTAAGAAAAATTAGCACATGGTTATCCACACAATAATGAGGTGACTAGAATTCTATTATAAATTTAAAACGAAAAGAAGGTGCAACAAAAAATTAGATGAATAATTGAATAAAGAAAGTACTACATCTTTGTTAATGTCAAATACACTCTTATTACAATCTAAGGTAGTTATCAATGGACTTTTATGCTTAGAGTTGTGGAATAACTATGTTATATTTTACAAATATGCATTGGCATGTAATGGATCTACATGGTCAAATATCCTATAAAGAAAACATCAAATAAAATAGTAAATAAACAATGCAAGACAAAATAATGGAAAGATGGGTATTATGTGGTAAAACCCCAATGTGGGAAAAAATCCATGGAAATAATTATTTTGTTCTCTAGATAAACTCCCAGCCATACAAGACTACACCCCAACATATATAAACTTGGCAGCTCAATGACAAATTTCAATCATGGCAATAGATTCCTCTTTTTTAGAGGACCAATTTCTACTATTGAAGCTCTCAATTCGGACAAAGGAAAGTGTATTTTTGAATTAAAGCCCACATGTGCACAAAAGGACAGGTCAGCCCAAAAGGGAAATTGGACACTCATGGATGGCTAGAAATACAAGTCAAGTAATTCTCATTTGGACATCATCATCATGATCGTTCTTCTTTCTTTGGGTTTGGTTCACATAGATCTAAGGCTAGGTTGCAGAGATTGGTTCATGCAGGTCCAAAATTACAGGGTCTAAAGCTCACACGTGTGTTTAGGGTTTTGGTTTTTTTGTCACTACTACAACACCCTCCAAAATTTCACTACATTCAAATATTGGAGCCTACCAAACTGTCGCATCAAATGTCACTTTGGTTGTCAATTGTTGTTTCAAGTCATTCCACATGTTTCAAGTGTTCTTGGGCATTCCTATGTGTCATCACATTGTTTAGAACATCTCTAGTGCACTTCATGGTTACAATACCTTTGTTGTAAAATGACACTTTTGGTTGCAGTATCACACACTTTGTTCAATGTACTTGGGGAGTGTTTGTAAAGTGGCGCTTTGATGTGTATTTCTCATTGTTCATGTTTGTACAAGTCTTATTGATGAGTTGATATGTGTCACACTTGATTTCATATCTAAACTCATTGTGTTCGCCCCTTGTTCAATATTCCAGACTTATACAAATTTTGGTTGTACAAGTTAACCCATTAAGGCTAGGAGTGCATGATGCACACATAATCCTTGATAGGGATTCCTTCATTTGGAAGTGCACCCTGTGACCTCAAAGAGTGCATAGCGCACTCCTAAGCCTCATTACCCTTCCTTGTTCTAAATTATGCCCTTAAATAATGCCTTCCTCCTTGTTGAGTGCATGGTGCATCATTGAAGCATCATCATGACTCTTTCAGCCTTCATTAATGCACCTTGTTCTCTTCCTAACCCTCTTGACTGCATGGCACACTTGGGAAGGTCAAATCCTAACCCCTTAAGCCTTCAGCAATGTGGCCTATGCCCTCCTTGGATCTCTTGAGTGCATGAGAACACCCTGAAGCTTTGAAGCTTCATCTCTTCATCCTTTGATAGTTCTCCCTTCTCCCTCCTTGGCTCTCTTGAACACATTATTACACCCAAAAGTGTTGAATATTCATCCCTTCATCCTTCAATAGTGCGTCACATGCCCTTCCTGCCTCCCTTGAGCACACACACACTTGGGAAGCTTGAATACTCTTCCTTTTTCCTTCAGACATGTGCCTTGCACCCTCTCTTGAGATTTTTCTCTCCTGTTGAGCGCATGAGAGTACCCTAAAGCCTCAAAGATTCAGGCTTTCATAGTGCACCCTTGGGCCCAAAATATTCCTTGTCCTCTTCGAGTGCATTGTTAAGTCATGAAAAAAAAAAAATTCATGAAACATGTCAGGATAGGATATTTTTCAGGTTAATGTTTGCTTTCCATGAGTGATTACAGTTGCAGGTATTCCAAAACAGCATGGCAAGGATGAATGAAGAAATCAGGAAAATAGGGTAGTCACAGGAAGCATTGAAGAACGAAGAAGACATTGAAATCTTGGTGATCAAAGTAGCCCAAAAGATTCCATGTGATGAAATATCCTTTAGAGGGTAAAGACATCAATAACATGGAAGTTGCATGCAATATCGAAGACACAAGTGGTGGCCTTTTCACCTATCGAAGAAATTCCATGTCATCAGTCACTATGAGTCCAAGTCATCAATCATAGTGACTTGTAAAGAAAAAGAATTAGAAGCCCAAGAGTGATGTATGGACAAAAGATCCATGTGAAGAAGTCCAAAATACATGTAATTCCAAGAGTCATATGTAATTCCAAAATTCATTTGGAAGTTTAAGAGTTATAGAAGTCCAAAGGTCATTAGAAGTTGGAAATTCAAGATTCATAAGGATATCAAAAGTCATATCTCAAGTTATAAAAGGAGCATCATTGCTCAAACAAAGGACTTTTAACCTTAGCTTCTCCCACAAAAAATTAGAGAGATATAGATAGTACTTTTTGGGAGCAAGTAGTGGCTCTAACACTCCACTATTGGAGCTTGTGATGTTCATTGTACTCATGTATCTTGGAAATTTTTTCTTAATACTCGAAGCCTTTCGACCATCACATATGTTGATCTAAAGATGATCTGAGGTTGTCATTGATGTCAACCGAAGCAGCACTAGGGGATACCCTGATCTTGTAAGGGAATTTTGACTTGAAAACTTACCCTATTTCGAGTCAAGGATATTGTAGATGGATTTTACTCGTCAAGATGTTTCCGTTGATATATGGCATGCCAAGTAATTCTTCACAGTTTGAGAGATATTCATGTTTGAAGTTAGTAACCCTAGTTAGTGGGCTAAAGCCCTATGGGGTCGTGGCATGGCACTCATAATTGGTTTTGGTCATTGAATAGTCAATAATTAATAATTTTTTAAGCTCCTAAAATCCCTCCAACATTATCTATAGAAGCCCCTCTCAACTCTATAAAAAGTAATCTCATATATCCTCCAAATGAAGTGATCATGGAATTTTCGTTCTAACTTCATTTCTGCGAAGTCTTAGATTCTGGAATGAAAACCCATTTGATTTGTAATCTTGATGGACGTCGTGATTGAATTTTAGATCTTGGTTCACTATATTTTCGGAGATATGATCTGTGGCAGTTAGGGTTTTTGCAGGCTGCCGAATTTCATCTCAAAGAAGTGACCTTGAGAAAATCATCATAACTCTCTCTCTGAGAAGAGGATTGGAATTCTGTAAGAAGTGGTTGATAGTGCATGGGCTGTATTTTTCTGTATATCAATTTCAAAGCCGAAGGAGGAAACAGTGACACATGGCATGTCGTACAAGTTTGCTCTACTGAACTAGTCCATAATTAGGTCATTGTGAGAGATTGGGCATAACTTTGCCTTGAAGAGTCCAAATCAGGTCAGACTTGTGGCATTCGAAAGAAGACTCAGAGGGATTTTATAAGATCGAAGATCACATGTTGGGGATCTGAAATCGCAGAGATACATCAAATTAAATATCGTGTTCCTAGAAGGCAAGAAAAACTAGATCAAGTGTTGTCAAGGGGTGCAAAGGACCAGACTTTCTAGGGCAGCAAAGAGTGAGGTGCAGCAAAATGATGCAAAAGAGGTAAGCTATAGGTAAGTATCTTCTGTATATGCATGTTCATCTCTTAATTGCATTATTTTCTTTGTATTCTAATTTGTTATTTTTTTTAGCATTGACATATGTTTTGCAGGATGAGGTAAGTTTTGTTATTATCATGTCATGGGTATTTCTTTGAAGACTTTTTGCAGGTATTATATATTCATCAAGAGAAGGCTCAATGCATCATCTAATGTTCTGAAGAGTGAGAAAGGGTAGCATTACAAGAGCAGCACTCAAGGTGTAGAACAGCAACAAGAAGTTCACCACATTAAGTCTTCAAGTGGGAAGCACTGCATACAATCATTGTAAAAGAATCATTGTATAGAGTCATTGTAAAAGCATCATTGTAAAAGTTGTACAAGTGTCTATCTACCAAGATTTGAAGAGGCAGTGTCGGGAGGTCTAGGATCATCATTAGGTGGTTGTTTCATAATTGGGGTTATGGTCTAGTGTGTCTTCTTCTTCTACATCATTCTATATCATTGTAAAGTGGACCATTTTCCCTGGTACGGAAATCCATTCTTCTTTTATTCTTCTATAGGGTGGTAGGGTGGTGCTAGGCTAGTGCATGAAGTCACCAACATGTTCAAGCCCGTGAAAACTTTGGGGTGGTAGAGTGGTGCTAGGGGGAGTTGTAGCTCATTGGGTGTTGGGGCATCCGTTCAGTTGACTACTGAAGAATATTGGGCGTTGGAGCATCAATCCAGTGGGAGTTGGAGAAGAATGATTTTCTAGATTCTAGGAAGTTGGAGCTTTCTTTTCAATTGGAGTTGAAGATTAAATAATTATTAGAAAAGCGTTCGGTGGTTTTTGACCCAGAGGGGGTTTTCCACCTAAAATTTATGTGCCTCCTGTGTTCTTTTATTCACTATTGTTATTGCATAAACATTAATGATAATTGAATATTAACTAATGCTCTGAAAAGATTTAAAAGTGCTAAGTGCTAAGGAACATGTTGTGTGTGGAGCATGATTGTTCAGAGGTCTTTGTTTCAGCCGGATGTATACCCCAGGAAGTTTTTACACCCCTCCACGCAGGGGGGTGCGGGGGGACTTTTCCCCCCCGCGGGGGTCCGGGGGCCCATCCCCCTTGGCTGGGGGGTCCGGGGCCAGCGGTCCCCCGGCGGGGGCTCGGGGGCAGCGCCCCCGAAGCTAAAAACAAATGTAAAATTGCCTTGTAAAAGTATAGTAATTTCTAGTCAATCTGGGCCGTTCATTAGGCGGATGATCTGACGGTAGAACTTATGTTTAGTTTAGGGTTTTTTGCCCTAGAAGGCAACCCCTCTCTTTGTATGAGGGTATTGTATTTGAGGCTGTGAAATAGATGTGTATTCTGTGAGCGAGAAACAGACAGGTGAGACTGTGAGAGAAAACAGAGGATATTACAGTGGATTTGTTGTAGGTTTTGTCTCTTCATTTTGCTGGATAATAGAAAGGAAGGACTGGCTGTTCGAGGTGGACGTAGCCCAAACTGGGTGAACCACGTATATCTGTGTCTCTCTTGTTTTGTACGTTTTCTGTGTTTATATTTCTGCAATATTTTATGTGTTCCTTTGCTCTGTAATATATAAATTTCTAACAAAACACTGATTCACCCCCCCTCTTAGTATTTTCCAACAACATATTCATGCATGAATCGTGGATGTTTTGTCATTAATATTCTAATGTTTGCGGTTTATGTTCGCTCTCATATGTACTAAAGTAATTGAACTATTTCAGTGACTTTGATGCTAAACTTGTTATGTTGTGATGATTTAACGATCATTGCATCTATGTGAATTAATTCTCTTGATTCTTAACGATTCTTTCTTGTTTATGTGTGTGTTTCTCCACTATATTAGTACTATTACTTTTATTTTAGAGGCTCGCTTTCTCTCCCTTGCAGTGAAAGAAACTCGATACATCTACAATTGAATATTTCACAAGGCACACTCTCTTTCTCATTCAAAATCACGTGTGCACTACTCTCTCATGCTAATAGATTAAGCCATGGAAAATCTCTAAGTTAATGGTATTCAGGTCGTATTTCCAAATGGGACACCTACACCAAACGGTGTGAGTTATAATTGGGACCTCATATCGAGGATATCCCTTGTATGTTGTCAACATCCAGCACCATCAACATTTTTGTGCTAGAAGGATAGATGCTAGTTTTTTATGGTTGATAACTCTTCACATCCCAATCATTCAGTTTCTAGACACGACATCAATATCTCAAGTAACATACCTACTCTTGTTCTCAACCTAATCTTGATTTCACCTATGAAGTTACATATGAATAACTCCGGGAAATTCAACCTATTACTCGTCAGTTTGTGAAAGCTATTAGTTTACTCCCCATTGCTCATAATCTTCCTCATCATCCCAAGAAGAAAGAAACAGCGCGTACTTGTGTATTCGTTGCATTGGTGGGAGATTTGTTCTTCGCCACTCTTGAGGAATTAGAAATGTCTTCAGAAGACATAGTTCAACAAGATTCACTTCCACCCATTCACAAAGAGTAGAAGGAATATATTTCTCTTTCTGATGCAGAACAACTAGCAGTTTATTTTAACAAAAGTATAAACAGTGAAGAAGAAAGCCCATCAAATTCAAAAAAGGAGGAGGATAAAGGAGATGAAGACATGGATGATCAAGAATTGAATTGGATGGCCCAAGGGTCACTCACTCTTTCAGATAACCTTCATAGAATGCCCAAACATCTGTAGAAGTTGTTATCTAAGTTTGATATGAACAAGAAGACAAAGGTAGAAGATCATATCGATGATTTCTACATGCACCTATGAATGTTATAAGTACAGTATAATGATGTTGCTTATAGGATTTTTCCTTTAAATCTAGAAACTAGAGCAGCAGTATGGTACCATAGTCTGCATGTTAATTCAATCCATGGTTGGAGGGAGTTTAAGAAATTGTTTTTGGAGAAATTCAACGATGATAAGACTCTCACCATGTTGTTAAAAGAGCTCAGAAATATTAATATGGGGAAAGGAGAAGGTCAAACATTTGAATCAAATATTCAACCGTATATTGAACAAGTTTCCCCCAAACACACAGCCTCATGATTATATCACTATACATTATTACATAGCTTCCTTTCCAACAAACATTTCTTCTTTTGTTAAACGAGTTGAAAAGGAAACACTAGCTTTAAACTTTGCAAAAGAAATCGCGATGGAGAAAGATTTGTGTGCCATTGGAGCTATTACCAATGATGATGAATCTAAAGGCTCCAAGGAGACTAGTAATAAGTCTCAATCTTCTTCAAGTAAGTATAAAGAAAAGGATTCTATTGATATTTAAATATTGACTAAATCTTTAAAGGAACTCACTAAGGAAGCCTCATAATTAAAGAGAAAGTCAAGTGAGACATCTACTAGTAGAAAGCCCCCAAATCTTTCCCATTCAAAAGGTATAACAACAACAACAATTAGCTAGCTAAATATGCCTGGAGTTCAAATGTTGTGTTAAATATTGAAAGTATAGACATGGATAGCTATTATTCCTTTCATCGGGAATGGCATTCAGAAAAAACTTTCCCATGGTGGAACAGCAACATGAATGCTTTGGCCTCACATATCGTCGATACTTTACTAGAAAATGAGAAATCCCAGCAGACAGAAGAAGAAAATGAACCTGCAGTGGCTGAGGAAAGTACAGGTATTTGTCATGCAGTTAATACTTTTGATTTTATTTTCAATACCGAAAAGAAGTGTGTTGAAGCACCACCTCAAAGTGAAGCCCCTCCTTAGAAATAAATTAGTCATTATAGTTTGAGGAGCAAAGGGCCGAATTTTTAATAAGAAGTAATGAGACCAAATTTAAGGATCAATTATTAAGAAGGCTTGCACCACTAACTAATATTGCTCAGAAAACACATAACAAGTCTGGAAATTTTTTTATTTCTAAGAACACTTCCACTAGTAGCAAAATCAAGTCTATCACTCTAGAAATTTCTAATAGAGCTACACCTCCAGACACTTCAGCATTGTCTGCTAAAAATTAAACTATCAATTATAATATAGTTGAATATGTGTAGAGAGCCCATTCTAACATTTCCATCTTTGAGCTCGCAAAGATAGCAGGCCAACGTGAACTTCTTGTCCAAGCCTTCTCACAACCTTAATCAAGTGAAAAATCTTATACTTCTCAAAAGGTGTTTGGTAAGTCTTTTGTAACTGTCAAATATGTGGTTAATGTTGTAACTTTAGATGCTAACAATATTTGCCCCCCATTTTTGCTAACTTTTGAAATATTTAATTATAATTTCCATAATTGTTTGGTCGATTCAGGTGCATATGTGAATGTAATGCCATTATTTGTTGCTAAGAAAATTAATGTTAAATGGGATAAAACAGATGCAAAAATCATTCAGTTGAACAGATCTCTTGTCCAAGTCATTGGTGAACTAAAGAATGTTATTATATTCTTTTCATCTGATCATTCAATACACCAATGTATAAGAATTGTAATCATGGACATCCCCAAAGCCTATGGCGTACTCTTCAGTCAAGACTGGTCTAATAAATTACAAGGGTATATTGCTACAGATTAGTCACACTTATGGCTTCCAAATAATCGCAGAAACAAAAATATTCGAGTGGAGAGTGAACCATAAATGAAATATATTGTGACACCACTTAAGGTTCATAATGATCATGTTGCCTTTGCAGATCTAATCTTTGGAAATGGTTTCTTGGAAACTGATCATGGGTGCTATCAAGCACAGCCATCACTTGTCCCACTAGATACAGAGTTGGATCTCCTTCCTTGCACTCCAACTGGTGCTAATGGATATTTTAACATAGATGTACATAATAGTAACACTAGTATAGGAATAATTTTAGTATCTAATAATATTTGGACTTTGTACTTTGATGGTTCAAAAATGTAGGATGTCTCTAGAGCAGGTTGAATACTCATAGACCCACATAATAAAAAGTACATCCTACCATGTAATTTGGAGTTCGAGTGTATAATTAATACTGTTGAATACGAAACACTTGTCTTTGGGTTAAAGAAATCCATCGACCTGAAGGTAGAGTTGCTCAAGGTAATTCGTGACTCGGAAGTGGTCACTCGTTAAGTACGGGATATTGTCCACTATGTTTCACCAAATATGCAAAACTATCAACAGGAAGTATGACGACTAATTACTTATTTTAAATTTTTTAATATTATTGTTGTTCCTATACTTAGAAATGTCGCAGCAGACACATTAGCTAATGCAGCCACTAGAATGAAGCCTTTGGAAAGTAGTTTTTATATAGAGATTATATATAAACCATTGATTCCAGATAACATAAATAATTTTCGTGTTTTCAATGAAGACCAATAGATACTACAATTTATGGCTAATGCAAACGTGTTTAAAGATGATGCCATTGAGGAGGATGAGCACAACAAATATTTGTAGGAAGCAGTTTATACAATGAGAGGTTATATTATGCCTAAAGGTGTAGTGTCCTTGGAAAAATTATATGAGCTGCAAAATTGGTTCAGAGGACCAATTAGTACTAAGAATCAGAGCTCGAACTTGTCATTCGAACAAATCAATTTGGAAACTCAAGGTTATCTTAAATATGTAAACCTTGGCACATGTTGTTCTCCACAAGAACAACAATCATTCATCTGCATGTTCAAACATTATCGAGATGTGTTTGCATGGACTTACGACGATTTGAAGACATATGATACTCATGTTATACAGCATTTGATTCACATTCAAGAAGGGTTGAAGCCTTTTTAGCAGAAGCTGAGGAAATTTCATCTAACACTAGAACCCTTAATCCAAAAGGAGCTGAGGAAGTTGTTGGATGCTCATATCATTTTCAAGGTCAGATATTATACTTGGGTTTCGAATTTGGTCCCTATCAGAAAGAAGTCCAGTGAGATAAGGTTGTGTTTAATTTTGCAATCTCAACTGGCCCTTAGATAAAGACAATTACCTAGTGCCATCCATGGAACAAATCCTCCAAACAGTATTTGGTTCTGAGATGTTCTCATTGCTAGATGGTTTTTTTGGCTACAATCAAGTGCTAGTGGCAGAACGAGTCGCCTCAAAACCACTTTCAAGACTAAGTGGGGAACATTCGCCTTTAAGCACATGTCATTTAACCTTATAAATGTTAATGCTACATTTAAAAGCGCAATGGACATTGATTTCCATGGCTTGATTGGCCAAAGTGTATTTATTTATCTGAATGATGTAACTATATTCTATAAAAGAATCAAACCACATGCATCATTTGAAAAAAATATTTGAGTGATGTCGCAAATATGGGATTTCTCTAAATCCCAAGAAAATCATCTTTGGTGTGTCAAAAGGCACTCTCTTAGGACACATCATTGCAAAGAGTGGAATCAAAGTTGATCCTGAAAGGGTCAAATCTATAACTCAGATCTCGTTCCCAGTAAATAAGAAGGTTAAGAAATATTTGTTAGGGAATATTAATTTCCTACGCAAGTTCACCTCTGACTATGCTCAAATATTTAAACCATTAGAGGATATGATTAAGAAAGATGAAATTTGTAATGGGACAAAAGGGAAAAGGATCCTTTTACTAAAATCAAACAAGCTATTGTTGATGCACTTGCATTGTTTAGTCCTAATTATGGCAAGGATATCTTGCTTTAAACTTTGGCTTTAGATTCATCTATTGTGGTTGTACTGACGTAGAAGGATATTGAAGGAAATGAACGGCCTATTTCTTTCATGAGTGTTGGCTTACAGGGGTCAGAGTTGAATTTCCCTGCCATCGATAAACAATCTTATGTTGTATACAAGGCAGTCAAACATTTTAGGCCCTACCTCCTTAACGCTCACACGATTGTATATGTGCCTCATCCAGCCATCAGAACACTCTTTGTGTAACAGGATCTTAGTTAGAAGAGGGAAAATTGGATGACATGTTTACAAGAATATGATCTAGATTTTAAGCCAATTCATACCATTAAGGGTCATGGCCTCTGTGAATTAGCAGCAGAAGCAAGAGATGCTCCATAGAAGACCTTTCGGAATGGGAGCAGGAAATAGATATGTATAACGTTGAACAAGTTCCCTAGACATGATCAACAGTGCCATTGTGTTCAAACATATGGAAATTCTTAGAGAACGACACCTTGCCCATGCATTTATCGAACAAAAAAAAGAGGGAAATTTTCCTCAAAGCTCTATCTAATCAGCTCATTCATGGGGTGATTTTCAAAAATCACCACAATGGTGTCTTGCTAAGGTGCCTTGAGCCTCATGAGATGGAAAAGATATTAAGAGATTTGCATGACAGACCAGGAGGTTTTCACTATGTGAGAAACACAAATGCTCATAAATTGATGAGGGCTAGTTATTATTGGCCCACCTTATTCAAATATGCTCATGCTTATTCTCGAAAGTTCCCATCTTGTTAAAGACGTGTCGGTCGATATCAGAAATCGGTCACCCCATTGCTACCAATATTAGTTGAGGAACTTTTCAACTAGTGGGGATTAGATGTTATTGGAGAAATCTTCCGACATTCATCAAATCAACACTGACACATTTTTACAGCGACATATTATTTTACTTGGTGGACAAGAAATTCCTTTAAGATAAGTTAATGAGCAGGAAATCATTCAATTCTTGAAGCAGAGCATTATAACCGGGTTTGACATTCCAACATCTCTATTCTTTGATAATGCGACTTATTTTTCTTTTCTAAAAAATTATGAATTTACTGGTATTATATTAAAGCATGCATTTAATTATTACCTACAAGGAAGTGGTTTAGCTAAATCTACAATCAAAAATATCATTCGCATTATCAAGAAAACTATTTTTCTCTAAGCAAAGGAACCAGCACAATGTCTTGATAAATGAATTATGATCTAACCATGTAACTCTAAAACCTTCCCTCAAAATCTCATCGTACTTCCTAATTTATGGTAAAGAAGTTATCTTTCCTCCTAACCTGTTTCTCCCAACCATGAAACACTCCCAAAAGCTCCAAGGTAGACCTTACCTTTTGGTTCAAAGCAGATAGATACTTTGCTTAAACTTGAGGAATAAAGGCTCAAAGCTAAAGAAATATTTGCCATCCATCAAAACTGTATTAAGCATTGGTTCAACAAAAAATTTGTAGGGACTAAGAGTTTTGATGTGGGTGACTTAGTATTGAAGTGGGACAAAGCCCACAAAGAAAAAGGAAAACACAGAAAGTTCCAATCTCTGTGGATTGGCCCCTACACCATCAAAGAGAAACTTGATCATAATATTTTCAAGCTGAAATCCTTAGATGGGTGGACTAGCCCTCTTCCCATAAACATTCGATACTTGAAACTCTATTTTCAGTAGCAGCTCTAAATTGTGTTTCCTGTATTGTTTGATCATCGTCTGTTGTGTCGTTGGTCTCATGTGTGTTGTGTCAAGTCGTATATTGTCTTGTTTTGTATTGGTCATTGTAGATAAATAAGACCTTGTGTGAAAGAGTGCATGGCTCAAAAAGGCTTTTTGGTGGCATAAAGATAAAATGTGACAACTACAACGCTTGGTTATCTGTTAGTTCTCCTTCTTTGTTTGGGAAGATTCCATAGGATGAGCTAGGTCTTGCTGGAAAATATGATACATCCAAAAGGAAAACCTTGAGGGAACCTATCAGATACGTATCTATTCTAGCATCCAAACCTCTTAACTTGGTGCTAAATCTACTTGGTGTGTTACATTCATATTTAATCTAGTAGAGAAAGGATAAGGGGAAATCTAAAATGAGAAAACCAATATCAGAGGTTATATAAATACTTCTCTGAAGGGGAAACCTCCTCTGCTCTCAATAAGTCAGGATCCCTCTTTCTCCTATTGAAAAATAATAAGAAGTATTGAAGCACGGTCCTATTAAATAAATAAATAAAGGGTAAAATAAGAGAAAGGCTTGCTTCACAAGGAGGTGAAGCAGGTGACTTCGCCATGGTATTGTTCAGGCTTGCTATCAGCGAAACAATTCTCATGCTCATGTAGTAACTCTATTGTGGTATTTTCTAGTCCAAATGGTAGCGAAGCAACACCAGAGATGAAAATCATACTTTGTATATCTTAAACTCATAGCACATATTACCCTTTCCAAGATTGAAACAATTGTGATATGGCATATCTTTTGTGTATTTGAACAAATTAAAGGGAAGTAAGGTGTTATGTTTACAACTTGGTCGAAAGGGGAAGTCAAAGAAATCCAATTAATGAATCAATACTTTTTGAAGGGCTAACCCTATTTTTTGTATTTGAACCAAGTAAAGGGAAGTAAGGTGTTATGTTCACAACTTGGTCGAAAGGGGAAGTCAAGGCAATCCAATTAATGAATCAATACTTCTTGAAGGGCTAACCCTTTAACTAAAAAATTATTCCTAGGTAGAGAAGTTGAAGTTCATCTAGTGTGTCGCCAAGTGTTTTCGTTGCTACAACACCCTCCAAAATTTCACTACATTCAAATTTTAGAGCCCACCAAACCGTCACATCAAATGTCGCTTTGGTTGTAAAGTGTTGTTTCAAGTCGTTCGACATGTTTCAAGTGTTCTTGATCATTCTTAAGTGTCGTCATATTGTTTAGAACATCTCTAGTGCACTTCATAGTTACAATACTTTTGTTTGTTGTAAAATGGCACTTTTGGTCATACTCGCACACACTTTATTCATTGTACTTGGGGAGTGTTTTTAAACTGGAATTTTGATGTGTATTTCTCATTGCTCAGGTATTTCGAAGTCTTATTGATGAGTTGGTATGTTTCTCACTTTATTTCATGCCTAAATTCATTATGTTCACCCCTTGTTCTATCTTCCAGACTTAGACAATTTTTGGTTGTACAAGTTAACCCATTAAGGCTAGGAGCACATGCCACACTCTAAAGCCTTGACCAGGACTTTGTTGTTTAGAAGTGCACCCTGCACCCTCCCTGGCCCTCTTGAGTGCATGGCACACTTTTGAAGGTCGAAGACTAACCCCTTCAGTCTTCAGCAGTGTATCATGTGCTCTCCTTATATATCTTGAGCACATGAGCACACCTTGAAGCCCCAAAGATTCATCCCTTCATCTTTAAATAGTACACCATGTGCGTTTCCTCTCTCCTTTGAGTACACAATGCACTTGGGAAGCCTAAATTCTCCTCCATCCTTCAGAACTGTGCCCTGTGCCCTCCCTTGAGTTTTCTCTCTCCTGTTGAGTGCATGGGCACACCCCGAAGCCTCAAATATTCATCCCTTTAGCCTTTCATAGTGTGCCCTTGTTCCCAAAAGTTTCCTTGTCCTCTCTGAGTGCACTGTTAATTCATGAACAGAAAATTTTCATGAAACCTGTTAGGATAGGATATTTTTTAGACTGCCACTTTCTTTCCATGAGTGATTTCAGTTGCAAGTATTCCAAAACAACATGGCAAGGATACATGAAGAAATTGGTAAAAGAGGGAAGTAAAAGGAAGCATTCAATAATAAATAACACATTGAAATCTTGATGATAAAAGTAGCCCAAAAGACTCCATGTGATCAAAGACCCTTTGGAGGGTGAAGACATCAACAACATGGAAGTTTCATGCAATATCGAAGACACAAGTGCCAACCTTGTCACCTATTGAATAAATTCCATGTTATTACTCACTATGAGTCCAAGTCATCAATGATAGTGATTTTTCATGTCCTCACCACACGATGATGTGGAAATTATGATGTAATGATGTAATTATTGTAAAGACAAATAAGAAGAAGTCTAAGATTCATGTATAGATAAAAGAGCCATGTGAAGAAGTCCAAGAGTCATATGTAATTCCAAAATCATTTGGAAGCTTAAGAGTTATAAAAGTCCAAAGGTCAAGAGTCATGAGGATATGAAAATTCATGTCTCAAGTTATGAAAGGAGCTTCATTACTCAAGAAAATAACTTTTAACCTCGGCTTCTCCCACAAGGCATTAGAGAGATAGAGATAGTACTTTTGGGGAGTGAGCGGTGGCTCTAACGCTCCACTATTGGACCGAGTGGTGTTCATTGTACTCATGTATCTTGGAACTTTTGCTTAATACATGAAGCCTTTCGGGGAACACATTTTCATGCATGAATCTTCAATGTTTTGAGATTATTCCTCTAATGTTTATGGTTTATGTTGGATCTCATATGTAACAAAGTAATTGAGCTATTTCCGTGACTTTGGTGTTAAACTTGTTGGAAATGTGTTGTGATGATTTAATAATCATTGCATCTATGTGAGCTACTTTGCTTAATCCTTAACGATTATTTCTTGTTTATGTGTGTGTGTCTCCACTATATTAGTACTATTACTTTTCTATTACAAGCTCATTTTCTCTCTCTTGCAATGAAATAACCTTGATACATCTATAATTAAACATTTCACAAGGCACTCTCTTGCTCATTCAAAAGCACACGTGTGTTACTCTCTCATGCTAATAGCTTAAGCCAAGGAAAATCTCTAAGTTAACGATAGTCAGATCGTATTTTCAAATGGGACTCCTACACCAAATGGTGTGGGGTATAATTGGGACCTCATATCGAGGATATCACCTGTACATTGGTGATATCCAGCACCATTTACAAGTTTCCAATCACAGGCATGCTTCAAGAAAATTTTGGTCACAACCGCAAGCACACAGGCTCATGCGTGCGATTGGAAGGTTTCATCTGCACACACATCACTCTATGTGTGTGGTTGGGACGTATGGTTTGATTTATATAGTTGACTGTATATTTCTTCAAGTTGATAGTAGGGTTTGAAAGTTGATCGCAGAAAATGAGAGTTGACCGCAGGCTTCTAAATCAGGGTTTTGATTATTAGCATTTTTGGGTTCATCTCATGGGTTGATTTTGTTGGATAGTATTATGATTGAAGATATGGATCATTTTACTCTCTTTTGTTGAATCATGCAATGAAAATATAATAAGAAAAAGAATTTGAAATGTTTTTCCCCGTAGTGGGTTTTGCTCGGATCTCCTACTAATCATGGTGTCTCTATGTGTGAATGCTTTTTTCTATTGTTCTATTATGTTCCACTGCATTGATGATGATATTATTCTTTCTATATAATTGTATATGTTTATAAATAATGTTGTAAATATAGATAATATTATGATGTTGCGGGGTGAATTTAATATGTAAATAATGAAATGCAATTATCAAAGAAAACAAAAATATATCCCTAAGAAATTTTAACAAGACAACCATTAGAGTTCATTACATTGCACATTGTAGAGTCATCTTCATCTATGTTATGTATTAGAGAGCGTAAGGAAAACAAATCCTATGACACATGTGAGATAAAACCTTTTTACAATATGGTGAGTTGTTGAAGTAAATTGGTCAAAATACCACTACGCAATCATTAATACATTCACATTCTAAAATTTACCCTTAATGATGATTAGAGGGCTAGAACCACAATATGAAAAATCAGTATCAATTTTCTCATACCAAGCCCTGAGAGTACTTATTTAAATTGCATAAAAAACTTGAAATTTATTAGGTGATAAAATCATGTGGTTGTTGCATATAAATTTCTTCATGGAGATCACGATTAAAAATGTAGTCTTGACATCTATTTGGTGAATTTTCCATTGAAAAAATGTAGAAAGAGAAATGATGGTCCCAATGGTATCCATTTTAGCAACAAGAACAAAAAGTTCCAGTATAATTGATACCTTCTTTTTTTTAAATCCTCTAACAACTAAACATGTCTTACACTTTTCAATTTCTCCTTCTGCAATGAACTTTCTTTTATAAATCCATTTGTAGCCAACATGATTCTTCCCAACAAGAAGTGGAACCAGGGTCTAACTATTTTTCTTCATTAAATAATCATATTCAACAACCATTTTTTCCCATTCTAGTTTTCCTTTAGCTTCTTCTATGTGGAGGCATCATATGTGGTAAACAAATTTTTCATAGAGCTGAGTCAAATCTAATCCTTCAAGAGTTGGATGGGTTACAAGTGTCTTTCATGCCTAAATTAAAAGAGGACTGAATGGAACCACTCTAGTATTTTCAAGTGGAGCACTTGAACTAATAAGTGAACCGGGATCAAGATATTGCATAATACTTGAAGGAGTAACGAACATTGGCTCAACTGAGGATGATGACACTACAAGGTAAAATAAGGTTTGATTGAATAGAGTGGTGGAGAGACTTTATTGAATTGTGCATATCACCAAAATGATCACATATTGTTTGGATGGATCATATTATTGGAAATAATGAGAGGGGGGTGAATCAGTATTTCACTTCCATTAGTTAAGTTTTAATCTTCGAGGAATTAAATAACATTAGGATTAGATCAAAATATAAATCAAAAACACCATTCGACAATGCACAACATCAAAGACAATACACAGATATTTTTAGGTGGAAACCCTCTTGGGAGAAAAACCACCAAACACTTATTAATATAGGTATTTAAAGATTACGTCAATAGGAAGCTCCAACTTCTAAAATTCTCAAGCAACAACTAGAAGGAGGCTACAACCCCCTAATTTATTAGCTCCAACTGAAAGGATGCTCCAACACCCTGATTTACTAGCTCCAACTAGAAGGATACCCCAACACCTTGGTTTTATCAACTCCAACTAAAAGGATGCTCTAACACCCTGATTTACCAACTCCAACTAGAAGGAATATCCAACCCCTTACAAGCTTCAACTTGCCCTAGCACTATCCTACCACCCTGAAGTGTTCTCAGGCTCCAACCTGAAGGAGACTCCAATATCTACCTTGCACCACCCTACAACCCTAAAGATAAAAGATAAATGAATAATATATATTACATTGAATATGCTTCTCAAGTATTTTTATCAACAACATTGATGTCCTACCTCTTCTTAAAGGATAAAACTATGTCAAGTCCACTTCCACAATAGCTCTACTCAAGTTACATTAGCTTGTCAACTCACATGAGAAACTTATGATTCATAAGCATATTTGATCAACAACACAAGACCTATGCTCATCATAAATATCAAATCCTAGCAGCAATGTATAAACTTTGACAGTCTCATTAACATAACATGAAACCCTATCTTCTCAATTCAATACCAACATCAAGCTCTCACTGGCCAACATTACAAACAACAACATACTTGAGGTAGCATATATCTTATCAAAAAAATTGTCTTTATCATCAATGACATAACCCTAGCATCAACAACATGTCATCATTCTACTCTTACCAACAACCCACTCTAGCTCAACAATACATCACTCTACATCCTCTGCAATAGTGCTTGACAGCATATCAAGCATGCTAAAAAATACATCAAGCCCTAGGAGTAATATTCTTAGAAACCATATGAATAACATTTACCACAATGAGCTTCAAAACATATAATAGGGATTTTGATCATCAAAGATACATCAATGAAGATTGCATGGCTTCAACAAGGTTTGTCTCTGAGTTCAAATTTCAATTCTTCTTTTGGATCTCAATTTGGGTGAATAATGACTTCAAAAACCATAATAAACAATATTCCAAATTAAATATTCTACAATTTGTACATTTATAGAAAACTTTCAAATGAATTTCTAGAATCCATCGCTGGCCACCGGAAAATGTTGAAAATGTAATAAAATTTACCTCTTTAAAACAAAATATAATACAAAGATTTGGACCTTACCACCGGGGCCCTCAAATAATATGTCCCTAATAAATTGACATACAACATTCGAATTTGATATATCACATTGAATTCAATGTAAAGGTGGCAAGCTATAGTCGGTGTCAACACGATGACAGGCTTCATGTATTGAAAAATATAACTATGTTCAGTCTTCATAAATGTATTTGAGTCACTATGTAATGTACTTGTCAACAGAATGAAAAAGAATTTTTTTCTTATTATCACAATGACTTATTAAAGCATGGGTTTCATGCTTGGGTCATCATGTTTTAGGTCAAAGTCCCCATTGAGGACTTCCAGGATTTATTCTGAGTTATTATAATCATTATCCATTTAAAGAGACCCTTCTTGGGCTTTTGAATCATGTAAAAATATTTATTATTGAGTCAAATTAGGTATTTGACACCTCCACACAAAGTCGGCCTCAAACAAGGCAATTCGACCTCACCTCAAGCCTATATATACAAGGAGATTGAATTCATTTGCAACACTCCCTCACTCACTCATAAGTTTGATATCTAGAAGAAAAAGTTGAAAAAGTGCGAAGAAGGAAAGGAAGTTGAAATAAGTGCGAGGTTGGAAAAGAGTAAGGAAAAGAGAAAATCAAAGTTTTGGGATATCTCTCTCTCTCGTTTGGATTCCTCTGGGAGATCAAATTTTTCCTTTTCTAGTCAAAGTTGTTGTTGTTGTTGTTGCTTCCATCTGCTGGGTCGAAGTGTTGCTACTTGAAGGTCGAAGTTGCTGGAAGAGGAGGCTGACTTGGTGGTTGGAGGAGGTTTGTTTCTAAGTTCAAGAGTCTTAATAAAACTATTGAAGGAAGATATTTTGACTGGGTTTTCTCCAACGTATGGGTTTTGCGTTGGCAGAGTGTCTACATCTTGTGTCTTGTGTTTTTGTGATCTTTATACACACATAATTTGGTAATTTCTTGATGAAAGATAATATAACAAATAAGTAAAAGAACCCAACATAATTCACAAGTAATTATCAAGAAAGAGAAATATAACCATAATTCTACTAGCATTGATTTCTCAACATGGTATCAGAGCTAAATTCAAAGAAGATTGAATATCACTTCGTTGGCTTTAGGTAAACGATTACTCCCTCTATGATAAGAATGGGATTCAATACTGCATGAAGTTGGATCAAGAAGATCTTCTACACCTGATTCAACAAGGTCAAAATTCAAGGGTTCTTAGTTGCACTTACAGGTTCACTCAATGATGATAATGCATGGATCGTTAGCAGTGGAGCATCAAGGCATATGATGGAGGAAAGTAAACAACTTCAAACTTTATCAAAGGAACCACCTTCTCATGCAATGAAATTGGGAGACAACAAAAGCTATGTTGTTAGAGGCATGGGATCAACATATTTGAATTTGGATAATGAAGCTAAACTACATCTCAACAACATATTATATGTTCTAGGTTTGAAAAAGAATTTTCTTTCAATTTATTTTTTAGAAGATAAAGGGGCTATAGTTTCTTTTTTTGATGGAAAGGTCTTGGTTTGGGGAAAATATTCAAGTATCGATAAAGCTAGGTTTATTGGAGTTCGCGAAGGAAGCTTACATAGAGTTATTACACGGCCTCCTCAAGCTCTAGTTCATATGAAAATCAATCCCAATGAGCTATGGCATAGAAGATATGGTCATCTTCACTACGAGGTCATTCCCACTCTTAATCAACTAGTTCATGGAATCCCTGATATCAAAGAAGATCGTGAAGGATTTTGCAATGGATGTTCTTCAGGTAAACATACAAGAAAACCATTTTCAAATAATGAAACAAGGTCTAAAGAAATATTAGACCTCATTCATTCTGATGTGTGTGGGCCTATGTCTGAAAAATCACTTGGCATTCATTGATTATCACTCTAGACAGACATGGCTCTACCATCTTAATAAAAAGGATGAAGTATTTGAAAATTCAAGGAGTATAGATATGAAGTGGAAACCCTAACTGAAAGAAAAATAAAGACTTTGAGATCCGACAATGGAGGGGAATACATTTATAAAGAATTCATTGCATATTGTAAAGAAGCAGAAATTAATGGGGAGATTATAGTTTCCTAATATCCCGAACAAAATAGGGTGGCCGAAAGAAAGAATAGGACAATTGAAGAAGGTATACAAACAATGATCCTTGATCAAGACTTACCAAAATTTCTATGGGGAGAAACAGCAATGAGAGCAATATATATTCAAAATAGACGTCCTCATCAAATTCTTGAAAATATGACAGTTGAGGAAGCATTCATATGGAAGAAGCCAAGTGTGGACCATCTCTCAATCTTTAGGATTCCTGCCTATATCCACATTGCAAAGGAAAAATGAAAGAAGTTAGATTCTACAAGCATCAAATGGATCTTTGTTGGCTATAGTCTCTCCTCAAAGGCATATAAAATCTACATTAAGAGAGGAAGACATATTGAAGTAAGCAGGGGCGTAATATTTGATGAAAATCATGCCTACAAAATATCCAAGGACAATCCTATTGATTCTGATGACGAAGATCTACCTATATTCGAAGAAGAAGAAGTGCAACACGACAATCCATCTACAATTCAAGAAGAAGAAGGAGGAACAAGTGAGCTTATTCAACCTGTGAACATACCAAACACAAGGAAGAGGGTAGATTGGTTGAAAACTACTCTTGAAGATGTTGAAAGACATGGAGCTACGAAAGGAACCTTCAAAGAAAGCAAAAGGCTGAAAAAATATTCTTGATATGTTGCATATATGACAAAACAAATTGAAGTTCGTTAAAATTGGCAACTAGGGCCAAACTCCATGTGGGTCATCTTATTTATGGCAACTGATATTTTTCTTGGATCCCTCAAATCGAGAGGTGTAAGATTTATCTAAAGATCATCTGATTCTAATAAGTATTCATGGAGTTATGAATTTATTTGTTTTATAAGACAATTTGTCAACGTCGGCCAGCAACCAAATTACCCCCACATGTGCTCAACGTTTTAGTATAGAAGGAGATGACTTGAGAGTCATTTTACACACACTTCACTCTTGATTTCTCTCCACTTGTTATGGGTTTTAGTGGAAGAGAAATCTAAGAAAGGAAGCCCTAAACGCAGAAGGTAAGGAGCCCTTATATGAGACCTAGATGCAGTCAAGAAGGAGGGATACACGCTGCCCTATACATTGGTCTCTACAAGCCCTAGATGCAATCAAGAAGGAAGCCTACATGCTGCCCTATATGCTGGTCTCTACAGGCCCTAGCTAAAGTTAAGGAGGGTTACTATGATGCCCTAACCGCAAGTCCATGATGCCCTGGCCGCAGGCCACTTCAAGTGACTGAATTGATGGATGGAGGGCCAAGGATCTATGGTCTGGAAGGAAGGCTGCTAGGCTGAGTAGAGGGAAGCTAAAAGCGGGAATTTGAGTGGTTGTTTGGGCACGTTGAGGAGGTTGAAAGCTACTGCAAGCTAGGTCGCAGGCCATAGAAATATGTTGGAGTTATTTCATGGCTGCATTGAGAGGATAACGTGGAATGGGATCAGCCTCTTAAAGGTTGGCCGCAGCACTAGAGGGCTAGTATTGATGTGTGTTGGGTTAAGGAAAGTGGCACATACCCTAACCAAAAGTGCAGTCACATCAATGCCAACAATTGGGACAAAATAAATAATGGGACAGCAGCAATGGTATGCTAACAATTGGGACAACAACAATAATGGGACAGTAACAATTGGGACAACAGCAAAGGCATGCTAACAAATGGGACAGCAACATGACATGGTGCAGCAATAGCCAATTGGGACAGTAGTATGGTAAGCAAGGTGCAGCAAGCACATGGTGGCAAGAATGGTGCTGCAAGCACATTGGGAAAGGTGTAGAAAGCACATGGTGGCAAGCATGATACTGCAAGCACATGGGACAGTAGTGTGGCAACATGGTACAGCAATGGCACATAGGACAGCAATGGTACATGATGCAGTACAGTGAGGTACTATATGAAGCAACACTAGTGAGTGCAGCAAGATGATAAGGTACAGCAAGATGTTGCAATATAGGAAAGTGCGGCATAAGGTGCAGCAGTATCATGTGTGCAGCATGGTAATGAGGTCCAGCATAGTGATGATGGGTGCAGCATGGTGCAGCACAGTGAGGTGGAACATGATGACGACGTGCAACACAATGATAGGTGATGGAGTCACCTTGGAGAATCAGTTGAAGCAGCATGTCTTCAACTGAGTTCAGCTACCTCATGTATCATCTACGTAGAGATGATCTATGCTCTTATTTAGATAAGTCAACGTGTTGACTTCTGTTGTATATGTACTCTCTCTCTCTCTCTCTCTCTCTCTCTCTCTCTCTCTCTCTCTGTTGAACTATTGAAGAACATATAAGAAGAATTGATCAAGGGTTTCCCCACAATGGGGTTTGTCTTTGAATGATATGTAGGGTTCTTTGCCAAGAAATTGCACTTTGGCTGTCACAATCTATCCTTATAGCTTCCTGTACTAACCCCATACTTGAACACAATCTTTGCAACCAAGCTGCTTCCTTGCTTGCATGAGTGGCTGCCATGTATTCTGCCTCTGTAGTTGATAGTGCCACTATAGATTGTTTCTTACTCATCCAACTGACTGCACCTCCAAATAGGTTAAGCACATACCCACTTGTAGATCTTCTCTGATCCAGATCTCCAGCCCAATCTGCATCAACAAAGCCACGAATATCCAACACTCTGTCCAATCCTAGTCTTCCTTGGTAGCACAGACCATAATCACTAGTGCCACGCAAATACTTGAAAACCCGCTTCACTGTTGTCCAATGCTCCTTTCCTGGTTTTGACATAAACCTGTTCAATACTCCCACTGCATGTGCAATGTCTGGTCTAGTACAAACCATTGCATACATCAGGCTACCGACTGCACTTGCATATGGAACACGGGACATGTCCTCTTCCTCTTCTTGTGTCTTGGGACATTGTTCAGCGGATAACCTCACACCTACAGGAATAGGAACCTTCACCGGTTTACTATCCTGCATGTTAAACCTCTGCAATATTGTCTCAACATACTTCCTCTGGTTTAACAAGAGCTTCCTCTTTTCCCGATCTCTTTTAATTTCCATGCCCAAAATATAGTTTGCAGCACCAAGATCTTTCATGTCAAATTTGGAGGACAATTGGGTCTTCAAATCCTGGATAATTTCTTTGTCATTTCCAACCAGCAACATATCATCCACATACAAAACCAGATAAATAACACGGTCACCAATTAATTTAAAATACACACAGTGATCTGCTTTGCTTCTGGTGAAGCCAAGTCCCCGTATAAATGTATCAAATTTCTGATACCACATCCTTGGTGACTGTTTTAACCCATACAGAGACTTCTTTAACTTGCATACCAGTTCTTTCTTACCCTTCGCTGTAAAGCCTTCAAGTTGCTTCATGTAGATTTCCTATTACAGATCCCCGTGAAGAAATGTTGTCTTCACATCCATCTGTTCTACCTCAAAATCAAAAGCAGTAGCAACAGATAAAATTAATCTAATAGAAGTTACCTTGGCAACAAGAGAAAAAATATCACCAAAATCAATTCCCGGCACCTAGGAATAACCTTTTTCTACCAACCGAGCTTTGTATTTCTCCACTTTTCCTTCTACATTTGTCTTCTTTTTGAAAACCCATTTGCTGCCAATGGGTTTCCTTCCAGCCAGTAAATCCACCAGATCCCAAGCCTAATTTTTGTGCAAAGATGCCATTTCATCAACCATGGCCTCTTTCCAGAGTTTTCCATCCTCTGAATCTACTGCTTCCTTCACAGTTCTGGGATCATCGTCAGTAATAGATAAAGCAAAATTTGAACAGAAAGTAGATGAACTATACCTTTCAGGCTGCCTTCTTTCTCGAACTGATCTTCTCACAGCCGGAGTTTGTGGCTCTTCATCTTCTGATTCCTCCTTTGCTGTAGAGTCTGATTCTTCCTCCTTTAGCTCAAACTCTATCTTCTCAGGTTCCTTTCGTTGGACTTCATGTTTAATAACATCTTTCACCTCTCTGAACACCACATCTCGGCTATACACAACCTTCTGTGTGCCTGGGTTCCAAAGCTTATAACCCTTTAAACCATTCTTGTACCCAATAAAGATGCACTTTTTAGATTTACTATCCAACTTGGTTCTTTCTCCTTTGGAACATGTACATATGCATCACATCCAAATACCCTTTGATGTGAAAGAGAGGGTTTCTTACCAGTCCATACCTCTTGTGGAGTCTTATCCTCCAACGTTGATGAAGGTGACCTATTGACCAGGTAACATGCAGTATCCATCGCCTCTGCCCAGAATTCCTGTCCTAACCTAGCACCACTGAGCATGGTTCTTGCCCTTTCCATCAACGTCTTGTTCATTCTTTCTGCAACTTCATTTTGCTGAGGTGTATATGGAGTAGTCTTATGTCGTGCTATACCACAATTCTTACAGAATTCTTCAAAGTCCTTACTACAAAACTCTCCACCGTTATCTGTCCTCAGCACCTTTATCTTCTTCTCTGTCTCGTTTTCCACCAGAGCCTTAAATTCTTTAAACCTGTCAAAGACTTCAGATTTCTTCTTAAGGAAATATATCCATGTATTCCTTGAGAAGTCATCTATAAATGATACATAATACATAGACTTACCCAGTGATGGAACCTTCACAGGTCCAAACACATCACTGTGCACAAGTTCTAATATCTGTTTTGCCCTCTTACTACCAGAGGGGAAACTCACCCGATTCTGCTTCCCATATACACAATTTTCACAAAAATCAAAATCCAGAGAGCTATTACTCATACCTTCTACCATACCGTTACCATGAAGTATCCGAAGGCCCTTTTCTCCAATATGTCCAAGCTTTTGATGCCACAGCATGGTCTTCTCTCCAAAGACCACTAGATTTTCTGCTCCACTTTCAGGAACCACAGAACTATTGCACCCATCAACAACCGTGCTACCTTGTAGCTTGTACAGAGTTCCAATCCGAACTCCTCGCATCAATACTAGTGCTCCCCGAACCATCTTGCAAGTATCCTTCTCGAACACTATTTTTACACCTGCATCATCCAACTTGCTTACAAAAATTAGATTTCTGGCCAATGCAGGAATATGCGGAACATCCGGAAGTGTTCTAACCCTTCCACCTTGCAAATTCAACTTTACTTTTCCACGACCAATGATTCTAGCCTTCCTATCATCCCCCAAGAAGACATCACCACAATCATATTTCTCATACTCGCAGAACCACTCTCTATGGGGAGTGAAGTGAAAGGATGCACCTGAGTCAATCAACCATGCCTCATGATCTACATGTGTACTTGAAGAAGCCAAGTACACATCCCCACCTTCATCTGAGGTGGTTTTCGCCTCTGCATAGGGAGCCTCATCAGATCGCTTTCCTTTGTCAAGAGCTTTAGATTTATAGTCCCTTTTGTAGTGCCCTTCCTTTCCACATTTCTAGCACACCACCTTTATAGGCTTTCCTGGAGATTTAGGTCTCCCTCTAGATTTAGATCTCCCACTCAATGACTTATTTTTGTTTCTTTTCTGAGCCTGCCCTCGTACAGACAAGGCATCACCATTTTGGCTCTCCAAATTTTTCCTTCTCATCTCCTCTGTCAGCAAGGATGAGACTATTTCATCAAAATGCAAGGCAGCTGCATTGCTACTTATTGCAATAACCAGACTATCCCACGAATCTGGTAGAGAACACAACAAACTGATGCACTTATCTTCATCTAAAATTTTAATATCAACAGCTGCTAAATGACTTACCACAATATTAAATGCATTCAGATGCTCTATCACCGAATCTCCATCTTTCATCCTCATGTTATACAGCTTTTTCCGCAGGAACAATTTATTCACCAAAGACTTAGATTGGTACAAAGTCCCTAACTTGTCCCACAAAGCCTTCGTCATAACTTCCCCTGATACATTCAGCAATACTGAATCTGAGACACACAATCATATTGTGCTCTTTGCCTTTCGATCCAACTTCTCCCATTCTTCATCAGACACTCATGTTGGTTTAGTATCCGGATCTACCGCGATCCACTGGTCTTTATCCACCAACAGATCCTCCATCTTGAGTTTCCACAACTCAAAACTCTGAACATTAAATTTCTCGATCTCTATCTTTCCACTGCTCGCCATCTTCTTTCACCACCAAAATCGATCTTGCAGATCTCCCACTGAACAGAGTCTACCACAGGCCCGAGCGAAACCCCTCAGCAACAAAGGCGTCCCCTTGAAGCCAAAATATCTCTGATACCAAATGTAGGTTTTAACCCCATACATAAATTACCTGCATACAAATTCTAAAACACAGAAAAATAAACAATGTGAGAGCATAACACATAAAACACATATACACAGAGATTTTCCCCTGGATCCCAAAACCGGAACTACCAGCTTGATTTTTCATTATGTTCCTTTCAATGTTACAATACATATTTATACATGCCGAAACATCCAATACCATGGACCAAAAACCATCGCGTCCAATAAACATGTGCGAAAATTATGCACAAAACCATAGGTGGGTCTGTCCAACCTAACATAGGGTCCAAAACCAAACTTTTTTGGGGCGCTACCCCGGACCCCATAAAGTGGGGTTACGGGTGCCCTTCAAACCCCTTGTTAACTACGTGGAAAGAATATAACAACTCATTGTGTCCTCTTGTCTTGGCTTGTCTTCTATCTATGTTTATGTTCTCTCTGCAATTTACTTTAATGCTGATGTGATTGCTAATCTGGAAAAGATATTGAGCTAACAATGAAAATTGAAATAAATTGCTCTAAGCATAGAACATACCTAAAATTAAGTTGAACCATCTACATTTGAAGAATTTTCTCATCAAGAAGCATGGAAGAAGGGAATGCAGGAAGAATATCAATCCATCATGAAGAATGGGGTTTGGTAAATCATTCATATACCTAGTGACAAATCGGTTTTCACCTCCAAACGTATCTACAATATCAAGCACGATGTTGATGGAAGTATATACAAATACAAAGCTAGATTTATTGCAAAGGGTTTCTCTCAAAAGAAAGGCATAGATTATAAAGAAACCTTTTCACCCACTGCAAGGTATACTACCATTAGATCTTTGGTTTCATTGGTTGCTACAATGGGATGGAATATCCATCAAATGGGTGTGAAGACAACATTTCTGAATGAGACCATCTATGAGGAAGTATACATTGAGCAACCCAAAGGCTTTGAAGTAAATAGCAAATATACTCATGTTTGTAGACTTGAGAAGGCTTTATATGGTTTGAAGAAAGCTCCTAGGGCATGGTATGCAAGAATGGATGCATACCTTCTAAGAAGTGGGTTCGTGAAGAGTTCTTCTTATCCAAATCTCTACATCAAGGTTGTGGATAATGAGCCAATCATTATTCTACTATATTTGAATGATCTATTCATTACAGGTGTGGAACAAAGGATACAAGAATGCAAGAAGATGTTGGAAGCCAAATTTGAGATGAAGGATCCAGGACTGATGCACTATTATCTAGGTCTGGAAGTATGGAAAAATACTGGGGAGATATATTTGGGGCAAGGAAAGTATATCATCAACTTGTTGCAGAAATTTGGGTTGATGGATTCCAAGCCCATGACTAATCCTATTATCATGAATCTCAAGAAGTTGAGGAGCTCTGACTCAAGTCTCCTAGATCCTACCACCTATCGTTAGTTGGTGGGTTCTCTAATGTATCTGGTAAGGCCAAATATATGCTTTGTTGTGAACATTATTAATCAATTTCAGTTGGAGCCTCGTCATGATCACTAGATAGTTGTCAAGCATATATTGGGATATCTTTGTGGCACTATACATCACTGCCTAAAGTACAAGAGCAAGGAAGTCAAGTTGATGGACTTCACAGATGCTAATTGGGGTGGAAATGAGACCGATGGAAGAAGCACTACAGGTGGATGCTTTAGTTTGGGATCTGTCGTGATCTCATGGATGAGTAGAAAGCAAGATCTTGTTGCTTTAAGTAGTGCTGAAGCAGAGTATGTGGTTGCATGTGAAGTAGGAAATAGGTTGCATGGTTGAGGAAGCTTCTGACAAATTTTCTTGAGAAACCTATGGATCCTACTGTGATAAACTATGATAATCAAATTTGCATCAAGATGTCAAAAGACCATGTGTTTCATGCTAGGATGAAGCATATCAATAATAAGTTCCACTACATTAGGAACTTGGTGCAGGATGGGATCGTGAAGCTACAGTATGTCCCAAGAGACGATCAGGTAGCTAATATACTAACAAAGTCTCTTCCTAATAAGAAGTTTTAATATCTTAGAAGCATGCTTTGTTTAGTTGATATTGTTGCAGATGATAAAATTTTGGAAGATAATTGTGCAGGCTTTGTGTGTGAAACACATTTCCTAAGAGGAAATCTAGTCAACACTATGTGTTGATGTTTGGATCCCGAAGTAGGGAGGGTGGCATTGGTCATGGAGCTCTAACCTCAGATACGCACCTGGATCCCTAAGTTGATGGTTAGCAAGCTTGATGGTACATAAACTGGTTGAAAGCTTTAGCCCATCTTAGTCCCACCTGAATAGATTGCTCTAGTCAGGAATTTAGTCCATGGCATTCTGAGTGCCTAAACTGTTGGATGACCTTGGATAGATTCCTCTGGCGAGGAATCTAGTCCATGGCATTGTGGTGCCTAAACTCTTCATAGTTCATATGGTTTGAGATCTTCCTTGTACTTGTATATGTTATTATGAATACCTCCTTAGTTAAGAGGGAGTGTTGAAAAATGTAACTAGGTTTGGTCTTCACAAATGTATTTGAGTCATTATGTAATGTATTTGTCAAAAAAAATGAAAAAGAAAAATTGTATTCTATCACAACGACTTATTAAAGTATAGGTTTCATGCTTGGGTCATCATGTTTTAGGTCAAAGTCCTCATTAAGGACTTCTATGATTTATTCTAAGTCATTAGAGTCGTTGTCCATTTAAAGATACCCTTCTTGGGCTTTTGAATCACGTAAAAAAAATTATTGTTGAGTCAAATTACGTATTTGACACCTCCATGTCAAGTTGGCCTCAAGGAGATCAATTCGGCCTCAAACAGAGCAATTTGACCTCACCTCAAGCCTATATATACAAGGAGATCGAATTCATTTGGAGCGCTCTCTCACTCACACGTAAATTCGATATCTAGAAGAAAGAGTTGGAAAAGTGTGAAGACAGAAAAGAGGCTAAAAGAAGTGCGAAGTTGGAAAAATAGGAAGGAAAAGAGAAAACCAAAGTTTTGGGTTATCTCTCTCTCGTTTGGATTCCTCTGGGAGATTGAAGTTTTCATTGTCTAGTCGAAGTTGTTGTTGTTGTTGTTGTCGTTGTCATCAATTGGGTCAAAGTGTCGCTGCTTCAAGGTCAAAATTTTGGGTCGAAGTTGTTGGAAGAGGTCTATGTCTAGGTTGAAGAGTCTCAAGAAAACTATTGAAAGAAAATATTTTCGAAGGGTTTTCTCCTACATAGGGGTTTTTCGTTGGCAGAGTGCCTACATCTTGTGTCTTGTGTTTTTGTGATATTCATACACACATAATTTGGTAATTGCTTATGAAAGATAATACAACAAATAAGTAAAAAAAATCAATATAATTCACAAGTAATTATCAAGAAAGATAAATATAACCCTAATTCTACTAGCATTGATTTCTCAAAATCATGGGCAGAACTAGTTGGCCATTCAATCGTTCACACCCTGTCAAAATTGATGCCGCAGTGTTTCATGTCCACAGAAAACAACCAGTCTTAATATGTGAAAACCCTCTGTCAATTTGAGCTAAGGACGTCACCAATTTCTGCCTGCGGATTCTTCTTGATAGTCAAACGCGTTGAACCTTTGAGATCGAATGGAGCTCCGTTTAGAATCATCAACCCACAAATCAGTCATATTATAGTAAAATTCAACCTTCCCAATTTGAATCTCAGACCTTCGACACTAAAGTCGGTGTATGGCGTGAATCTATTCGTTTAAATGTTTGCCAGGGAAAAAGCAAAATAATTGTCTGTAAAATGACACGTATAGAACTGTAAGGACATGGATCAAGGATAAAATCTAGGGCAGATCTCAATTCCAGGGCAGATCAACAATAGAATTCCAGGACAGAATGCTAGGCACAGTTAACTAATTTTGATATCCATCATATTTGACAAGGGACGAGACTTCCACCAAATTTGATCAAGGAAAATTCTCCGAGCTTCGCAAATCATTCATTTCCAACAACGGTTATGCCTTTTCAATATGATCGTATAACCACTGTGTTATTAAACACTAGAATTGCTCAGAAATTTGACATAGTCGGGGGTCGGGTCTGACTAAACCTTGGTTCAGATTGAGCCTTTGTGAAGGAGCATTCCCTTAGTGACCAGATATGTACTTCCAACGTGTTGCTTCCAATATAATTTATCCCTTCAGCTAAACAAGATTCACGATAATTCCTCCTGTACATCGAGCCAAGAAAATAGATAACATTCAAAAAGTTCTTGCAAAAAGACAGTCTCAGCCAAGTTGCCAACATATGGAGCCACTAAAAAATTCAGCCTGTTCTTGATACCAGAACAATACAAAAAGGAAGTCGGCTTGTGTATCCCTGTAATGGCATTCTGACTCAGAATACCCAATCAAAAACTAGTAATCAAAAGATAAAAATTAACCCCAATCTATCTTCAAAATTCGACCTACACCTTACTTATTATGCGTGACTGTACAAGGCCTCAGATCAAAAGATAGATGTGTGTTTTGATGGATTTATACCCTCCATGGAGAAGTCTGAGCTCATATATATAGAGTTGGAAAGGGCTTCTAGAGGGTCTGACATGGCCTTAATTTTATGGATCCGACCATATAATTTTAAAATTTGAATTTTCAAATTGAAAATTTTTGAAGCCAAAAATAGTTACCCATTAAGGTCGACTTAATCTCCAAATATTTGAGATATTTTTCTCAATAAAAAAACTTGAACATATTCTTAAAGGATAACCAATTATAAGGTTGCATTTTCAATCACTTTGGGTACTTTGACCATGACTTTGAGGTTTCAACTCCAAGAAGCCATGTCTCCTTAACTGAGATGACCCACATGGCGTGCAACTTACTGATGGAAATGGCATGATGAGGAATACACAATGGATATGATCATGTGAGCAAATTCATTGTTCTTCATCCTTAAATTCTTCACCAAAAGTAGGCCATCATGACCACACCGCAAAAGCTTCTCATCCTTCTTCGGCTCCTTGACCATTGGAGCTTCCAATCAATGTAATTCATAGAAGAATATTAAGAGAATTCAAAGATTGATGTTGGCACCACCATTCAACACATATAACCTATTTAAAATCCTCACTATAGCCCAAAAATATGCATTTACGAGGTTTGGGCTCCAGCTTCTTCCTTTTTTCATTAGGAATATGGACCCAGCATTCATTTCCTTGAAGTGACTAATGTCTAGTCTCCTTCCACTCCACTTTTCTTCAGGAGTAACCTGCAAAATTGCTTTCATAGGAACCCTATTCAAAATATGATTAGCACAACACAAAGCTTCAACCCAACATCTCTTTCGAAATTCTTTAAATAAAACATGCATCAAGCCATTTTAACCAAGTTTCTATTTTTCCTTTTAGCAACCCCATTATGTTGGGGTGTGTAAGGGATGGTCCTTTGATGTTGGATGTCATATTTAAATAAATATGTGAAATATTCATTCTTAGTGTACTCCCCCACATTGTCAGTTATGAGACTCTTGATACATTTACCAAATTCCTTTTCAACCAGAGCTCTAAATTCTTAAAAAATAACATAAACTTCACTTTTATGGTTCAAGAAATAAATCCAGCTTCCTAATGTTGAGAAATCTAGGGTAGAGAGATGAGGATATTTCTCTAGCAATGATAATTGTTTGTGAAGACTTTATTTTTCTTAATTAAATTCTTCTTTACTTGATTTTTGTTATATTTTCTTCTTCATCAAAGCAGCTATCAAACCATAAAGAACAATGAGACAAAAGACACCAGATGTATGCCATTAGCCAGGGCCAAAACCTCTCCAAGATTGAGAGGAAAACACACTGAATTATTCTTCCTATAGAATCTTCAATTGATGAATTCCAAGACCAAGTCCTTTGACTGGCAATCCCTCCAAGACCAAGTCAACCTTTGCTTGAAGATGTCGCAACTTCTCCTTCTTTCTTCACCCTTGATCCTACAACAAAAGTCTGAAGTTCTCGAACAATATCTCTGCAATTTTTGGTTGCCTGTAGATGACTACAATCTCCCACATGTGACCAAATTAGGGATACTTAAGCCCTCATTTTCCTTTTCTTAACTAGGGTTGGCTTCTTCATGACTTTGGCCTTCAATATAACTCTCCTTCTTGCCTTGTTTCATCCTTCTTGTGATTTGGACTTGTAGCAGGTAGGAAACCCTACTTTCCCTCGCACTTGTAATACCTTGGTTTTTCCTTTGAAATTAATCTTCTCCTCTTCACTTGGATGTAAGGATTATTTTTCATCCTTCTTATCGAACTTCTTATGTATGATATCTTCTTATTTGAATGAGGTTGAGTGCCCTATATATAGGCCGCCTCCCCATGATTGAAGGTCGACTTGACTAGATCCTAGGCTGACATGTCTTCTTGGTGTAGGCTTATTTCTTCATTTAAAGGCTAACTTGCTAGAACTGCTTGGACTTGGTCTTGGAGGGCCTTTTGACTCTTAAAATTACTCAAATACATATGTAACATTCCCAATAAGGGTCTCCCATACATGACAAAGACTCAATTGACTTTATGACTTAATGACCAATCCTAATAGCTCACAATGGGAGATAGATCTATAAAAATAAAGTTCCTTGAGCATGAAACCCATGTCTCAAACATAAAATAATTTTATTTTTCTTCTTTACATTAATTACATAAAATCATGATTACACATTTCATTATGAAGACCGAACCTAGTTACATATTTCAACACTCCCTCTGAACTAGGGAGTTATTCATAATCCATACAAGGTGCTTCGACATTCTCAATCTGAAGAATTCTCATAAGAAAATTCGAACTAGTAACCCATATGTTTAACATCATATCATCCATCATTGTCGCATAGCAAGGCTTTGACTAACATCTCTATCTCCCCACAAGATCAAAGCACAATGTTGGCGAGACCAATGATTTATAGACACTCTCATCATTATCTCTCTCGGAACATACCCCACCTAGGTTTTCTCAAAGTATGTTCCACCAAGACTATTCTTATCTTGGATTCCCAGTGCTCAAAGACTATCGGTCTTCTATTACTACTCTTATCTTGGATGCCCTACCACATCCTCAAAGAGTATCGGATACCATATGCTTACCCAATCCTCCATTCCTTTATTCCCAAGTGAAGATAAGAATGATGTGTCTATCTCTCCCTCTCACGTAGGAAGGATACCCATTCCAATAAAGGAATGTACCCATTCCTATGTAAGGAATGTACCCAAGCTCCCTCTTAACCAGGGACTTTTCCAAGCTCCCTCTTGACTAGGGACTTGCTTCCAACAGCTTTCTAGGTGGATATCATGGGACAATTTGCTACTTTTAGGACTTCCTCCTTCAATGTCATGAATGTATTCTTTGATATAGAGCCTACATATTTTGGGACTTCTTTGTAGGGAACAAACCATCCATCACTTTTATTCATGAATCATGTCAATCATGTCATCCTTCTTTCATCGGAAAGTGATCCATTAGTCCATATATGGCCTTCTTTCATACCTTGCTACCTTCTCCATGTCATATTTTCCTTCAAGATGTTTCATCCTATTACATGATATAAGTTGTATATGACATCTATAACTCTTCCCTTTGGTAGCCCTGTATTAGCCAATCCAGATATTGTTCAAAAATAGAAAATGAATATTAAATCAAAATTACCTTTGTGATGGTCTTTCATCATGACATCTCCTTATTTGCATCAACATCTTGCATATATATTGATCCATATCCAAAAAGATATATAATGTCAAGGGTCTCTTTCTTTTCCATACTTTATCAAAATCTTCATATCCTTCCCATGGAGATATCATAGTCAAATATTTTAGTCCTTGAATGTTGATTTCCTTCTTCATAATTTCATTTCTCATGATCTCTTCCTTTCATTTCTTCCTAGGAACTTCCAATCATAGTTCCTTCAACTTTGTCAACCACCTCATATTTCATATGAGGACATATTATTTCGATTTCATCTAGTCAATGTGTGGACCATGCCTTCATGCATCCTTCCAAAGGATGAGATCCTTTCTTTTGATTATGCTCATGAGGTAAAGCATTTTTCCTGCTACCCACAACTATATGACATGGCTCAATTTTATTAAATACAAGCATACATACTTCATCTTATTTCTTTAGGTCATATAGACTTCCTTCAACGGCTTCCTTGATTGAAATAACTTCAATCACCTTAACCTGCTTCACTTCTTTTTACATCATACCGTTATTCCATGAATCCCATACAAGATGGAGTTCTTAGCAAAACACTTGCTTCTTCCAATAGGTGAACCTTCCAATGAAGATTCCAACAAAGGATCTTGATCATCCTTATCTAGCAAATGCTCCTCTTGAATGATGTATGATGAGCTTTATACTAGATGACTTTCTTCTTCTCATAAGTACTACTTATGCTTCTAATGAGGTTACCAAGAGCTACATCCTTCTATAGGTGACTGCCATAGACTTTTATTTCAGCTATCTTTCATGCTTCTCTATGATGATGTCACAAGCTCTTGCTTTCAATCGTATGCTTCTATGATTCCATGATGCATCCTAGCATGCTTCTTAGTGATTCCTATCATGATATATTTACAGTAAAAAACTTGAAAAGAACTAGGTGAGGAAGACTATCGCAATCATAGTAGAGATCTTTTACTTCCTCCTCGTTGGATTTCTTCTTTTCATCTTCCTCCACTTCTACAGTGATATGGGCTTATTATCTTCCTATTTTTTTGTTTTCCTTGTTGAGTTTAGGAAAATCTCTCTTATAGTGCCCATATCATTGATATCCATAGCATTGAACCTTTGCCATGTTGTGTTATATTCTTTCCACAACTAGCCCACGTAGTTAACCGGGGGGTTAGAAGGGGGGCGGAGCCCCCCCTTCGTTGCGCCAATTGCATAGCGGGGGGAGTCACAAGGGGTTTGAGGGGTGCAAGTAACCCACTATATGGAGTCCAGGGCAGCGCCCCGGAAAATTTTGGTTTTGGACCCTATCTTAGGTTGGGCGGACCTACCTATGGTTTTGTGCATGATTTTCGCACATGGTTTTGGACGCGATGGTTTTCGGTCCATGGTTCTGGACGCAATGGTTTTCGGTCCATGGTATTGGATGCTTCAGCATGTATAAATATGTATTGTAACATTGAAAGGAACATAATGAAAAATCACGCTGGTAGTCCCGGTTTTGGGATCCAAGGGAAAATCTCTATGTATATGTGTTTTATGTGTTATGCTCTCGCATTCTTTATTCTCTGTGTTTTAGAATTCGTATGCAGGTAATTTATGTACGGGGTTAAAACCTACATTTGGTATCAGATCTGTTTTGGCTTCAAGGGGACACATTTGTTGCTGAGGGGTTTCGCTCGGGCCTATGGTAGAACCTGTTCAGTGGGAGATCTGCAAGATCGATTCTGGTGGCGAAAGAAGATGGTGAGCAATGGAAAGATAGATATCAAGAAATTTAATAGTCAGAGTTTTGAGTTGTGGAAACTCAAGATGGAGGATCTGTTGGTGGATAAAGATTAGTGGATCGTAGTAGATCTGGGTACTAAACCAATGGGAGTGTCTGATGAAGAATGGAAGAAGTTGGATCGGAAGGCAAAGAGCACAATACGATTGTGTGTCTCAGATTCAGTATTGCTGAATGTATCAGGGGAAGCTACGGTGAAGGCTTTGTGGGACAAGTTAGGGACTTTGTACCAATCAAAGTCTCTGGTGAATAAATTGTTCCTGCGAGAAAAGTTGTATAACCTGAGGATGAAAGATGGAGACTCGGTGACAAAGCATCTGAACGCATTTAATACTGTGGTAAGTTAGTTATTATCTGTTGATATTAAAATTTCAGATGAAGATAAATGCATCAGTTTATTGTGTTCTCTACCAGATTTGTGGGATAGTTTGGTTATTGCAATAGGTAGCAATACAACAGCCTTGCAGTTTGATGAAATAGTCTCATCTTTGCTGACGGAGGAGATGAGACAGAAAAATATGGAGAGTCGGAATGGTGATGCCTTGTCTGTACGAGGACAGTCCCAGAATAAAAAAAAAATAAGTCATTGAGTGGGAGATCTAAATCTAGAGGGAGATCTAAATCTCCAGGAAAACTTGTAAAGGTGGTGTGCTGGAAATGCGGAAAGGAAGGGCACCACAAAAGGGACTGTAAATCTAAAGCTCCTGATAAAGGAAAGGGATATGATGATGCCCCTTTTGCAAAGGCGAAAACCACCTCAGATGAAGGTGGGGATGTGTACTTGGCTTCTTCAAGTACACATGTAGATCATGAGACATGGTTGATTGACTCAGGTGTATCCTTTCACTCCACTCCCCATAGAGAGTGGTTTTGCGAGTATGAGAAATATGATGGTGGTGATGTCTTCTTGGGGGATGACAGGAAGGCTAGAATCATTGGTCGTGGAAAAGTAAAGTTGAAGTTGCAAGGTGGAAGGGTTAGAACACTTCCGGGTGTTCTACATATTCATGCATTGGCCAAAAATTTTATTTCCTTAAGCAAGTTGGATGATGCAGGTGTAAAAACAGTGTTCGAGAAGGATACCTACAAGATGCTTTGGGAAGCACTGGTATTGATGTGGGGAGTTCGGATTGGAACTCTATACAGACTACAAGGTAGCACTGTTGTTGATGGGTGCAACAGTTCTGTGATTCCTGAAAGAGGAGCAAAAAAATTAGTGGTCTTTGGAGAGAAAACCATGTTGTAGCATCAAAGGCTTGGACATATTGGAGAGAAGGGCCTTTGAATACTTCATGGTAAAGGTATAGTAGAAGGTATGAGTAATAACTGTCTGGATTTTGATTTCTATGAAAATTGTGTATATGGGAAGCAGAATCAGGTGAGTCTCCCCTCTGGTGGTAAGAGGGCGAAAAATGTATTAGAGCTTGTGCACAGTGATGTGTTTGGACCTGTGAAGCTTCCATCACTGGGTAAGTCTATGTACTATGTATCATTTATAGATAACTTCTCAAGGAATACATTGATATATTTCCTTAAGAAGAAACCTGAATTCTTTGACAGGTTTAAAGAATTTAAGGCTCTGGTGGAAAACCAGACAGAGAAGAAGATAAAGGTGTTGAGGACAGATAACAGTGGAGAGTTTTGCAGTAAGGAATTTGAAGAATTCTGTAAGAAGTGTGGTATAGCACGGCAGAAAACTACTCCATATACACCTCAGTAAAATGGAATTGCAGAACGAATGAACAAGACATTGATGGAAAGGGCAAGAAGCATGCTCAGTGGTGCCGGGTTAGGACAAGAATTCTGGGCAGAGGCGGTGGAGACTGCATGTTACCTTGTCAACAGATCACCTTTATCAGTGTTGGAGGATAGGACTCCATAAGAGGTATGGACTGGTAAGAAACCCTCTCTTTCACATCTGAGGGTATTTGGATGCGATGCATATGTACATGTTCCAAAGGAGAAACGAACCAAGTTAGATAGTAAATCTGAAAAGTGCATCTTTATTGGGTATAAGGATGGTTTAAAGGGTTAAAAGCTTTGGAACCCAGTAACAAGGAAGGTTGTGTACAGTCGAGATGTGGTGTTCAGAGAGGTGAAAGATGTTATTAAACATGAATTCCAACCAAAGGAACCTGAGAAGATAGATTTTGATCTAAAGGAGGAAGAATCAGACTCTACAACAGAGGAGGAATCAGAAGATGAAGAGCCACAAACTCCGGGTGTGAGGATCAGTTCAAGAAAGAAGGCAGCCAAAAAGGTATAGTCCATCTACTTTTGTTCAAATTTTTCTTTATCTATTACTGATGATGATCCCAGAACTGTGAAGGAAGCAGTAGATTCAGAGGATGGAAAACTCTGGAAAGAGGCCATGGTTGATGAAATGGCATCTTTGCACAAAAATGAGGCTTGGGATCTAGTGGAGTTGTCGGCTGGAAGGAAACCCATTGGCAACAAATGGGTATTCAAGAAGAAGACAAATGCAGAAGGAAAGGTGGAGAAATACAAAGCTCGCTTGGTAGCAAAAGGTTATTCCCAGGCGCCGGGAATTGATTTTGGTGATATTTTTTCTCCTGTTGCCAAGGTAACTTCTATCAGATTACTTTTATTTGTTGTTGTTGCTTTTGATTTTAATGTAGAACAGATGGATGTGAAGACAGCATTTCTTCACGGGGATCTGGAAGAGGAGATCTACATGAAGCAACCTAAAGGCTTTGCAGTGAAGGGTAAGAAAAAACTGGTATGCAAGTTAAAGAAGTCTTTGTATGGGTTAAAACAATCACCAAGGATGTGGTATCAGAGATTTATACTAGATGACTTTCTTCTTCTCATAAGTACTACATATGTTTCTAATGAGGTTACCAAGAGCTACATCCTTCTACAAGTCCCTGCCATAGACTTCTATTTCAGCTATCTTTCATGCTTCTCTATGATGATGTCACGAGCTCTTGCTTTCAATCGTATCCTTCTATGATTCCATGATGCATCCTATCATGCTTCTTAGTGATTCCTATCATGATATATTTACAGCAAAAAACTTGAAAAGAACTAGGTGAGGAAGACTATCTCAATCATAGTAGAGATCTTTTACTTCCTCCTCCTTGGATTTCTTCTTTTCATCTTCCTCCACTTCTACAATGGTATGAGCTTATTATCTTCCTATTTTGTTGTTTTCCTTCTTGATATTAGGACAATCTCTCTTATAGTGTCCATATCGTTGATATCCATAGCATTAAACCTTTGCCATAGTCTTCTTTCTTTTTTGAGGACCAAATTTCTCAAACTTCCCTTTTCTTTTTTCCATAACAGCATATTCTTGAGTTTACTTATTTGATCCGACATCATATTTTTCCTTCAACCTGGTTTCTTCAATTTTCCATAGTAACTATAGATCTTTGAATGGAGTAGATTCCTTCTTCCCATAAATGCTCAATGTAAAGTTACCCCATTCATTTGGTAGTACGTTTAGTACTATGGTAGTCATCTCCTTGTCAAACATCATTTCTCCCAAATCTTGTAGTTGGTCCCTTATTTTAGACACCCTCAAAAAGTATGAAGCTATTCCTTCTTCGTTTTATATCTTTATACTGTATAGCTCTTGCCTTAACGAGATTACTTCTCCTGCAGTGCTTATGAAGAACAATTCTATAAGTTTGTCATATATTTCTTTTGATGTTTCTAGTTTAGATACATAGGGAATGAGGGGATCCTTAATGGATTCTATGAGAATCCTTTGAGTCCTTACTTCCCCTTTCATATACCTTGCAAGTGCTTGAGCGTCTTCCTTTGGAGGTTTGGGGATTGAGCCCTTAACATGTTCCTTGACCTCATTTTCTATGAAGTTCATCCATGCAAGAAAGTTTGCAACGCCAACCAATTTGCTATTTTCCTTGCAAAAAAAAAACATTTTGGCATATTTAGATGTGTTGTAAATACTGAGAGGGGGGTGAATCAATATTTATTTTCAATTGTTATTTTTTACCAGTTATTGTTAATTTCTTCTTTACAATAAATCCAATACAATATAGTGTAGGGCTCCAACCCTAGATGAAGACACCAATCTTCAATCTCCTAGGCTCCGACCTATATTTTGCCAAGCACCGACTTGGACTTCCCAAGCTCCAACCTTGTCACATTGAGGCACCGACCTCTAGGGATCCTACCCTATCTCTGGTACAGGCTCCAACCCTATCTTCCAAGGCACCAACCTTTTCTCTTTGAGGCTCCAACCTCTAGGGATCCAACCCTCAGCTTCAATTTGTCAAGATAAGTTTGATGATTGTTCATGAATTCCAATATCTTCTTCAACAAGCCATGTTTATCTTCAGCAATGCCTCCTCCAAATCACTTCATCAATGACAACCTTGTCTTCTTAGAAGGTGTCACCACTGCTCTTCATATTAACCAAACAACATCCCCAAGGTCATCTCATGATCACTTCAATACATCATGGTATCCAAGGGTGTCTCAAAAATCAACTTCTACATTGCTTCCCAACAAGATGTCTTCAAGTCTTCAGGGGTATGTCCAAAACTGCTCCAACTGCTCCAACAATGTTCAATAATTCTTCTCAAAGGTTGCTCTAAAAAGGTTCAATTAATATTCCTCAAGGGATGCTCAAACCTTATGTTGTTCAAGTCTATAAGGGTTGAATAACCATAGGTTTGAGTGTTTATGTTACTGTAGTTTCGAACTTCCTTACTTATCTTTCCACGAGCCTAACAAATACTGCTCCAAAGTCTGCAGTTCCACAGGTCACTGTGGTATCCTAGCTGTAGTGATAATTATCACTGGTCTGAGCTCCTTTGCACAAGTCTGCTATGTAGTATGAGCTTGACACTGAGGTGAGGTGAGGTACCTAGCCGACTGTCCTTGATGTTTGCTTCTCAAAACTTCAACAATATTGTTCCAAATAATTCGTTGTGTCAAATCTAACATAGTGTTATTCCAAAAGAACTGTCTCAAGACTCCAAGTAGCCACGAACGAATTGCCCAAGTCCAATTTTGTATGCTTCTCTAATCTGAATTTAATTGTCTCCACAATCAAGATTAATATGACTCAAAAATTCTTAATGTCAAGACTTCAAACTACCTAACGATGTTTGAACAAGTCTTCAAAGACTGCTTCAACAAGGAGGCTTCAATTGTTTCAAATACTTCCAATACTACTTCAAGACATCATCCTCATATCTTCAATCACAAACTTCTCCAAATATCTCCATAGTCTCAAAAATGCAGCCACAGGTCTAAGATGTTTTTCCTTAAGGTAATCCAAGCTAATGTCACTGTCACCATATATTTACTGCAAAGATAGTATGTCCTCGTAACGTTGATCTCCAAATGATAGATTTGTCACAGTCGCAAGTATTTTCCACAGATCACCCTTCTTACAGGTCTGAGGTACTAAGATATGAGCCTTGTTTTACCACAGGTGATTGTCCATAGATGCAGATGAGCCTCTCCACAAGTGGTTTTCCAAGCCTTCAAGGTTAAATGTGCCTCCCCAACAGTCATTGCCCACAGGTCTAAGTTATTATAGGTTACAAATCTAAGTTTTTTTAATGGTAGTTGTCCACAGGTCCACAGGTCTGAGGATTTAACACAGGTTTGAGGCTTTAACTGAGCTCCCACAGGTGGTTGTTTGAGCTTTAGCAGTGGTTCTAGTCTCCCATGGGTCTAAGGTTTTGTCACAAGTCCTTTGGTCTGCAATCCAACCCTTCCAACTAGTAATCCTAGCCTTCAACAAGGTTTGTCCACTGATAAATGTCTAAGATGTATATGCGAGTTCTGAACAGGTTTTTTGTTGTAGGTCAGAGGCTTTTATGTCCACCACAGCATTATCCCAACCAAAGATCAGCCCAAACAATGTTCTATATGCTCCTGGGCCACCTCTTTGTTCCTGCGTTTCTTTTTACTATAGTTTCCACCAAAATTGATGATGAAAATGAAGTGTCTAAACTTTATTTATATGGGTTTTGACTTGAGACGAAAATACATGTCTATTGAGGGGACATGACAGGCTACACAAGTCAGCTCAAGTCATCTAGGAAAAAATAATAATTTTTCTAACTTATAAATTCAATTTCTCACAATCTAGAAGGAGTTAGGAGGTGTATAATAGCTCGTTAGAAATGGAAAATATCTTATACAAGATGATGTCAATTTCATCCTTAGGTGAGGTCATCTTCTCATCAAGAAAATTATATTTGTGAAACTATCATTATTATTTTTCATGGAAACCATTAGGATTTTATTTTTAGGCATTCAATTTTTAGGGCTCCTTCATCATAGACTTAGGCCATTAAGTTTATTAGGATTAGGGCTTCTTCATCAAGAGTAAGGACATCATCATATTAGGGCTTGCATCACTAGGGTATTATGGTCAATGGGCATCTAGGGAAACATCAGACATCACAAGAATTTTCCATCACAACCAATGCCATATTGACATCAATGGCAATATTGACCAACAAGATGTAGACATAAATATACTTGTAAAGATGCTCCTCCAACCTGTTGCCTCCATGAATTTGATGATGATATAGATAATAGAAGACTTCTTCTTGATGAATATGGTTTTCTTCAAAAGTGATCCTAGACTCCAAAGAGAGGGAGATCACCTTAAATCCTTTGATGATGCCAATGGCTCCTTTCTTCTTGCTTTCTTTGGATGAGTATACTTCAAGATGCTTTGATTCTATGATTTCTTCCATTTAAATAGAGTTAGGGTCTTTTGAGGTCTCCTTCCTAGTGATGATGATTTGAGTGAGGATCCCAAGAATGCTTTAATTGTGGACTTCTTTGATCGATCTAGGGTTTTGACACTTCCTTCAAAATGATGATGTAGCCTTTGTCTTCAAAATGCCTTGGAGATGAGAGGATATTCTTAATTCTTTGATTCCATTGATATCCTTCTAGAACCTTGGTCCTTGAGTTCTTGAGTGTCCCTTATTGAGATGCCCTTCCTTGAATTTTTACCTTAGCTCTGATACCATGTTGAGAAATCTAGGGTGGAGAGATGAGGAGATTTCTCTAGCAATGATAGCTGCTTGTGAAGACTTTTTTATTTTTCTTAATTAAGTTCTTCTTTACTTTATTATTGTTATGTGTTGTTCTTCATCAAAACAACTACCAAAACATAAAGAATAATGAGACAAAAGACACCAGATGTAGGCTATTAGCCAGGGCCAAAACCTGTCCAAGCTTGAGAGGAAAACCCATTGAATTCTTCTTATTATAGAATCTTCAATTTATGAATTCCAAGACCAAGACCCTTGACTAACAATCCCTCCAATACCAAGTAAACATTTTCTTGAAGATGCTGCAACTTCTCCTTGTTTCTTCACCCTCGACCCTGCAACTAAAGTCTAAATTTCTCGGCCTCTATCTCTACAATTTTTGGTTGCCTGTAGATGACTACAATCTCCCACGTGTGACCAAATTAGGGATACTTAAGCCCTCCTTTTCCTTCACTTGACTAGGGTGGCTTATTTGTGACTTCATCCTTCAATATAGCTCTCCTTCTTGTGTTGTTTCAACCTTCTTGTGATTTTGACTTGCAGTAGGTAGGAAACCCTAGTTTCCCTCACACATGTGAATAGAATTACCCAAAACAGACTTGTAATACCTTCGCTTTTCCTTTGACATTAATCTTCTCCTCTTCGCTTGGATGTAAGGCTTCTTTTTCGTCCTTCTTATCGAACTTCTTTTGTATGATATCTTATTCTTTGAATGAGGTCGAGTGCCCTATACATAGGCTTCTTCTCCATGCTTAAACGCTGGCTTGACTAGATCCTAGGTCGACATGTCATCTTGGTGTAGTCTTATTGCTTCATTTGAATGTCGAGTTGCTAGAAGTGCTTGGAATTGGTCTTGGAGGGTATTTTGACTCTTACAAGGACTCAAATAAATATGTAATATGCCCAAGAAGGGTCTCTCATACATGACAAAGACTCAATTGACTTTATGATGATGACCAATCCTAATGGCTCACAATGGGAGCTAGATCTATAAAAATAAAATTCCTGGAGCATGAAACCCATGTCTCAAGCATAAAATAATTTTATTTTTCTTCTTTACATTAATTACATAAAATCATGATTATACATGTCATTATGAAGACCGAACCTAGTTAAATATTTCAATACCTAAAATCATCAAAGGTAATGACACAAATGGCACTTTATAATGAAGGAATTTCAATAAGACCGCATATGTTATTATGAACTAGTTCCAACTATTCGTGGGCACACATAGCTTTTTCCTTATCCAATGGTTCCCTGTGATGTTTTAAGTATCACAAACACCTTTAGTGGAAGAAATTTTCAGTAAGCCAAGTACGATTTTAGACATATTTGCATTTTACCATAGTTTAAGTGTCATAATTTGTCATGCCACAACTTACTTTGTTCATCAACGTGTGCAACATAAGAATAGAATGGACATTTGTTGGGTGAAGTAAAACTAGTGAACTTAAACAAATCTGCTACATGATCTATTGGACCTGATGAAACATTTTTTAAATTATTTTTTATGTCTTTGAAAACATATCTGTAAAGTCGTGTTTCAAACATGTAATATTTTTTACAAGCATGGTAAAAAGGAGATTGGTGGGCATGCCTTCAACATGAAAAAACATCTTCCTGAATACCATTAGGAACCTGAACATTACCAAAACCTACGAATGAAAGTTGTTGGCCATCAATTATAGAAACATTCTAAGTTGTTTTTTTATTATTTTCATAAGAAGTAAACAATGTAGAAGCACCAATCATCTGACTAAAGCATCTAAATCCATAATCCATTCAAAGGATGAATAAGAGTTACTTGGGTGAACAAAATAAGCATTGAGAGCAACTTGTTATTCCTTGGAGGGTTTCTTCTTGGCATTTTCCAATTCATTCCTCCTCTTAAAGCAACTCTTCTCAGTGCGATTGGTTTTTCCACAATGCTTGCAAGGTTTCCATGCTTTCTTTTTTGAAGCAACTATATGTTGAATTCTTCCTTATTTTCAAATCTTGGTAATTATTATCTTATGATCAATAATTGCACACTTGAAAATTTCTCAACCTTAATTTCATTTTTACGATTAAGTAAACACCATTAGATTGATATATATATAGTCGGGGTGTCTTTTCATTAATAGACATGTATTTTTCATATATATATATATATATATATATATATATATATATATATATATATATATATATATATGTATATATATGTATATATATGTATATATATGTATATATATATATATATATAGTTTTGTGCATAATATAATATATATTATACATTGTTGTCTGGAAGGGAATACCTTACACTACTATATAAAACATCAACACTTCATCTTAGAAAGGAAGGTATTCTTCCATGATTTTCACCTCTAGTAGTCTCAAACAGACCCAACCAATTCACATGGTATGGGTAGGAGTACCACCATAGTCTCAAGACTACACTGCAAATACCTATGATATTTCTCCTCTCCTAGTAGTCCCAATCACACCTAGCCACTTGACATGGCATAGGCAAGACTTGTACCAAGGTACTAATTACTCCCTCATTCACTTCACATGACTGATCTGGGAAACCCTTTGGCCAAAGTGAGAGTATTTTCCCGTTGTAACAGGAACATCACAACTCCCTCTCAATGAGGGTGGACATTCTACATCATTCCAAGATTGTCTCTAAAGTATTCAAGCTACATTTGAGACAGATGTTTGGTGAGAATGTTTGTTGTTTACTCTTCTATGGAGATGTACCAAAGTTCCATTGCTCCACTTTGTGCCATGTCTTGATGAAATGGTAATTGATCTTTATATGCTTTGACTTGTCATGAAAAACTAGATTCTCTAAAAACTTCACACAACTTTGATTGTCACAATATATCAATTTTGGCTCTAACTCTAGATCAAATAACCATGTAAGAAATTTCTAAAGCCATGTTGCTTCACGGTGCCTCTATTGTTATAAGTGCCATTGAAAATTGTTTTCTACTAATCCATGAGATCATACCTAATCCAAAACTAGAGTAACATCCTAATATGTTTTTTTTTTCTACTGCACTCCATGCCCAGTTAGAGTTTGTATAACCTTGCATCTTTACTTCACCTTCCAAGACATATATGAGTCCATATCCAACTGTACCATGCAGGTACGTCAATACATGTTTTGCTGCTACCAAATTTACATGTCTAAGCTCAACCATGTACTAACTCAATGTGTTCATTGCAAAGCATATACCTGACCTGGTATTAACCAAGTACATCAAGGATCCAATCAATTGTTTGTACATCATGAGATCCACCAAATCTGAAGAAGAATCACTCACTAACTTCAAATTTGTACCCATTGGTGTGGCCATGGACATGCATTCCATCATTCCAAATCTCTGCAAGATTTCAACTGTATACTTCCCTTGGCTAAGGAAGATCTCATATGGTATTTACCACACTTATAATCCCAAGTAATAGTGCATTAAACCCAGATCCTTCATTCCAAAATTTGAAGTGAGCTCCCTCTTGCACCCATCTATGATATTCTCATCCCCCATAAGAAAAAAGTCATATACATATAGTATAAGGGGCAACCATATTCAACCTTGTAGTAAATATTAGGATCCACATTACTCTTCGTAAACCCCCAACTCATCAGATAATTGTATGTTCTGGCATACCATTCCATGGGTGCTTACTTAAGCCCTTATACAATTTACAAACATAGGACTCCTTCCAATGGGTAACAAAACCTTGTGGTTGCTCTACATACACTTCTTTAATTACACCATTCAAGAAGGTAACCTTTACATCCATCTGGTGTAATTTCCAACCCATAACAGAAACAATAGAGATAATAGATCTAATAGAAGTGTACCTAGATATTGGGGTAGATGTTTTTCTGGGAGAATCATCTAGCCTCAAATCTAGCCTTTTAATTTTCTATGTTTCCATATGTAGCATGCTTGATCTTGTAGATCCATTTTGAAGTCACCACTAACTTCCCTTCTGGTCTTGGAACCACATCCCACACATCATTTTTCATGATAGATCGGTACTCTTCCATCATAGCATCCTTCCACACTTGTTGTTTTGTGGCTTCCTCATAAGTGGAAGGTTCTGACTCAATGATCTTACTCAATAGCAGCACATGGTTGGAAAATTTGTGTGGCATCTTACTCTCTCTGAAGGATCCCCTAGTAGTTTTTTGTTTTTCTGCTTTGTGCAATGTGTTTTGGACCCATACTAGTCTCTTCTTGATGGTTGTAACTTCTTTGGATGGATCTACTAGTATTTTGGCTCTATTGTCTCATCATGATCTTCTGGGATATGTTCTTATGGAGTAGAGTCAATCATCACTCTAACGTGTCGATCTTCTTAACCACAAATAAAGAGAAGATTCTTATTTAAATCTTGTACAACCAAAACATATTTTATTTAAATGGAGTTACTTGAATCAAATTGGTAGCACGTTTTTCCTATTTTATTGCATGCTTTGAATAAATATCCAGGTTCCATTAGAAGTGATGAACTCATTTTTGTCAAATTTGTAAGCGACTCTCGAAACCCAGTCATGTGCTTGGAAGCACCACTATCTACTAGTCAAATAGTGCTTCCTTGAAAGATGTTGCCTATGAGAGTTGAGACAAAGACGCGCACTTCATCTTTTGTCTCCTTTTTTCTTTCTGAGATGTTTTCTTTTTCCTTTCCATTGAAAACACTGGTAAGCAAAGTGTCCCAACTTCTTATACTTGTAACACCTAATCTTAGATACATCCTTCTTGTGATCAGGAACTAATCTTCTATTTTTCTGTGGATTGTTATTTCTTCTTTCTTTTCCTTTCTTCAAATGAGTAGCAAGAGTTTGATTTTATTCATCATCGGTCTTGTGTGCCTTGGATATCAGTCTTGATTCTTCTTGAGCACAATTTGTCCATAGCTTATCAAATTTAGGTAATTTCCTTCTTGCACAAATTCCTTGAACAAATGCATCCCAAGAAGAAGGAAAACCATTTAGAGTTGTAGTCACAAGCTATACATCATCCATTGAATCTCCAGTAGCTGCTAGCTTATCCTTGATCTGAGAAATCCTCGTGAAATAGGTAGAAATTGAATATGATTTGTTCATCATTACATTTCTGAGTTGATGCCTTAGAGTTAGCTCCCTACTTGTATTCTTGCCTTCATATAATCTTGACAAGGCATCAAACATTTCCTTTGGTGTTTTTAATTTTGATACATGAGGAATTAAGTGGCCTTTGATTGAATCCGACAAGATCCTCTTGGCCTTGATCACATTCTTCTTATGCTTTGTCTTAGCCTCTTTCTCATTTGGTTATGAGAGGTATTTTTGACATAATCCAAGATTTCATTCTCTTCTAGGATGAGAAGTATTTTGTGGTTCCATGACTTGAAATTATCTATTGCATCTAGCATATCTTCTACTCTAAGATTGGACACCATCTTGTAAATGGTAAAATAAATTAACTTATTTCCAATTATGGAGTAGTATTTTGTCTTAACATGCACTTCACTTTAAGAAAGATTTTTTGTTTGTTTTATATGGTAGGAAATACCATGGGCCAATGGTTTACCAAAAACATGGACCTATAAACCACCAACATAGAAAAATAAATAAATAAATACATAAATTCTTTTTTATCTAATAAAATAAATTTTACGAAACAGTGTTTTTTTCACAAAGTTGTTGTAGAAAATACCATAGGCTCTTAATTTGGCTCTTATGCCATGTCAAACTCTTTCTTATTTTCAGATCTTGGTAATTATTGCCTTATGATCAATAATTACACATTTGAAAAATTCCCAAACTTAATTTCATTTTTATGATTCTGTAAACATTATTAGATTGATATAAGATATGTAAGATATAGATTGATATCTGATTACAATTGAGGGTCTATCATTTCATTAATAGACATGTCTCTACAATAAGACATGTATTTTTCATTATATATATCGTCGTCCGAAAGGGAATACCTTCCACTACTATATAAAACATCAACACTGTAGGAGTATCATTAGAAGTTTGATTGGAAATACTAGAATCATGAGACTTGTACTTATGAGAACCTTTTTTTGGATTCTTTTTCGTGTGTGCCAAATGAGCTTTTCCCAATCACCAATTTCTCTTATCAGACCAACCTATTTCTCACAATCAACCCTTTGCAAAACTCTTCAAAAGTAGTTTTCACAGATCTAGTAAACATTCCAATGGCCTTATTTTGAGTTTGTATGAACATATCAAAAACTAGATGCAATTTCTATTCCACAAGGATAATCAGTATTGTGGCGATTTTCTTATAAGTTTTACCAAAATTATTATGCTTCTCATTATAAGTCTTCAACTTAGCAAGAAAAGTCTCGATTCTCTGAGTCCTTAAGATCAAGCTCGATAATAAGCAAAAATTGTTGAATTTTGTAACTATGGTTGGTCTTCATAATGTACAATTTTGCACTTGTAATTATAAAATATAATTATATTTCTAAGGAAAGAAAATTATTTATTGAATTGTCAAAAGAATATTTTTATGAGGCGTGTTCTTCATGACCTTTTCAAAAGGTGAAAATTGAATTTTTAAATTTGAGTTTTAGACACCACGAGATGTCAAGTCAGCCTTGTTATCACTCAGATTGTTCCCCAGGAAAATTCTAAGGAGGCAATACGGCCGAGGTAACCACTAACCAGTCTTTTAGCTACAGATTCTAGCCAATATGCAACCAGAGAGGGCTCTCTCTTTATGATTTAGATTTGTTTTGCTATATGTTAGGCTAGTTATGAAGCACAAGTATTTGTTTGGTGTTTGGAAGGTGACATTCAATAGAACAGAGCTGCAAAATAAGGGAAGTTCAGACCATTGGGTTAATGGAGTCAGTGAAAATGAATTTTTGGGTATGGTTTCTTAGGCAAAGGAGGAACTACAGAACAAGATAACTAAACATAGACCAATTTTCAAACTGGAATAAGATGAAATGAAGTCAGGGAATGAAAGGCAATTAAGAATCTTTCATTATGCTAACAGAGGGAAAATGAATAAATATTATCAAGGAGAAATCAAGAATTCCTTAATTATATTTAGAGTGTAAGAGCCAGGGAAACAAGAGCAGTCAAGAATTCTTGCCTATGCTAGTCCTGTAGAAAACATGAAAAATGACAGGAATTGAACACAGAGTACAGCAAAGTATATTCTGGGCTATTCTTTTTTCCTGTAATTTAGAGCACGATATATAGATGATATATAAAACATAGGAACAGTAAAACAAGAGTTAAAAAGATTTATTGATCCATGAAGTAATACGAGAATTCTGTAACATAATCTTCTGCCATTAATTCCACAACTAGCAAGTTCTCATCAAAGCTTTCTAGCAATCTTTATTCAGAAGGGTTCTCAAAATTTACAGCGCAGGTCCAGAATGATATTCACCAACCAACCCCCAATACATCTCTAAGGGAGGTATTTATACAAAAAGAGTTACAAAATATCTCATAGGGAAAATATCAAGTAATAAATTCATCTATCTACTTTTTCAAAGGCAATAAATGACATTGAAAATAGAGCGCAATGAATGTAGGAGTAACTTCCGTTGTACTGGCTTCCTTAAGTGGTCTACTGTATTTGACTTTTTGATTTAACAAGTCGGCTGGTAGCTGTCTCTTTGATTTGCGTTCCTGAGTTGTTGTCACGGCCTTGTCATCTGTGCCCGATTCTGCCTTAACGCATTTTAGCATGAATTCCTTCCTTTTTTATTTTCATTTTTTGATAGGTGGCCTATACATTTGAATTTTCTTTAATGTAGATGATCAAAAAGAACAAGCACCGAAAACTACCTTGGTAAAACCTCCAACATGTTCTCCCACCACTGGTATGTTGGCAAATGGTGTCTTTGTAATTTTATCAATATTTCAGCAGCTTCAGTATACCTGTAGAAATTGGGTGGGACTTCAAAAAGATGTGTTATTTCATGTTCAATATAGAACAGATTTTCCAACTTGTCATACAAGCTTTGTCCAGAGGGAGGCACTATGTCTTCTGAAGTGCTTGATGATGCTGTGATCTGATTTGCAACATATGTGTTTACCCTGTGAGCATATTGTTCATGTGTCAACAGCCTTTGATTGTTGGTTAACAAACTGGGTATACCTCTCTGCTGTAAGGCTGTAAACTTATCTGTAAATGCATTTATTTATACCTGCATTTCTTAACATTTTCTCTCATGATTTTGCACAAAATTCTTCATAGTTAGCACCTTTTTAATTGTCAAAATTGTACCTGTTCTGTCTTGAATATCTAAAGCCGCTAGTTGTTCTCTAGTATGGGTATTCAAAAAATGAATTAATCTATTGGCCTGCTCGGGCATGTTTCTCAATAATTCTTGGCCTTTTGAATCTCCCCTTGGGCTATCTCTATCAATTCAATTTGCTCATGGATTGTTTACATTGATCTCCATTGATCAGTGATGGACTGGCCAATTTGAGTCCACAAAATTGTCTTGATTTCTGACAGAGTTTTATGAAGAGTTAGATCCTTCTCCAAAGACACTACCTTATTTTCTAAGGCCTTTACTTCTCTTGTTTTCTCAGCCACAGTTATTTTTTATTTATCATAGCTTACCTCCAACTTCGCTAGTTTTTCTTTGGCTTCCTTTAGCTCTGCCATTTGGAGTTCTAAAGCCTTTATTTCCTCCATCATCTTTTCCATGCTCATGATGGTATCTGGCACTGTTGTTGCTATTGCTGAAGTATCTGTGGCTGATGTACCTGTTGTTGATGTTGGGGCAGTGGGAGGCATTGATGTTGTTGCTGCAGGAGGAGAAGTTGTAGCTATTGGGGCTGTTTGAGCTAGCTGAGAGGCCAACTCTCCCTGTGTTTCCTGCAATGCCTTCTCCAAAGCCTTCTCTGTTTCTGCCAATGTTTCATTCATTTTTACTAACAGTGCCATCATATCTTCTTCTTCTTTTTCTTTCACCATCTATGTGGCCTGCGGATGCATAGTAGCTGGCAGTTTTAACTGTTTCTTGAGGGCAGCTATGTCATCCTCCTTTTTCTTTATCAGTTCTTTTATTGCCTTGGGATCCTTGGGATTATGTCCCAGCTCAACGATGATTTCTTCTAAGGACTTTATCATGTTGTCCTTGGCCAGAGAGGATACCCTTTCCAATTCTAATTGAGCAGATGTATTGTTCAGTGAATTCTGCAATTGCTGAGCTAGTATGGCCTTATCTGCTAAGGTGGAATAAACCATTTCACCTGTTTGTTTGTGCAGCTCAACCTGGTCCAAAGGGTGAATGTCTTTGGCCAGAGCCTCTAGATTTGTTCTAATATAATCGGCAGTTGACTGTGGCTGCTGCATTGTGGACTTGAAATGACTCAAGATCAACTTCCCTTCCTTGATATCATAGGCAGACATCAATCTCTGTTGTTTGGCAGGGGTCATTTTGAGGAACTGATCGTAAAGCTGCATTCTTATTGGCTCATTTTGTGCCTTGATATCCATGAATGACCTCTTAATATCTGAACTTTGTTTGCTTTGTGGTCGTGCTGATAAAATTTCCATAATAGGCTTCTTTCCAAATAGTTGTCCATGAGAAGTGGTAGGTGATTCTGTCCCCAGGGAAAATAATGGGCTGGCTGCCCTTTCACTTCTTGGACTTTCAATAATCTCCTCAATAACTTCCTCTTCAGGTAGAGAATCCACTCTCTGCCTTTTTGCTTCTTGTTGTTCTGCTGGCCCACTTGTTGGTGTGTCCTCTTCCCAGTCCTTTTTTTGCCCTTATCCTCATTGAGAGGAGTCTGCAATGCTGGAATCTCTGGTGCATGGGTTTGGGCAGGAGGAATTTGCTCTCGGCCTTGCTGCTGTGATGATGTAGCATGATCTGTGACCTATTGTTGTTTTGAATGCATCACTTATTTTCCTTTGGATGTGCCTGCAAGAGGAGTATCTTCTTGGGCAGTTTGTTGTGAAGTTGTATCAGTTGATGTGCCCGCTCCAATGTGTTGAGGCAATTTGAATGAGAACTGTCCAAAAGAGTCCAGGTCAAGAGTTTTTTCAAGGTTTTTCATTGCCTGCTCTATTTTCTCTTCTTCAATAATCTGTTCTACCAATGTACCTTCTACCCATTCATCTTGATTAGCATACTGTTCTATATAAGGGATTCTACAATGTTCATAGCCTGATAGCCTATATTTTGTCTTTCTATCATTGATAAATCCTTTTGGGTCATAGGGTACCCACCAAAAACTCCTTTTTAGCTTGAGCCTAATGAAGGTAGCAAAGTCAAACTTGATGGAAGGAGGGTGTCCTGGAATGAATATAGACATCACAGCTAGAATGGTTTCATCAACAAACTCACTTGTTCTAAAACCCAGGACATAGGATATCATGTCAATGACAATTCTTCCAACTTCATTGAAATAGACCTCATGAAAAGGAGGTGAGTCTTTGGGCTGGGAGTCTGGGCTCATGAATAAATTGGCAATTCGGCCTATTTTTGCAGAGGATAGTTTGGAGCCTTGGTCTAGCAAATGTTTCATAGACAGAGGAGTCATAGGATGAGTAGGCTTGAAGTGCAACATCTCATTGATTGAGTCAGGAGTGATATAGAACAGAACAGTGACATTTGGAGACATGACTGCTCTTTGAGTGGGCTCATAGTTAGCACAGCACAGTCGGATTATATCTGGAAATACATTGACTAATGGAAGATAATATCTGGGCAGATTGGACTCCCAGATGCCATAGAGGTCAGTCTTGTTTAGATAGTTGTTTCTAATTTCACAAAAGGTTTGCAGATGGTCTTTGATACCCCTTAGGTCTTGTATTTGGAAGTCCCTATCAGCTAAGGGCAACCATTCCAACTCCTTGTGTGGTACATTCAAGGGGGCAACATTAAGGGCAACTGGAGTCTCCATTTTTCACCCTCTGTGATTATTTAATTTAAAATTTGGAGCTTTCACAGCAATAGTAGGTAGAATATCAGTTTTTGGAGCCTTCTGTGGAAATTGCAGGCGGAAATGAGCTTAATTTCAGCTCGATAGGTGATTTTGCAGAGGGAACACATTCCAGAGGCTTTCTTTAGAGAAATGGGTCGAACACGAGTTTAAAAACAGAGGTTCGGGGGCAGCACTGTGTCTTTAATTCGAAATTTGGTTATACAGGCTATTTTTGGAGAAAAACTTGGAAAAACGAGGTTTGGGAGAAGAATTTGGGTAAATACCTGTTTTATGGACGTCTGGTGCACAATGTGGGTGGCAGAGCAAGCTGAGGGACCGAGCAACGGAGTTGAATTGCCTGGTTGGTGGACTGTGCAGTAACAATGGCATTTTGGTTGTTGAAAACCATGCAAATAGCGCGCAGAACAAACAAAGTGAAATGGGGAAAAACGACGTTTTAACAGCTTTTTGACGAAAATTCGGCTTTTGGCGGGTTTTTGGCGCGCTTTGGTTGGCTAACGTCATCTTTGTCGGGTAGCGGGGGTACGGAGGTCGACTTGGCAGTGACGTGGCGGACACGGCGGATGATACGGAGGCGGGGTGGTGGGTGACGTGTCTGCTGACGTGAGGGTGACATGAGCGGGGCGGGGGCATAGGCGGTAAGCGGTTTGGCCCCCGCACCGCCTTTGGGCCAAAGTGGTATTGTCAGAGGGAGTAGCGATCACGCCGAGCGCCTGACGCGTGTCTCGTGTACGGCGGAAATACCGCCCATCCCCCAGAGGCTATCGTTCGGCATATGGGGGCTTGCGATATGCATGTGGGCTGTCCAATCGGGGGGATCGGATCCGACGGCTAGCTGCATGGTAAACTGGCAAAGGAGTAATGTACAGGGCCCGCTATAATATTTCAGCGTTTTTTAATTCGATTTTGGGTTTCGTGGGTTGGTTATTTAATTAGCCAAGTGTTAATTAAATCCCATGGTATATGTGCGCGGGGAGGGTTGTTATAAGGTTCCATGTGAACCTATAACTCCTGAAACATTATAGTATATGGTTATATTAAGTCGGGGGTTAGGATATTATAAAGTTTGGGATTTTTATGGGTTTTATGTATAATAGGGGCGGGGAAAACTTTAAATAGGAGCTATATAATAAAGTAAAGTGTTAATAAGGTTTTGTGGATAGGAAACGCTAAGTTTATAAGGTAATAACTTAGGTTTTTAGGGAAATGAAAGGGAAATGGAATGATTATTTTTACACAAGAAATGTGGCTTGTTTTGGCTAAGTAAACACAAAGTTCCACTTAGTATTTCTTATAAAATGAAATAAACTAGGACCATTAAGCAGATCCCAATGTCCTTGAGGGGATGTTAGTGAGTGTTCTTGGGGAAATGAGAAGGGAAATTAGTCATGCTTCAACTGAACTGCAACCACCTTGCTATGGTATTTGTGATATTCATGAGATAGACCATATTGAACAAGCCAAAACTGATCACCAACTTGCTTCTGCAACTTCCAACTGCTTACCCAACCTAATACAGCTAACATTTTTTCTTCTTTTGATTGAGTGAATTTGAACTAGCAAACCCTTTCTCTTTTATTTTCTATTGACTTCCCTCCTATCTAAGTCTGTCCTTATCACTTCCAGGGGCTCATATTTAGCTGTTGAGCACCCTTGCTTCTCTACCTGAATACTGATCTTCCAAGCTTGAACTGTTGGAGCAGACCTTATTCTCTAGTTCTACAACAAGAAATTTAAACATGGACTAGCCAAGATTGAACTGTTTGGCCATCCATGAAGTGTGACAGAAGTCACTGTTTGCATGATTTGAATTTCTTTGCAAAAAATAGTACAATAGTGGCATTTTATACTAGCCCACTCTTTTGGTCTTTTCTTTGGGGTTCATTTTTTTTGTCTTCTTGACCAATTCATTCTTTTTGCCCTTTGATTTTTCTTTTAGGGCATACCCTCTTTATATTTTTTTAATTTTTTGGTTTTCTCGAAATATGAACCTTTGCAGCATGAAAAGGATGATCATATTTGGCATTTTCACAGTCAATCATGAAATATGACACCTATTGGTATAGGAACCTAACAGTGGCTCCACTTGGGGATGGCTTTTGGAGATGAAAAGCCAAGAACGGCAGGTCAGATGGCCTTATATTCAACTCCTGCTGCAATCTGAAATTTCCTTTTGTTGTAAACCAACAAAACTGTATCTTTGTGGCATATATACATTTCTCAGGAGCTGATCTGAACAGAATTTAGAGCTCTGTATTTGGCATTTTGTCTGAGTATTAGTCATCATTTTTCTAGCTCCCAAGTCTTATTCCTTAAGTCTTCCAATAGACTCAAAGTATCATACAAAAGGTGGCACAGACCCTTGCTTTTCATCAAAATTTGTTGCATCTTGTTCCCTATCTTATTGTTGTAAAAAACTGTAGAAAATATACACTATTATGTACAAAATACAGTCCCGGTATACTTAACAAAGTGGATCAAAATAATGCTTGAGCATTCGCCCATTGACTGGCCCATCCTCTGCGTCTGTACCATCCAGGCTTCTCAAAACACAGGTGTTGTTTCCTTGTACAACCTGGATGACAAAAGGTCCTTTTCATAGGAAATCAAATTTGCCATGTTTTCCTTTATCTTCCCTTCTGGAATCCCACTTCAGCACTTTGTCTTCTATGAAAAAATCTTCTGCCTTTGTCCTTTTGTCAAAAATCTTCTTCAGTTTCTCTTGTAGGATCTGAGATCTGTGATACACTTCCTCTCTGGTCTGCTGCAAGTGAATTGTTTGATTGATTCTTCTTTGAATATCATTGGGTTCTGTTTGTATTTCTTGCAGCAATTTTATCACAAGGTTTCCCAAAGATGAAAGGAATACTGCCTCCATGCCATAAACCAACTCATAGGGGCTTGTTCCAATAGATCTTTTTGTGGTTAACCTGTTTGCCCAGAGTGCATTAATAAGCTTTTTGTGCCAATTCTTCTTATTTTCCTCCAATACTTTCTTTATGATGTTGATCAAGCTTTTGTTGGATGACTCAGCTAGACCATTACCTTGAGGGTAATAGGCCGTGGAATGACCTAAGGTAACGTGGTACTTGTGACAAAAATTGATCATTCTTTTGGATTTAAAGGCAACAGCATTGTCTGTTATGATCTTTTCCGGACAGCCAAATCTAGAAAGGATATTGGTTTCTAGGAATTGTATGATGATTGAGTCATTGGCTTGCCTACAAGGGATAACTTCTATCCACTTGGTGAAGTAGTCTGTGGCAATTAAAATCCACTTACGCTGGCCAGAAGAAAAAAAGGTGAATTTCTCCAATGAAATATAAACCCCATTATTGGAATGGTCTCTCAGCGGAAATGGGTTTTAGGGCAAAGGTAACAGTATTCTCTTGCCTTCAAAGACTTGACATTTATGGCAAAAAATTACAAACTTCTTTACATAAGCAAACAATGAGGGCCAACAAAAACCAGCTCTTAGGATTTTATCAGCTGTTGACTTCCAATACAAATGTCCACCACAGTCCCCTGCATGAAATTCTTTCAACACTTTGTCAGTTTCATTCTGTGTTAGGCAATTTAGTAAAATCCCTTCATGGTTTTTCCAAAATAAAACATTGTCTATAATACAAAACTTTGAAGCTTTCATTTTCAAGAATCTCTTTTTAGTTCTGGATAACCCTGGAGGAGCCTGCAGGTTTAATAATACATAAATTATATCAGCGTACCAAGGTGATTGTAATAAGGCTTGATTGATCTGTGGAGTCGCCATCTCCTATTCGTTATCCAGTGCATTGATGTCAAGGGCTTGAAAATTGGTTTCAGTCATCAATTTGGCTAATCCTTGTCCTTTTATCAGTTTTTTTGGCTTGATTTCAATGTCATATTCTAAAATGTTAGCTATCCATTTGCCTCTTTTTCCTTCAATTCCTTCTTGAGTCAGAATGTCTTTGACCACGGCATTTGGGACATAAGCTATCACATGAGAGTACAAGATATAAACTCTGAAATCCTTGATAGCTTTTACAAGGGCATAAGCTTGTTTTTCCATGATTTGATATTTGAGTGGTGCATCTCTAAGTGCTTTGCTGAAGAAAGCAATGGGCTTCTCACATCCTTGATCATCCTTTTGTAATAGGACAGCAGCAATAGTATGCTCAGATGCAAAGGAAAAGATTATGAAGTCTCTATCAAACTTTGGGCTTGTGAGGACCGGTGTTTTAGTTAAAGCTATTTTGATATCTTCAAAGGCTTGTTTAGCTTCTATTGTCCATTTGACTTTAGAATCTTTCTTCAGCATGTTATTTAACAGTCTAATTAGTTCAGCCAAGTTGGGTATAAATATTTTTAGGAAATTGATCTTTCTTAGAAAAGCTTGCAATTCTTTAATGTTTCTTGGATGAGGGACTTGGAGGATAGCTTGTATTCTGTCCGGGTCAATTCTTATGCCATCTTTTGAAAATATGTGACCTAAGAGCTTGCCTTCTTGTAGGCCAAATAGTGATTTCTTTGGGTTCAATGATATGCTATATTTTCTGCAAATTAAGAACACTTGTCTTAAATGCTCTAAATGTTTTTGATCTGATTTGGAAAAAGCGGTGAGATCATCAAGATATATGACTAGGAAATCATTGATCTCTTTTGCAAAGGCTATGTCCATTGCTTGTTGAAATGTGGCCCCTACATTTTTAAGTCCAAAAGGCATTTTGACATATTTGAAAGTTCCCCAAGGTGTTGTAAAGGCAGTTTTGTCTTGATCATTCGAGTGAACTAAGATATGATTAAATCCTGAGAATCCATCTAACAGTGAAATCCTAGAAGCTCCCACTACCCTTTGTAAGATGTGATCCATTTTTGGTAAAGGGTAATGGTCTTTGAGAGAGACTTTATTCAGATTTCTTAAGTCAACACACAGTCTTATCTCTCCAGTCTTCTTCCTAGTGGACACTAGATTTGAAATCCATTCTGAAAACCTAATGGGTGCAATTATTCCAGCTTGGTACATTCTTTTGACCTCTTTCTTAACCCTTCTAAGTTTTTGTTTAAAAGGCTTTTGATTTTCTTTTAAAGGTATTGTGTTTTGGATGACAGAAGTATCATAGGACTTGAGGTCCTCATAGCTCCATGCAAAAACATCTTGAAACTCTTTAAACAATTCAATGTACTTCAGTTTTTGGTTGGGAGGCAAGGGTTTGGACAATTTTATCATTTTAGGGTCATCTACAGTTCCTATATTACAGTCTTCAATTTCTGCATTTAAAGGTTGCATCTTTGGCTTTCTTGGTATGTCATTTGAATCAAATATATCTTCCAAAGGGGTCAAGCCTGTGGGCAGAAAATTATCTTTCAACTCAATTACTTCAGATTCTCCCTCAGCAATTTCATCAAGGTCCATTTGTTTCAGCGGTTGTAAATTTTTGTTGGTAAAGATTGTTGGACGCAAAATGTAATTTGTTGTTTCAGCTATTATATTTTTCTCAATTTTGTCTATTTGTTGTTGATCATAAATGGTGCTTGTGTCTATGTTTGTGCTTGATAATTCCTCTTTCAAAGTCAAGAAATTATTGATTTGTGTGTCGTTTTCAAACACTTGCCAATTTTTGACATTATCTGGGACAGCAGGTCTGTGTTTAATTTCAGCAGTGAAGTGGTGATTAGGATCAAATGGCATCTTGCAAGTGCTGGCAAAAGTTGCCAAACTATGCGCATGTAAATTATGATTTCTTGGAATTTTGGTGAGCTGTGATTCTAAGAAGGTGTTGAGTATTTCAATTGTTGCCCCTCTATAAGCTCTCAGCCTAAGATCATTTGTAACAAAGTTCCCCTTCATCTGTTGGATAATCAAATCTGAGTCCCCTAGAATTGAAACTTTAGTTGCCCCTAGATTTCTAATCAGTTTGAGTTCCAGTAAAAGGGCTTCATATTCGACCATATTGTTCGTACATCTAAAATTCAGCCTATATGTATGTCCTTGAGCATGGTCATTTTGCATATTGTGTATCCAAATCCCTGCCCCTGCTCCTAACTTATTCACTGAACCATCAAACTCTAAGTACCATAAGATTTCTTGATTACCACTAGGATGAGGAGTTTTGGAAATTGTCTTAATGGGCAGAGTTGGATTTTGTAACTGATATGGTATGTCTAGTTTGTTTGTTACATCAATCACTTCAACAATTTTTTGATCCTGACTAGTAGATTCTTCATTAATGCTTCTTGCTTGTGCTAATTCTAGCAACTTGCCATCAGTTTTGTGACACATTTCAGCATTGTATAAAATAAACGAATCCATATCAGAATGCATGGAGTAAATGGGGAAATTTTGGGGTTTCTCTTGACTGCTGACCACATATTTCATCAATGTTTCCCGATACAATCTCTTTGGCTGGCCAAAGACTGAAATGGTGGCATAAGACATATCTAGTTGTAAAGATCCTTGGAGTTTTGCACCCCAAGATCTGGACAAAAGCATTCCATACTTTGGTGGGATATCAGCTACCACTACATCCATCAAAATAGTTTTGGCAGGGTATTGTACTAAAGATACACACAAATCTTTGATTAGACCTAGACACCTGACCTGGCTGGAATCAAATGAGAACAAGTCCTTGTATGGCCTTGTGATATCTAGGTCCAATCTTTCCATCACAGACTTAGGCATCAGATTATGGGAAGCTCCTGAATCAAACATTGCATTATGCAGCACTTTGTCATGAATGTTTAAGCTTACATAGAATGGAGGGACTCCTCCATCTACTGTTTTACCATTTACCTCAGGACCAAAAATCAATTCTGGTTGGTCATCTAAAACATTGACTGCATCTCTATTCTCTGATATCTGAAGTGACATGCCGATTTTTTCTCTGTAAACCTCATGTCTAGCCAATTCGGACAGTGGAATGGCTATTTTTAACTTGCCTATTTTTGTTTCTAGGTTGAAAGGTTTTTCCACTTGAATCTTTGTATTCTGGGTAGCAAGGTTTTCCTTTTCTGTTGTGTTTTCAGTGGTTTTTTCTTCATCATGAGTGTTGTTATGAACTAAATCTGCTCTGAAATTGTTTTCAGGAGGGCTGTTTACATTTTCTTTTGGAGGAGAGGAGGTGGATGGCTGATTTTTTGTTGGTTGTAAGTCTGATATGTCCTCAACCGTGGATTCTTTTGGATTGAGGTCTGTTTTAGCAGGGAGTTCTGTCATAGTGGTTTTATCCTTTGCTTTCTTAGGCTGCTTAGCATCTTTCAACTTGCTGGGTTCAGGCACATCTACCGTTCTACTTCTTAATTTATATTGTTTATGGACTTCATAGACAGCTGCGTCATATCCTTCTCTCAAATCAAATGATTCTCCGGATTTGGTTTGAAATTGATTGAAATTATGAGCCTCTTGGTCATCTTGTGTTAAAAAGATTTGTTGTTCACTGTTTAGACCCATTAGGTTGATTTGAGTATCCTCTGTTGGTTCACTAGAGGTTGAAGCCTCAGCATAGTTTTCTTGAAATGGGGATCTGATATTCTGATCAGGGCCAGCTTTCCCGGTGTTAGGATTTTGATTTTTTCTAAAGTTTGGATTTCTACTGGTGTTACTTGGCTGACCTTCCCAAGAAGATTTCCTTTCAATGGTTTCCACTCTATCACCCAATCTATCCATGCCTTTGATGATTGCATCTAGTTTTTGTTCGAATGCTGAAGGCTCTTCTTTAAAAGTAGTCCTTCTTTCAGCTCTAGCTCGAGCTCTTTTAGAGATCAGATTGGCTTCTACACTAACAGCTATGCTCTGCATGTCTTCTAAGCTGGCAGGAGCTCTTTCCCTTAGCTGATAAGCCATGTCAGAGTCAAATCCATCTGGGAATTTGATCAAGGCTAAGTTTGGTGGAGGTCTAAGGTTTTGAGGAATAGCATTGTACACATTGTTGAATCTAGCACAATAGTCTTGGACAGTTTCTTGTGGGCCTCTTTTTAAACTCTCATATTTGGACAAAATATGCAATGGGTCCTTCTTCTTTCCCATTTGTTCAAAAAGGTTTGGTAAAGGGCATCTAGATTAGCAATTGTGTTCGCAGCAAGTGCTCTAAACCAGGTCCTTACATCACCGATTAAGCTTTGGACAAAAATTTTCATCCTAACATCATTGTCATCAATCTCATAATTCTCAAAATAGTCCATCATTTTCTTAGTGTGTTGTTGGGATGTATAGGAGCCAGTACTATCAAAATATGTAATTTTGCCTTGATAGTCTTGAGGCATAGCCCCTGGATTTGCAGGCAACTGCAGAGGAGCATATCGGTTTGCCATATTTACAGGTATAAATGGGACAGCTGGAAGCACAAGGATAACAGCTGAGGTAAACGGAGTGAATAGAGGGGTGGAAGATGTACTTTGAAGTGATGATGATGAACTAGAAGCAGCTGCAGCAAAAGTAAAAAGGATTGTTGCTTTTCCAGGAGGTGATTGGGTAAGGTTTTGCTGAAGTATATCACAATTTAAATCAGCAGAGTCTTCTAGACTTTCTTGTCTTTTAAGGCTTTTAGAGATCAAATTAGGGTTTTCAAAATTAGCTGGAGGATTGGGATCTGGATTTGATCTAGTGTACCGAGTTTTCTTCTTTGGAGCCAGCGTCTAAATATGTTTTTGGTATTTTCTGGAAGTATCTGAAGGGTGATGCTTTTGATAATATCTTTCTAGGAAAACATAAATTGTGAGAGGGTTGAATTTTCCTGAAGATTTTGTGAAAACAAGAGGACACTAATCAAATTTTTGAGACAGTTGTTTAAAGCCTAAAACTAGACTGGAGATTGACTAAAGTAGCTTTTATTTACTCCTGTAAATGCACAGCAAAAACAGTTTCAAAGGCTACCTGGCTAACTTTAGGCTCCATCTGTAGCTTTAGAAAATAGACAGTAGTAACAAACACAGTCATTCAGTTCCCCGGTGGAGTCGCAATGATGTTATCACTTAGGTTGTTCCCCAGGAAAATTCTAAGGAGGGAATACGGCCAAGGTAACCACTAACCAGTCTTTTAGTTGCAGATTCTAGCCAATATGCAACCAGAGAGGGCTCTCTCTTTATGATTTAGATTTGTTTTGCTATATGTTAGGCTACTTATGAAGCACAAGTATTTGTTTGGTGTTTGGAATGTGACATTCAATAAAACAACACTGCAAAATAAGGGAAGTTCAGACCATTGGGTTAATGGAGTCAGTGAAAATGAATTTCTGGTATGGTTTCTTAGGCAAAGGAGGAACTACAGAGCAAGATAATTAAACATAGACCAATTTTCAAGCTGGAATAAGATGAAATGAAGTCAGGGAATGAAAGGCAATTAAGAATATTTCATTAGAGGGAAAATGAATAAATATTATCAAGGAGCAATCAAGAATTCCTTAATTATATTTAGAGTGTAAGAGCCAGGGAGACAGGAGCAGTCAAGAATTCCTGCCTATGCTAGTCCTGTAGAAAACATGAAAAATGACAGAAATTGAACACAGAGTACAGCGAAGTAAATTCTGGGCTATTTTTTTTCCTGTAATTTAGAGCACGATATATAGATGATATATAAAACATAGGAACAGTAAAACAAGAGTTAAAAAGACTTATTGATCCATGAAGTAATACGAGAATTCGGTAACATATTCTTCTGCCAATAATTCCACAACCAGCAAGTTCATCATCAAAGCTTTCCAGCAATATTTATTCAAAGGGGTTCTCAAAATTTACAACGCAGGTCCAGAATGATATTCACCAACCAACCCCCAATACATCTCTAAGGGAGATATTTATATAAAAAGAGTTACAAAATATCTCATAGGGAAAATATCAAGTAATTTATTCATCCATCTACTTTTTCAAAGGTAATAAATGACATTGCAAATAGAGCGCAATGAATGTAAGAGTAACTTCCGTTGTACTGGCTGCCTTAGGTGGTCTACTGTATTTGACTTTTTGATTTAACAAGTCCGCTGGTAGCTGTCTCTTTGATTTGCGTTCCTGAGTTGCTGTCACGGCACTGTCATCTGTGCCTGATTCTGCCTTAACGCATTTTAGCGTGAATTCCTTCCTTTGTTATTTTCATTTTCTGATAGGTGGCCCATACATTTGAATTTGCTTTAATGTAGATGATCAAAAAGAACAAGCACCGAAAACTACCTTGGTAAAACCTCCAACATGTTCTACCACCACTGGTCTGTTGGCAACTGGTGTCTTTGTAATTTTATCAGTATTTCATCAGCTTCAGTATACCTGTAGAAATTGGGTGGGACTTCAAAAAGATGTGTTATTTCATGTTCAATATAGAGCAGATTTTCCAACTTGTCATACAAGCTTTGTCCAGAGGGAGGCACTATGTCTTCTGAAGTGCTTGATGATGCCTTGATCTGATTTGCAACATATGTGTTTGCCATGTGAGCATATTGTTCATGTGTCAACAGCCTCTGATTGTTGGTTAACAAACTGGGTAGACCCCTCTGTTGTAAGGCTGTAAACTTCTCTGTAAATGCATTTATTTCTACCTGCATTTCTTGACATTTTCTCTCCAGATTTTGCACAAAATTCTTCATAGTTAGCACCTTTTTAATTATCAAAATTGTACATGTTCTGTCCTGAATATCTAGAGCCGCTAGTTGTTCTCTAGTATCAGTATTCAAAAAATGAATTAATCTATTGGCCTGCTCGGGCATGTTTCTCAATAATGCTCTGGCCTTTTGAATCTCCCCTCGAGCTATCTCTATCAATTCAATTTGCTCATGGATTGTTTGAATTGATCTCCATTGATCAGTGATGGACTGGCCAATTTTAGTCCACAAAATTGTCTTGATTTCTGACAGAGTTTTATGAAGAGTCAGATCCTTCTCCAAAGACTTTACCTTATTTTCTAAGGCCTTTACTTCTCTTGTTTTCTCAGCCACAGTTATTTTTTATTTATCATAGCTTACCTCCAACTTGGCTAGTTTTTCTTTGGCTTCCTTTAGCTCTGCCATTTGGAGTTCTAAAGCCTTTATTTCCTCCATCATCTTTTCCATGCTCATGATGGTATCTGGCACTGCTGTTGCTACTGTTGAAGTATCTATGGCTGATGTACCTGTTGTTGATGCTGGGGCAGTGGGAGGGACTGATGTTGTTGCTACAGGAGGAGCAGTTGTAGCTATTGGGGTTGTTTGCGCTGGCTGAGAGGCCAACTCTCCCTGTCTTTCCTGCAATGCCTTCTCCAAAGCCTTCTCTGTTTCTGCCAGTCTTTCATTCATTTTTATTAAAAGCTCCATCATATCTTCTTCTTCTTTTTCTTTCACCATCTCTGTGGCCTGCGGATGCATAGTAGCTGGCAGTTTTAACCGTTTCTTGAGGGCAGCTATGTCATCCTCCTTTTTCTTTATCAGTGCTTTTATTGCCTTGGGATCCTTGGGATTATATCCCAGCTCAACGATGATTTCTTCTAAGGAATTTATCCAGTTGTCCTTGGCCAGAGAGGATACCCTTTCCAATTCTAATTGAGCAAATGTATTGTTCAGTGAATTTTTCAATAGCTGAGCTAGTATGGCCTTATCAGCTAAGGTGGAATAAACCATTTCACCTGTTTGTTTGTGCAGCTCAACCTGGTCCAAAGGGTGAATGTCTTTGGCCAGAGCCTCTAGATTTTTTCTAATATAATCGGCAGCTGACTGTGGCTGCTACACTGTGGACTTGAAATGACTCAAGATCAACTTCCCTTCCTTGATATCATAGGCAGACATCAATCTCTGTTGTTTGGCAGGGGTCATTTTGAGGAACTGATCATAAAGTTGCATTCTTATTGGCTCATTTTGTGCCTTGATCTCCATGAATGGCCTCTTAATATCTGAACTTTGTTTGCTTTGTGGCCGTGCTGATGAAATTTCCATAATAGGCTGCTTTCCAGATTTTTGTCCATGAGAAGTGGTAGGTGATTTTGTCCCTAGGGAAATTAATGGGTTGGCTGCCCTTTCACTTCTTGGACTTTCAATAATCTCCTCAATAACTTCCTCTTCAGGTAGAGGATCCACTCTCTGCCTTTTTGCTTCTTGTTGTTCTGCTGGCCCACTTGTTGGTGTGTCCTCTTCCCGGTCCCTTTTCCTGCCCTTCTCCTCATTGAGAGGAGTCTACAATGCTGGAATCTCTGGTGCATGGGTTTGGGCAGGAGGAATTTTCTCTCGGCCTTGCTGCTGTGATGATGTAGGATGATCTGTGACCTCTTGTTGTTCTGAATGCATCACTTATTTGCCTTTGGATGTGCCTGCAAGAGGAGTATCTTCTTGGGCAGTTTGTTTTGAAGTTGTAGCAGTTGATGTGCCCGCTCCAATGTGTTGAGGAAATTTGAACGAGACCTGTCCAAAAGAGTCCAGGTCAAGAGTTTTTTCAAGGTTTTTCATTGCCTGGTCCATTTTCTCTTCTTCAGTAATCTGTTCTACCAATGTAACTTCTACCCATTCATCTTGATTAGCATACTGTTCTATATCAGGGATTCTACAATGTTCATAGCCTGATAGCCTATATTTTGTCTTTCTATCATTGATAAATCCTTTTGGGTCATAAGGTACCCACCAAAAACTCCTTTTTAGCTTGAGCCTAATGAAGGTAGCAAAGTCAAACTTGATGGAAGAAGGGTGTCCTGGAATGAATATAGACATCACAGCTAGAATGGTTTCATCAACATACTCACTTGTTCTAAAACCCAGGACATAGGATATCAAGTCAATGACAGTTCTTCCAACTTCATTGAAATAGACCTGATGAAAAGGAGGGGAGTCTCTGGGCTGGGAGTCTGAGCTCATGAATAAATTGGCAATTCGGCCTATTTCTGCAGAGGATAGTTTGGAGCCTTGGTCCAGCAAATGTTTCATAGACAGAGGAGTCAGAGGATGAGTAGGCTTGAAGTGCAACATCTCATTGATTGAGTCAAGAGTGATATAGAATAGAACAATACCATTTGGGGACATGACTGCTCTTTGAGTGGGCTCATAGTTAGCACAGCACAGTCGGATTATATCTGGAAATACATTGACTGATGGAAGATAATATCTGGGCAGATTGGACTCCTAGATGCCATAGAGGCCAGTCTTGTTTAGATAGTTGTTTCTAATTTCACAAAAGATTTGCAGATGGTCTTTGATACCCCTTAGGTCTTGTATTTAGAAGTCCCTATCAGCTAAGGGCAACCATTCCAACTCCTTGTGTGGTACATTCAAGGGGGCAACATTAAGGGGAACTGGAGTCTCCATTTTTCACCCTCTGTGATTATTTAATTTAAAATTTGGAGCTTTCACAGCAATAGTAGGTAGAATATCAGTTTCTGGAGCCTTCTGTGGAAATTGCAGACGGAAATGAGCTTAATTTCCGCTCGATTGGCGATTTTGCAGAGGAAACACAGTCCACAGGCTTTCTTTAGAGAAATGGGTCGAACACGGGTTAAAAAATAGAGGTTCGGGGGCAGCGCTGTGTCTTTAATTCGAAATCTGGTTCTACGGGCTATTTTTGGAGAAAAACTTGGAAAAACATGGTTTGGGAGAAGAATTTGGGTAAATACCTGTTTTATGGACGCCAGGTGCACAATGTGGGTGGCAGAGCGAGCTGAGGGACCGAGAAACGGAGTTGAATTGCCTGGTTGGTGGACTGTGCAGTAACAATGGCGTTTTGGTCGTTGAAAACCATGCAAATAGCGCGCAGAACAAACAAAGTGAAATGGGCAAAAACGACATTTTAACGGCTTTTTGACGAAAATTCAGATTTTGGCGGGTTTTTGGCGCGCTTTGGTTGGCTGACGTCATCTTTGTCGGGCAGCAAGGGTACGGAGGTCAACTTGGCAGTGACGTGGCGGACACGGCGGATGATACGGAGGCAGGGTGGTGGGTGACGTGTCTGCTGACGTGAGGGTGACGTGAGCGGGGCGGGGGCATAGGCAGTAAGTGGTTTGGCCCCCGCACCACCTTTGGGCCAAAGTGGTATTGTCAGAGGGGGCAGCGATCACGTCGGGCGCCTGACGCGTGTCTCGTGTATGGCGGAAATACCGCCCATCCCCCGGACGCTATCGTTCGGCATATGAGGGCTCACGATATGCATGTGGGCCGTCCGATCGGGGGGATCGGATCCGACGGCTGGCGGCAAGGTAAACTGGCTGAGGAGTAATGTACGGGGCCCGCTATAATATTTCAGCGTTTTTTAATGTTTTTGCGAAGAATTACAGTGTAATTCGATTTTGGGTTTCGTGGGTTGGTTATTTAATTAACCAAGTGTTAATTAAATCCCATGGTATATGTGCGCGAGGAGAGTTGTTACAAGGTTCCATGTGAACCTATAACTCCCGAAACATTATAGTATATGGCTATATTAAGCCGGGGGTTAGGATATTATAAAGTTTGGGATTTTTATGGGTTTTATGTATAATAGGGGCGGGGAAAACTTTAAATAGGAGCTATATAATAAAGTTAAAGTGTTAATATGGTTTTGTGGATAGGAAATGCTAAGTTTATAAGGTAATAACTTAGGTTTTTAGGGAAATAAAAGGGAAATGGAATGATTATTTTTACACAAGAAATGTGGCTTGTTTTGGCTAAGTAAACACAAAGTTCCACTTAGTATTTCTTATTAAATAAAATAAACTAGGACCATTGAGCAGATCCCAATGTCCTTGAGGAGATGTTAGTGAGTGTTCTTAGGGAAATGAGAAGGGAAATTAGTCATGCTTCAACTGACTGCAACCACCTTGCTATGGTATTTGTGATATTCATGAGATAGACCATATTGAACAAGCCAAAATTGATCACCAACTTGCTTCTGCAACTTCCAACTGCTTACCCAACCTAATACAGCGAACATTTTTCTTCTTTTAATTGGGTGCATTTGAACTAGCAAACCCTTTCTCTTTTGTTTTCTTTTGACTGCCCTCCTATCTAAGTCTGCCCTTATCTCTTCCAGGGGCTCAGATTTAGATGGTGAGCACCCTTGCTTCTCTACCTGACTACTGATCTGCCAGGCTTGAACTGTTGGAGCAGATCTTATTCTCTAGTTCTACAACAAGAAATTTAAACATGGACTGGCCAAGATTGAACTGTTTGGCCATCCATGAAGTGTGATAGAAGTCACTGTTTGCATGATTTGAAGTTCTTTGCAAAAAATAGGACAGTAGTGGCATTTTAGACTAGCCCACTCTTTTGGTCTTTTTTTGGAGTTCATTTTCTTTGTCTTCTTGACCAATACATTCTTTTTGCCCTTTGATTTTTCTTTTAGGGCATACCCTCTTTATATTTTTTAAATTTTTTGGTTTTCTCGAAATATGGAACCTTTGCAGCATGAAAAGGATGATCATATTTTGCATTTTCACAGTCAATCTTGAAATATGACATCTGTTGGTATAAGAACCTAACAAGCCTCACGGTGATGAAGTCGAATCAACCCCAAGAGACACCCATTCGGACCCCTTCCAATGCATATAAATAATCCATTTATTCTGCATCCAAACCACCATTCGATCTCACAACATGACACATGTTCTGATCAAAGAATAGGAAAAGAAGGTTGAGACAAGAAGCAGAAAAAAGATTCTTATCCCAAGTGTGAAAAGACTCTACCACAGTCCAAGATTTCCAGAGGCACAGTCCGATATTTCCCGAGGCACGGATCTGAGTTTTCCTGAGGCATAGATACAAGATTTACTGAGGCACAATCCAAGATTTCCTAAGGCACATATCTGAGATTTCCTCAAGCACGGGTTCGAGATTTTCTAAGGTTTTAGTCTGAAGTGAAATCTAAGACTTTTTGTGATCATTGGTCTGAGATTGTTTTGTGGTATAGTCCAAGTTCTTAGTAAAGGGAAGTCTGATCTAGTAGGGAATAAAGCTCAAGTTTCTTGTAAGGAGAAGTTTACATAACAGTACAAGCTACTAGTGAAGTAGTCCACGTTCTTGTGAAGATTTGCATCCAGTCTAAATTGTTGTGAGACCTCGATCAGCCTACTCAAGGTGGAATTTTGTGGACAAGAGAAAGAGGTTGGACATGACATCTTGTGGTTGTCTTGTGGAAAGCATCTTGTTGGTTAGTGCGACCTTGACCTTAACTTTGATGTATCTCATGTCGAACTGAATATTTCTCTAATAAAAAGATTGTTGGCTTTTACCAAAGTGGGTCTTCCCAGGGTAAACATTGTCTCTCTCTCTTAAGCATTGTGACTTGTATTGTTTCATTGTATTTATGGTTGAATTTCTTAATGATACATTGAAGTGCTAAATAAACATCTATATCATTGGAAGTAATTATCAAGTTTAAAAAATAAGTGCTTGAATAATTTGCACTCGAAAAATCAACAAAAATGATCAGTTTTATCATGCAAAGAAACTAAACCTTTTCATGCCTTTGGCTTGAAAACAACACTCTTCCCATACAACTAAATATTTGGTATCGATTGTTTTTGTGCTAACACCACTAGCAATATGTTATAGATTCTCCCCCCTGAGAATGTTAACCATCTTTTGCTTCCAAGCAAAGCTGTTAGTACTAGTCAACTCATGAATGGAGACAATCATTGAAGACATGATGATCAAGTCTAGAAACAAAGAAATTGGTGCAAAGAAATATAGTATAATAGAGTAAACGAGCCCAACAAATGTGTACAACCTAGCAATCAAAGAATTATGAACTAGATTTGCAAAATGAGGGTGAGAAAATAAGCCCTATAGCTTCAGCAAACAATAAATCAACCACTGATCCAATAAAGAACCAACCAGATCTACACATGCTTAGTGAATAAGAACAAATTTGCGAACCCTCGCTACCAAATACTATTCAACTACAAATTTGAAAGAAAAAATTGCTTTACAACTACGAATTTGAGGAGAAAAAGACCAAACGTGTAGAGAAAAGGGCCATATGCATCTATACAAGGCACATTTGAGTGAAATTCAAAGGGAACACAATTATACACTTTTAATTTTTAGGGAAGTTCAGAGAGATTGCAATAGTATAATACAACTTTGAGTTTGTATGTTGCTATTTTGAAGAAATTGTTATTAATTGGATGCCATATGTTTTGTACACAATGCACATAGAGGAAACTAACGCCTAGAGAAAATTTGTTTCAAATCTACGGGAAATTAAGTGAAATTGTAAAGAATCTTGTCAATTGGAGAAAAATTGCTAAAACAAAGTCATACAAACTTGGTTGTATGCATATCCAAAGAGAAACCCTAAATTAGTGATCACACTTCTACTATCAAGACAAAATTGTTGCAAATCCTGCAAATTAGTGGTCGTATAGTAGAGAAATAAGTTTGATCTACTATTTGAAAATGAAAATGCAAAAAATTGCAGCTTGGAGAGGGAAAATGTGGCAGTATGGATTTGTATGGACGTGTGCATGGTGAGAAATTGAGTGGGAAATGGCTAGGAAGCTAGAAAAAGATAAATTGAACCCAACCAAAAGTGTTTCACTAAAAAATACATCTTAGTTCAATAACTATCAATTTTTTAAGAAAACACAAGTCTAATTAAAAAAAAATGGTAATTACCAACCCTAATATGCTAAAAAGAACTTTAGGATACAAAAACAATTAGAATACCTAGGCTAGGTTATGCAAATTAATTAAATGTTAGGAATATGAAAGCCAAATTTAGCAAGTAAATATTCGATCTTCATTAATTTCCCTCTTCTTGAGCCAATGGTGCAGTCAAAATTATGAAAAGATGCCCTGAAATAGTGAGATCTACTCAAATCTGGTGAAAACTTGGTTGGTTATAAGAGAAGTGAGCCCAAAAACATGGATCTATTGAAGTCCGATGTAAAAAAGGAGATAGAGCTCAATAACCATCTTTTATACCATGTTATATTCTACAAATATGCATTAGCATATAATAGATCTAGATGGTGTAATATCCTATAAAAATCATCAAATAAATAGTAAATAAACAATGCAAAACAAAAGATTACATGGTAAACCCTAGTGCGGGAAAATGTCCACAAAGCAACTCCTTTAATCCCTAAATAAACTTGTTGAAGAAAGTGTAACTAGGTTCGGTATTTACAAATGTAATTTTGATCTTTGTACTTGTTAAGAAAAAAGAAATATTATTTTTGTAATTTATATGAGTTTCTTGTTCATTCCATAGGTCTAGGAAAGTCAAAGTGTCAAAGTCATGTATAAGGAGCTCTTCTTGAGCCTATGTGTAATGTATACAAGTCTAGAATAACCCTCCAAGACAAGCACAATCCTCCAAGACAAGCACAAGAAGAAGTCTGCAAGCTAAACGATGAAGAAGAATAGTCATGTCGGCCTCAATACATATATAACTGTCAAGTCGGCTCATAAAAGGTGACACACCTATTTAGTGGACATGTCAGCTTATTTATGGAGACATAACAACTATAAATAGGCGTGTAGGGTCACCACAGAAAGGCATATTTTCAGACATCCTGTAACTTCGGATAAGGAGCAGAGATATCTTCGCATTCCTCTCTGTAATCTCGAATGGGTGCAGGAGACACAAAATCTCGAACAAGTATCTTTGCATGACAATAAGGGTGGATAACATCATTGTAATCTCAGATGGGTGCCACTGAAATGGTTACAATCTCAGCATAATAATGAGGGTCTCAAATACAAGAAGGGAACACTATGTCTCAATATACTAGACAGTATCATGAAGGCCTCAGTGCAAGAAGAAAATGCAGTCACAAGATCTTAGCATAATGACACCTATGGTCTCAATCATAATCCTAATGAAGAAACCCAGTTGACATGGTAGTGATCTCAGTAATAGTATAGCAATGATCTAGTTCTCGGGGAAGGTGTAACATTAGTGCAACAACAATGAAGATCTCGATGGCGTAGTCATGGTGCAACAATGATGATCTCAATGAAACAGTAGTGATGATGATGATCTCAACAGAGTAAGAGGATTGGTGTCTTGGTCTTGGAGTGGCCTAGTAGGTCAAGGGTCATGGTCTTGGTATTTGTCAATTGGAACCTCTATAAGAAGAATTTCTTGTAGGTTTTTCTCTCCAAGAGGTAGAGGTTTTGGCCCTAGTAGAAAGCCAACATCTTGTGTTCTTGCCTCTTTGTTTTGTTTTGATAGCTATTTGATGAAGAAAGGAATACACACACTAATGATATCAAGAAAATGATTGTGTTAATAAACTAAAATACCTCACAAATAGTTATCATACTAAAGAAGAATCTCACTAACTACATTAGCCCTAGATTCTTCAACACTAACCATACAAAAAGCTACACCCCCACATATGCATTAGAGCTCATTACATTACACGTTATAAAGTCTCGTTCACTTTTATTATATATTAGAGAATAAAAGGAAAAAAAATCTCATAATAAATATGGGATAAAAACAAATTACAATATGATGAGTTGTTGAAGAATAAATTACTCAAAAGAATAAAAAGAAAACAAATCTCATAATAAATATAAGATAAAATATTTACAATATGATGAGTTGTTGAAGAAGAAATTAATCAAAAGATCATTATACGGTCATTAGTACATTTACATTCTAACAAATTATAATTCCATATACTCAATAAATATGTATATACAAGCGATGAGGACAGGCAACGAGCAGATAGGTGACTGGGGTTAGGGCATCGAGCCCGGTGAACGACCCTGTTTCAAGGAATTGGAAGCGACCTAGAAGGTGACCCCGTTACAGACCTTTCGCAGCATCCTCACAGTGTTCATTCGTTGTTTGCGGTTTTTATTCCGGTTAGTTTTGGTCTCCCCTAGACGGTTTGATCCCCCACCGACATACTTGCAGGGAGCTGTCAGCTCGGGTTATTGACAGTTATGGAGGACAAAGATGTATTTTCCGCAGTTCCTACGGAAAACCAGCCGACATGGTCTCAGCCCGGGACCATTGTGGATGATTATCTAGCTTTTGACCATGAATTCTCTGCTGAGATCGAAGCACTCCCTCCTCTCACTCGGCAGCGCATACCCTCCATTTCGATTCCTTTAGAAGCTTCAGCCATACAGGAATACACAGGCCCTCCGCTCCTCACAGGTTCCTTATCGGAGGTTGAACACTGGCAAGTTCTGGGTGCTCAAACCCTAGGACCAGATTTGGATTCAATTCTTGCAGGGGAAGGGACGGAAAAACCCTTAGAAGGGTATCCTCCAGTACAAGAAAGCCAAACTTCGGTTCAATCTGCTCCCCTAGACATGGGGAACCCTCCCCCAGGCAACTTCACGGGCATAGGTGTAATATCGGGGCATTTTGATAATATAAGGGCAAAAGGACCTTCAACGGAGAAAGATTCAGACACACTTGCGGCGGTACAGGCGGATAAGTCGACGGTAGGCACGAGCAACAAACAATCAGGGACCTCCAAAAGGAAAAAACGCCTCCCACAGAGCAGCAACGAAATCTTCCTCAAGCTATCTGAGGACACACCTTTCCGTGAAGCTATGGACTCGGCAAAAAAGGTTCTAGTGGGTCGAGTCAGGGGCAGACATTACAGCGTGGAGAGGCTCCAAAAATGGACCATGGAAGTCTGGGGACATCATTTGTCGGAACCTCCTCGAGTTCAAACCTTCGTTAGGGGATGGTTTGCCCTGCGATTCAAATGCCATGGGTTCATATCTTTCCTATGATGACTCTTTTATCTCGACAAGAAGAATGGCTTATGCCAGGATTTTAGTGCACATGGACCTCTAAGATGGGCTTCCGGAGTACATTAACATACAGTGGAGGAACATTGTGAGAAGGCAGATGTTGGACTATGATGGAGTACCTTTCAAATGTAGGCGTTGCCACAAGGTGGGGCACCTATTCAAACATTGCCCTCTGAACAAGTGGAATAGCAGGAAGTCAGTGAGACATTCTACTCAGGACTCTCAGGAACAGGAGGCTCAGTCGCATGAAGACAATGCAAGAGAGGAACAGCCTCGTGCCTGTAATGACTTGCATCGAATTGCTACCCCACACTCTGGAGCAACAGCAACATTTTCAGGCCCTGGTTTGCGGTCTTCAGAACCAGCTCAGAGCACTCCGAGGAAGCATGGTAGGCCGCCCCATCGCCCCCCACCTCCTGTCCCTGGTTCAGTTGCGGCAGCCTCGGGTGACTCCTACACATCAAGTATGAATTCCATTCACTTGCCCCCCACTCAATGCTTTTCTAATATTCATAATAATTCAATATCTGAGCAGTTATTGGGTCCGGGCACTGTTCTCTCTATTGAGACCCCTGTACAAAGTGTATGTGACATTGCTCCCCCCCCCCACCTCCTTCCCCCCCACTCCCCCCACACTTTTCTCCACCCTTCCTCCGAAGCCCTCGGCCTCCTTGACAGCGGCCTTGGAACCAAGATATATACACGGTCTCGATCGAGGAATTCGGTCCAGGACCATGTTGGTCTTAATATCCTTCATCCCCCCCCCACCAAGGCCTCTCGAGGTCGTCCCTTTGATTTTAAAAATGCCCAAGCACAAGCTGATGTTGACATTGCTTTGGGCAAACAATCTAACATCCCTGGGGTTCTTAGAGCACGAACAACCCCATCCGAACCCCCTCCATGAAGATTCTATCCTACAATTGCAGAGGGTTGGCTAGGCTCGACAAAAAACTAGCTCTTCGTCGATTACTCTCTGCCAACTCTCTGGATATTATATTCCTCCAGGAGACATTAGGTCCTGCTATTGATATTGCTCGCTCTCTTGAGCACTCTTTGCCGGGTTGGAGATTTACGGGGTTGGATGCCCATGGCTGGTCTGGAGGACTTGCATTGGGCATAAACACGAGATTTATCAAGGAAATTAACTGTTGGGGCGGACAAGGCTACTTAGGGGCCGATGTACACTCAGATGAGTTGGGGATGCTCTTAAGGATTATCAATATATATGGGCCTTGCCAGAACTGCCCTGAATTCTGGGACCGCCTCCTAGGTCTGGATCTATTTTTGGTTGATAATCTGATAATCGGATGGGACCTCAATTTTTATTTAGGACATGCTGAATCATGGGGACATCGTGCACAAAGGGATTCCCTTTTGGACTACTTCTCGTCCATGTTGCAAAAATTCAAGCTACTTGGAGGAACAATAGAGTTGGTAACAATGGACTTGCAAGCAGACTAGACAGATTTCTTGTCAAAGAACAGGTCATGGAATTGGGATACAATATCAGGCAATGGGTTGGCACGGGTGGACTATCAGACCATTTACCTATTTATATGGAAATGGAATGTGGAAGAGACATGCCGAAAGGACCATTTAAATTCAGTTCAACCTGGCTTAAGGATGCATCATACATTGGCATGGTTACTGATTTCTAGAAAACAAACCCACCAGGGGTTGGAGGTGCAACAACAGTTGGGTTTAACCGCAACCTAGCAGAGCTTAAAAAGATGTCCAAAATCTAGGCCCATCAAAAAAAAATTCAGGATGACCATGCACTGAGACAGATAGAGATTGAGCTGGAAGTTTTTGAAAATGAGATGGGAGGACTTTATAGCTCAGAGGAGCACAAGAATAAAATCACATCCCTCTACTCAGCCTGGGGTAATATCCTCAAAGAAAGGGAAGACAAATGGAGATTGAGAAGCAAGGCCATCTAGATACAGGAGGGGGATGCTAATACAAAATTTTATCAAAAGTTTGCTAATGGAAGGAAAGCTATAAACACCATTTGGCAAATGCAGGATGAACAAGGAAGGACAGCAAACACTTTCCCTCAACTCGCCTCACTGGCAAATTCACACTTTAAAAATGCCTACAGTGACCCCAGGGAGACTAATTTAGCAGAAATTATCAGAGTTGCTCAGTTATTCCCTAGGTATGTGGAGCAAGAGGACAAGGAGGATTTGGTGCAAGAGGTCACTTTGGGGGAGTTGGAGGCCACTTTAAAATGGTTCAGCAAGGACAAAAGCCCAGGGCCTGATGGTTGGTCCATCGAATTTTAGTTGGCTTTTTTTGAATTGATTGGTCTGGATCTCCTTAGTGTAGTGGAGGAGTCTAGGGCTTCGGGACGCTTGGAAGCGGCCATTACCTCCACTTTCATTGCCCTAATTCCAAAGACTACTAATAATCCATCCACTTTTGATGAATTCTGTCCCATTTCGCTTTGTAACTGTTTGTACAAGATAATAACCAAAATTATTGAAAACAGATTGAAGCCTATCTTATCAAAGCACATCCTACCTGAACAATTTGCTTCCTTAAAGGACAGCCAAATCCATGAGGCGATTGGGACAGCACAGGAAGTATTACACTCTCTCCACAGCAAAAAAGGCAAAGGTATGATAATGAAGGTGGATTTATCTAAAGCTTTCGACAGGGTGAATTGGTTATACCTGAGAATGCTTCTAACCCACCTTGGTTTCCCTTTCATATTTATTAAATGGATTATGGGATGTATCACTAACATTCTTTTCAGTGTCCTGGTCAATGGGAGTGCATCCCCGTTCCTCACCTCGGCTCGAGGATTGCGTCAGGGGTGTCCTCTCTCACCACTACTTTTTCTCCTGATCATGGAAGGCCTCGGACGAATAATAACAGAAGATCATAGGGGAGGAAGACTCAATGGTATAAAGATTACGGATGATTGCACGCTAACACACCTTCTTTTTGTGGACGACGTGCTGGTTTTTCTCAATGGGAGCGTAGGGGATTTGACATCGATCAGAGATATTTTTTCCTTATTTCAAAAGGCCACGGGGATGATCATTAACGATGGAAAATCTACTTTGACGGTCACAGCCTGCTCACAGCATGAAATACATTATGCTCTCCACAGATTCCACTTTACACGGATTGATCTGGAAGAGGGGCTGAAATATTTGGGATACAAGTTAAAGCCAATAGGATACAAAATAGCGGATTAGACTTGGCTCATTGCAAAGCTGGAAAGAGGCTCAGCATATGGTACTTAAGATTCTTATCTCGTGCAGGCCGCTCAACACTCATCAAGAGTGTCCTGGAAGCGACCCCGGTGTATTGGATGTCTCTGGCCTGGATACCTCGAGGCATCTTGTTGAGGATACAAAATCTCTGCTGCAAATTCTTATGGAGGGGTAATCAGCCAGGAAGAATATATGCATGGGCAAAGTGGGATGCACTCACACTTCCAAAAAAATGGGGAGGCTGGGGACTCAAAAAGCTTGACGATTTTTCCTCAGCACTGGCAGCGAAGCTAGGATGGCAATTGGTAGCTTCAAACAGTTTGTGGACAAGGGTGGCCTACTCGAAATACATCGCCCCTACACAAGTATTGGATTGGATCAGAAGACCGGTTAGACTCTTTACCGGTATTTCGATCATATGGAAGGTTGTCCTGAAAGCTTTGGATCCCATCCGCTCTAGTATTACTTGGCGAATCCATTCGGGGAACAGAGTGCGCATTGGGATAGATCTGTGGATTGGATGTGGGAACATGCACAAATTACCTCCAGATCTATTAGTGCACCTAAGGGAACAAAATGTTACACACCTTGCTCACATAGCTGATGATTTCAACTCCTCTTTCCTTCAACAGGCTTGGAAAACAGATCTTCAACTTAACATTCCTCCTCCATGGCAGCAGATCTGGAGGGACTATTCACAAGCCCTCCTGGAGGCTCATATCCAAATTACAGATGGTGATGACGAGTTAATCTGAGCTCTGGTGAAAACAGGGAGATATACACCAAAGGAAGGATACATTGTACTGGCAGAGCCGCGGAAGCCCCAAATCCTTCATCAATGGTGGAAACACCTCTGGAAGCTAAAGGTGCCTCCTAGATCCAAATTATTAATGTGGTGCATACTGAGAAATAAAATCCCCACAGGGGATAACCTGATGAAGCGATCTTTCTATGGCCCTCACTGGTGTCATTTTTGCAACATGGATGGTGAATCTGCTTCCCACATATTCTTGAACTGCCATGTTATTCGCAATTTATGGAATCTTGTGTCAGCAGCTGTCCCCACAAACTGTATCTGGCAATCGGGCTCTCTGGTTGATGCCTGGAACCTTTGGTTTTCCTCTGTCATGCCCCACAAATTGAGAAACCTCCCCTTGTTGTTTTGTTGGGCTGTCTAGATAGCTCGCAATCTTTTAATATTCCAGAATGCCCCCCCTAGGTGGACTATCATTGCTGCCATGATCAAAGCAGATTATGACCTTATCCCGATGACCCGCCCTCCCCTATCACACGAAACATATCTCAGGAACAGATTGACCTCAACAGGGCCTGGCCATATTTTGATGGGGCTGCACAAGTAGAAGGTTGTGGTGGGGGAGCTATCCTACACATTTCTGAGAGGCAATCTTACAGCGTGATTATGGGTTTAAGAAGGGGAACGAATAACTTCACAGAACTCTCAGCAACTTTTTATATCATTCGCTTTGCTTTGGAAAAGAACTGCCATGCATTACAACTGTTTGGGGACTCTAAAATAGTCTGCGACTGGTTGAACAAAAGTTCTTATTGCTGGTCTTTTTCATTGAGACACATTCTGGATGAAGCATTAAGATTGATATCCAATTTTGACTATTTTTCATGTAAACATATCTACAGGGAGCGGAACTCAGAGGCTGACCGTCTTTCCAAAGAAGGCGCGATCCAGGAGCAGGGCATCTAGATGATCCGCGAACAGATTGATGAAGAACTCTACCAGTACTATCACAGGCCTTTTATGGACATTATGGACTGATCATTGGACACTTATTTCATATTTTGTACATATTTCTTTTCGTTGTTTCTGCACTGATATTCAGCCAATTATATGATTGGCACTGTTCATGTTTTTGGAATTATCTCCCTGCGTGGATAAAGATAATATTTTCCATGTTGTATTTTTGTTTTATTTTGGACTCTTCTCACAGACTCTGATTGGGCTACTACCTCCCTGCGAGGATATAGGTAGTGGGCTTTGGTGCTTCTTTAGAAGCGATTATCTATCGATAAAAATATCGAAATATGCATATGCATCTACAAAATGTAATTTTTTTTTATTAATGAAATTACGAATTTTCCATAAAAAAAAAAATGTATATACAAACATCACCCTCTACACATATAATTAATCCAACTCTAAATTATAAGTGACGTCTCCCTAAATTATAAGGAGCATCTTTCTAACTTGGATTTACTTTATCACCTAAACTCAAATACCAATGAACAGATAAAAATAAGTTTTTAAACTAAATCAAGAATTATGAAAATATTAAGAAGCTGGAGTAAGACCTTGTTAAATATGTGAAATTTATAAATTTTTAATAAGATTATTAAAATTTTATATTTTAATATTTAAATTCAATCTCTAATATCAGTAAATGCAACTAGATAAAAATTTATGAACTCAGATTATATTTAATTTTTTATCAAATATATAAAAAATATTAAATTAAATAGTAAAAAAAAATCTTATTAAATATGTGAACTCTATGGAACAAAATAATTAAAGATTAATATTAAGTTTTCTGACTAAACTTATTTCCTTAATTTAATCGTTTTGAATTTGATTGTGCTGTGACAAAGCTAATGCCTCGAACATAAATCCGTGGTAGTACCCACATTCTCCTTGTGGCGTGGGAGCTCCGCACCAGACCCACATGGAGCTCCTCGGAAAAAGCTGTGCAAATTCTATAATCTGCACACGCTGAGTGAGAAAGTATTGGAGGATTGGCGGTCTGTCATCATCACCAATTGATTCGATTTAATGAATCTAGAATAACAAAGAAAAAGCATAAATTTACCCTTTCCTCTTCTTTTTATTTATTTATTTATGTGGTGCAGAGTCTCTGGAAATTGGTCACCACTACCACGGAGTAATATTTGTACCAGGTATCCACTCAAAATGAGCACTTCTTACTGGCCCAACCATAGAACCTAATCCCGAGAGTGTGAAGAGAATTGAGAGTGTGAAGAGAACCCGAGAGTATGAAGAGAATTGAGAGTGTAAAGAGAATTGAACAGTGACATCTCCATAGCAAAGATGCTTTAACAAAAAAAACACAAATAGATTACAAAGTAATTCTCCACTAATTATACTATTGTATTTGAGGGAAAGCTGCTAATGACAATTTTAAATACTCTCAAATACCCTTTTCGCTGCTGCTATGGTGAAATCTATATCTTGTTCAGTGTGGGTTAAACTCGTAAACCCAGCTTCAAACTGTGAGGGAGCAAGGTAGACACCCTGCTCCAGCATAGCCCTGTGAAACCTTGCAAATTTGGCAGCATCACTTTTTTTCGCATCTGCAAAGTTCAAGACTGGCCCCGCGTTAAAGAAAAAACCAAACATACCACGAATATGTCCACCGCACATCTCATGACCTGCATTCCTCCCCTCCTCAAGGAGACCTTGCACTAACCGACTAGTTACTTTATCCAGGTATTCATAACTACCAGCTTGTTGCAACCTCTGAAGAGTGCATATTCCTGCAGTCATGGCCAATGGGTTCCCACTCAGTGTTCCAGCCTGGTACATTGGCCCTGCTGGGGCTACCATCATCATTATTTCCTTTCTGCCTCCATATGCCCCAACTGGAAGCCCCCCTCCTATGATCTTCCCAAGTGTTGTAAGGTCTGGGGTTATACCAAAATACTCTTGGGCACCTCCATATGCAATCCTGAAGCCTGTCATAACCTCATCAAAGACCAAAAGTGCTCCATCTGCTCTTGTAACCTCCCGCAGTCCCTGCAAAAACCCCTTATCAGGGGCGATGAAACCAGAATTGCCAACTACAGGCTCCAGAATCACAGCAGCAATCTTTCCTTTGTTTTCATTAAATAGTTTCTCCACAGCATTTATGTCATTGTAGGGTGCTGTAAGAGTTTCAAATGTGGCAGCTTTGGGGACCCCAGGAGAATCAGGAAGCCCAAGAGTTGCAACACCACTTCCTGCTTTTACCAAGAAAGCATCTGCATGACCATGATAACAGCCTTCAAACTTAATTATCTTCTCCCTACCTGTGAAGGCACGTGCCAAACGTAACATGCCCATGCATGCTTCCGTCCCTGAATTGACAAAGCGGACCATTTCTATGCTAGGTACTGCCTTAATAACCATCTCAGCCAGAACATTTTCTGCAACGCATGGGGCACCAAAGCTAGTACCTTTTCTCAGGGCTTCAATCAGAGCAGCATTAACCTGCAAGTTTCAACAGACATCATACACATGAGAAAAATGGATATCGATATTGTTTATTGCAAAGAGAAAGCAGATCAAAAAGCTGGTCTTCCAGTTTAATTTAATAAATTATATGGTAATACAAATAAATGTAGCAATGATGTGAAGAAAAAGCTCTGATTATCTACCCATTCTTGACAGGCAAATATACATGTCAGCAAAGTGAATAGAGATGGTAATAATATAAATGCAGCAATGGTGTGAAGAAAAAGCTCTGATTATCTACCCATTCTTGACAGGCAAATATACATGTCAGCAGAGTGAATAGAGATGGTAATAGTGGAGATATTCAACATTTCGTAAATTAAAAGTATGGTAGGAAACCACTTTTAAGCAAGGTACTTGAAAGTCTCCAAGTTATGGCAACAAAAGTATCATTAACACAGTTTTCCTAGATAATATTTTTCTTGCTGGAGGAAAGTATAGAGAATTTATACATACAAAGGAGAATCTTATAGGTCGTATAATAGTGTAAAACAAAAGAGCAAAATGTGCAAGCAGCATATTAGAAACGGAAAAGACTGAATCCGTTTATTCATCCAATAGTCAAACTAGGTCCTAGATGAACCCAATTACAGGTAGATGGACCAAAAGAAGTGTAAATGAGACCAGAAAGGTACAGGAGAAATGTTAGCCACTGCTGGCTGCAAAACTGTTCCCAAGCAACCTGGGAAGAAACATGGAAGAATGCATACAAAAACTCTAAAACATTCCCAAATGAAATATGTTGGAAGTACTTATGCAGACCACACATTAGAGTAGAATCCCTATGAAACATGACAGCTGAAACACCAAAAAGCACAAGCACAAAAATTGTTGAAATAGGTAACTAGGTTCGGTCTTCATAAATATGAAATGTACTCTTGATTCTTGTATATTGTAAAAAGAAAGAAAAATTATTATTATTATTTTTTTAGCATGGGTTTCATGCTCAAAATCAATTTATTTGTAGGTCAAGCACCCATTGAGTGCTTCTAGGGTTTTTCATAGAGTCAAGAAGTCAATTGAGTCATTGTCATATATGAAAGACCCCATTGGGCACTATGCATCATGTAAAGAAAAATTATGTAAGTCAAATTGAGTCATAAAGACCCTCCAAGATCAAGTCCGCCTAGCTGCAACAGGTCAGCCTCATAAGGGCTATTCGACCACCATGAGAAACCTATGCACAAAAAAAAAATTCAACCTCATTTGGAGAACACCTACACACAAGTTTGGTTACAAGAAGACAAGAAAAAGAAGCCAAAATCCTAGCGAAGAGAAGGAGATCTAAAGCAAGAAGAATCCGAGATTTTTAAGGACTGTTTTGGGCTAAATCTCCCACACGTGTGAAGAAGAATTTGGGCTTCTTTGAGTTACAGCAAGACCGAATTGCAGTCACACCAAGGTGCCGAATTTATGGTCAAGGAGCATCGAGATTGAAAGCCGAATTATCAAGGTAGGAAAGCAAGCAAGGAGAAGACCTTATTTTGACCCTAAGTTGCACGAAATGGGGAAACAGGTAAGAGTTTCCAAATGGGCACGGGTATGAAACGTGACCCCCCCAAATTTTCGAAACGGGGAAACGCAATATATATATATATATATATTATAGGACATTTAAGAAATATGTGCAATCATAAAGCATATATGATACATTCTAATTTATTACATTATGATTAAATTATCAATTGTCAATGCATAAACTATAAGTCTCTAAATTTACATCACATTTACTCATGAATGATCACATAATGAAAATAACAGTATCCAAAATCAGCCATGAGAAATTTCTAATTTCTCGTCTCGTGCTTGATTTGGTATCTCCTCCTACATAGTTGAACGACCTTAGGAATTTTCATGTTTATGGAGGAACGACGCGGAACGGAGGTATGACGCGGGGTTCGAAGGGATGGAGCTCCGAGACCGCGAAGGATTAGGGTAAGAGCTCACTATTAACCGCAGGACCGCAGGCTGTTGTCCATAAACCGGCCTGTACATGTACCGGACGACGGGGTCGAGCTCGCGCCTGCCCAGCTTTCAACGCCGATTAACAGCCGGTTGACCGACATGGAGGGTTTTATGGAAACGGACCTCGTGGATTATTCCGAGGATCCGCTGGAAGGGCATATAATATTCAGCAGCCCTAATTTTACGGTCCCGGTTTCTGTTCCACCGACTGCAGCGGAGACTCACGCTCTGGACACCTCTCCTGTGGTTTCCCTTCCAGATCCGCACTCCCTTCGCGCAACTGCCTCGCCGCCCGGACTGGAAGCCCCGCCCCTCTCACCTGGTACGGCACTCCTCCTCACTTCCCTCTCTCCCGATTCTCTGTCCTTCGATCCGTTTCCATCTCCGCCTCACGATCCAGCTCCTGCACAAGAAGGAACCCGGGTGACGGAAGCACAAACCCTCCAGGACACAGGGACGCGGCCATCAGGATGTTTCGGCACCCCGGCCATTAATGTAAAAGCCACGAAACCCTCCCTCCCGGATGGAGTAAAAAACCCATTAGTGGATCATCCGTCGGCGCCACGAACGAAGAAGCGGAAATCAAAGTGTATCAGAGCGACGGCCAAAGATATTACCATAGCATTCGGCGATCCATCGGACCTAGGGGAAACAATGACCATGGCACGAACGGTATTGGTAGGACATGTGCGGGGGCGTGTTTTCTCAGCAGGCAGACTGACGCAATGGGTAAAAGAAATCTGGGGGGCCCTGCTCATAGAATTACCGGAGGTTCATGTTCTCCCGAGGGGGTGGTTCTCCTTACACTTTGCGAAAGAGGGTTACACAGATTTAGTACTTGCACAGTACTGGCACATCGAAATGGCACCAGTGTTACTTAAGAGATGGAGCCCCCTATTTGATCCCGAGCGCGAACAGATAGGAGCAGGACCTCTATGGGTGCGTCTGCCAGGGCTGCCGCTACAGTATTGGAGTGAGGAAGCACTCATCCGAATTGGAAATGCACTGGGCACGTACCTAGATCATGACCGCTCATATGTGGAAACGAAGAAACGAACCCTAGCACGTGTACTGGTGTACTTGGATACCCGAGACGGACTGGAGGAAAAGATTACTTTGCAATGGGGTAAATACAGCAGAACTCAAATCCTCGACTACGAAGGTGTCCCTTTTCGCTGCAATCGCTGCCACCAAGTGGGACACCTCTTCAAGGATTGCCCACTGAACAAAAGCCCGGAAGACTCTCCAAAAATTTCGCCCTTATCATCCAGAGGAGTCTCGCCCATCATCCCCCGCCCATCTCAGGGTAATGCATCAGCTCAGGGCTCTCCAGCGAAAGCAGGACCGAAAAAGCTAGACTCGCCTTCTCCTCCACTGACAAGGGCTCGGGCAGCTGCAGCAGCCGCACAGGCCTCGGGTACTATTCTTATCCCTCCCTCTATTTCTTCTGGCATCTCATCTGATTTCGTTTTTTCAAATGTAACTTGCACCATGGCGCATTGCTCCATCCCTTCGCCCCCCTTGATCCCGTCTACTGCTCCGCCCTCTTTGCCTCCCGCATCCTCGCCCTCCTCGATTTCATCCTCCAGGAAGCCCTCCTCCCACCCTTACTCCCTTCGCCCTCGGCCCTCTCAGTCGGACGCCTCTGGACCGCAGGCCGGTTTGGGTATTGTCCCACTGGGCCCTGGATCTCTGTCCTCCCGGGGCAGAAAAACCGATCTTTCCAAAGCCATTAGGCGTGCAGGAGCGGAAGTCGCATCTGGGCGCCAATCCACCATTGACGGGGTCCTTAGAGCAGCCAAATCCCCGAGGATCGCCCCCCATGAAGTGTCTATCTTTCAATTGTCGGGGCCTGGCTAGTGCCCCAAAGAAACTAGCTCTCAAACGACTTTTTGAGGTCGAATTACCTGATATCATTCTCCTTCAAGAAACACTTGGCCCTGCAGAGGCTATATCTCTTTCCTTAAGCACTCTGGCGGCCAGATGGAAGTTCCTGGCAATTGATGCTAACGGAAGATCGGGGGGACTGGCAATTGGTTATAACCCAAAATCTATCAGGCTGGACTCCTCATGGGGTGGTCAAGGATTCATGGGAGCAGACATCTTTTCGGCGGATCTCGGCCTGTCCCTTCGTATTGTCAACATATATGGTCCATGCCAACAGAGGGAAAGCTTCTGGAGACAATTCTTCAATCGTAATCTAATGGCTCTTGATCGAATCATTCTGGGAGGAGATATGAATTTTTCAATGGGATTCAGGGAATCATGGGGTTCAATGGCGCAAGTGGACACCATCACAGAGTTCATGAGAAATACCTTGGATCAGAATGACTTCATTGATATACCTATGCAGAAACCACTGCCCACTTGGAGAAACAGAAGGGTGGGAGCATCTGCATTAGCTCGTAGATTAGACAGGTTCCTGATGAAAGGACCCCTGATCCATCAGTTACATTTCTACAAGCAATGGGTGGGATCGGGAGGCATATCAGATCACTCCCCTATCTTATTGGAAATCCTGGGCCCTCACCATAAGCCAAAAGCCCCATTCAAATTCAATCATGTGTGGCTTCAGGACCAAGACTTTACTAAATTGGTTACAGACTACTGGAAAGCGCATCCCATTGACAGAGAATCATCATTGGCTAGGGGATTCTGTAAAAATCTTACTGAGTTAAAACACCTAGTTATCAACTGGGCAAAAGAAAAGAAAGCAAGAGAAGATGTTCAGATCACACAAGTGGAAGAAGAACTGAAAGTTCTTCTGGATGAGCGGAATCTGGGTTTCGTTACGGGAGATGACAAAGCCCGACTGGTGGAATTGGAAAATCAGAAGAACAATATTCTCAGGCAGAGGGAGGAATCGCTCAGATTGCGCAGTAGGGCAACATGGCTGAAAGCAGGGGATGAAAACTCAAGATTCTTCCACAATTATGCCAAGGGAAGGAAAGTGGCAAACACTATCTGGAATCTACCCCTACCTGAAGGAGGTTTTGCGGACTCCTTCAACAAGCTCTCCCAGCTTGGAACGGAGCACTTCAGAGGTTTATACAAGAGCCCTGCTGGCACAAATTTGGCAGAAATCATCAATGTGGCCACTCATTTCCCTAGATTTGTAAATGATGAGGACTCTGCAGATCTCACAGCCCCTGTCTCTATGGAAGAACTGGAAAGCACTCTTAAATGGTTCAAGAAAGAAAAGAGTCCTGGGCCGGATGGCTGGACTATAGAATTCTATATTGCCTTTTTTGATCTCATGGGAGGAGACCTGCTTGGGGTGATTGAGGAAAGCAGAACATCGGGGTGCCTCTATAACGCCATAAACTCCACCTTCATTGCCCTCATCCCAAAATCCGACTCCCCTACCTCCTTTGATGATTTCCGCCCCATCTCACTGTGCAATGTACTATACAAGATCATCTCAAAAATAATTGCTAATAGGATCAAGCCCATTCTATCAAAGCACATCGCCCCCCAGCAATTTGCTTTCCTAGAGGATAGGCAGATTCATGAGGCCATTGGATCCGCCCAGGAAGCGCTTCATTCCATCTGGACTAAACACCTCAAATGTATACTCCTGAAGATCGATCTCGCAAAAGCATTTGACCGTGTCAGCTGGCTTTATATCAAAATGATCCTTATCCATTTGGGCTTCCCACATCCCCTCATAAATTGGATCATGGCCTGTATTACTACACCCTCCTTCAGCATCCTGATCAATGGTTCTGCCTCCCATTTCTTCCACTCAGAAAGAGGACTCCGACAGGGCTGTCCACTCTCGCCTCTCCTATTCCTATTGGTCATGGAAGGTTTGAGCCGTCTAATCATCACTGCAAAAAGGGAAGGGGCTCTGAGAGGTCTTAAGATAACAGAAGAATGTTACCTCACTCACCTACTGTTTGTAGACGATGTATTAATTCTCTTGGATGGCAGCATACAGGACTCCACAAATTTCTTCCGCATATTAAATCTTTTCTCACAAGCCACAGGCATGGAGGTCAACCGGATGAAATCTACCATAACTCTGGCCAGGACCTCTGTAAATGAGTCTCAAACTGCCCGGCAGGCTTTCCCATACACCCCACAATTATTGGACAGGGGGCTAAAATACTTGGGTTTTTGGTTAAAACCCACAAGCCAAAAGATCGCAGATTGGGCTTGGCTTGTAGCTAAAGTGGAAAAAAGGCTATTCTGTTGGAGTCACAGATACCTCTCCAGGGCTGGGCGGTTAGTCCTGATCAAATCAGTGCTGGAAGCAACCCCGGTATTCTGGATGGCGCTCGCCTGGATTCCTCGGCACATATTGGCTCGTCTACAGCAACTATGCAACAGATATCTATGGGTAGGTAGTCAAGACAAGCGTATCTTCGCCTGGATCGGATGGCAAAAGATAGCAATCCCGAAGAATTGGGGAGGCTGGGGGTTAAAGGAGCTCCCTATCTTCGCACAAGCTCTGGCTGCGAAAATGAGCTGGGCACTGTTAACATCTCAGAGTTTATGGACCCGTCTCACTTATCACAAATACATCTGGCCTCTCAGCACCCTGGATTGGATCAGACTTCCAAATTGGAACAAATCTGGCATATCTTCCATATGGAAAGCTCTAATACACTCTCTTCCCTTAATTAGAGACAATCTGGTATGGAGAATCAGGGATGGTACTCGAGCTCGGATCGGTCTTGACCCTTGGACTAACAGTGGCGGGCGGCATATCCTCTCACAAGAACTGGTGGAATACCTCCTCACACAGGACATCAAAGTAATTGCGCAAATTGCTGATCAAGAAAACTCTGACATATTCCACCAGGCATGGAAAACAGCGCATCACCTAAATCTGCCCCGAAGATGGCACCCTGAATGGCAGGAATACAGAGAGGCTCTGATCGAATCACATATCAGAATCATAGAGGGGCCAGACGAGCTCATATGGAATCAAGCCGAGGACGGAAATTACTCTCCTAAGGCAGGCTACAAGCAGCTCATTAGTCATAAGAAACCTGATGTCTTAGCTAGCTGGTGGCATAACATATGGAAACACTCTGCAGCGCCACGCTCAAAACTATTCACCTGGTGTATCTTGAGGAACAAGATTCCCACGGGGGAACATCTTATGCACAGGGCACAGTATGGACCAACTTGGTGTGTATTATGCAAAGAAGCCTCAGAATCCACGGAGCATTTATTTTTGAGATGCAGAACAATTCAGAATCTCTGGTCAAATCTTAAAAGCTTCATAAATTACACTGGAAATTGGGATGGAACAGACCTCACAGAAGCTTGGATAGAGTGGGAAAGGAGACACAAAGGATCGAAGATCACCAACCTGCCAATTATTGTAAACTGGCACTTATGGAAATCAAGAAACCGCATAATATTTGAAGACAAGCAGGTTCACTGGCCCCTGGTGGAGGCTGGTATTATAGCTGCATTCAGAGAACTACCTGACCCACCCCCTCCAAAAACCCGCCTCCCAAATCCTCCCCCATGCATTGATCATAGCACCCCATGGGCCTATTTTGATGGTGCTGCAAACAGACAGAGCTGTGGGGGTGGGTTTATCATACATAAATCTGAGCATCATTATTATAAAATAAAGGCGGGTCTGGGCACTGGAACCAACAACTTTGCTGAGCTTATCACTTTGAGACATTTACTCCATTTTGCATTGGGACATCACTGCACTAGCATCAATATTTTTGGGGACTCTCAAATTATCATAAATTGGTTCAATGGAATATATGCATGTCACATCCACACACTCAGCATTATCTTGAATGAGGTACTCGAACTCAAAGCAGCTTTTAACAATATTACATGTTCTCATATCTACAGGGAACATAACAAAGGCGCTGACAAATTATCCAAGGAGGCCGCGTTGATGGACAAAGGTATTTGGGAGATCACAGAAATTCAAGGCCAGCAGGAACACAAATATTATCACCGTCCATACATAGACCCGGGATACCAGACTACACCGGGTCATCAAACAAACTGAAGTTTTTTGCATGTATATGACAGATGAAATTTGATAAGCTTAACATATTTTTGTCGAAACAGTAAGATGTGTTGCCGAAAAGGCATACTGTAACAGCTCAAACAGAATGCCCTGCGTGGCAAATCTGAACTGAAAACTCATACAGAATCTTTTTGCAAAGGGTACAATGTACAAAGTGAACATCAGCATATGCGTAAAAGCATCTACAATATGTAATTTTCCTTAATAATGAAAATTACGGATTTTTCCAGTGGAAAAAAAAGTTGAACGACCTTAGTGCTCTTGATTAAACACAAGTTCCATACCCTAGTACCCTACGTGCTCTTGATTATTGGGAGTCTCCCCTGCATAGAGGGTTTGGTTCTCTTGATTAAATACAAGTCCCATACCCTAGTACATGGCAAAATCCAATGGAAACATTGCAATCCCCCCAATCCTGAAATCCTGAAAAACAAATAAGTCTGCTGGATTTTGAGTGAGATCTCAAATTCTACTTTCTCCATATGAAATCCAATGAGGGCAAAACCACTCTCAAACATCCCGAGTCATTTCATGGTAATGTTAAAAATTTAAGTAAAAGGATGAAAATGAAAAATAAAGGAGAATGTCACTTTTACTAGGGCCATAGGCTTGAACATTAGGTTGTCCCACTCAAAAAATCATCATTTTTATAACTTGAGAGGCATCTAAAAGCATCTAGAAGATATTTTAGTCGCCGACTAAAAAATTAGAAGCGGAGAAATTAAAAAAAAATACAAGAAAAAGTCAAGTTAGAAGAGGAAACTCCACCGTACGGCCTGGAAACTCGTTTCCGGCCGTATTGGCCATGTTTCCTCCTCGAGAAATGGGCCAGTACAGCCGGAAACGAGTTTCCAGGCCGTATGGTACAAGTTTCCTCGTTTCCGTTTTGTTTCCAGCGGAAAACGGACCCTTCTCCAACGTTTCCTGCAACTTAGTTTTGACTTATATCTCCCACACGTGTGAAACTGCAGAAAGTACAAAAGGGCCGAAAGTTGCAATCCTAAAATAGCAACTTGAAATTCTGAAGAAGGTTGAAATCTGAAGTATTGGAGCAACTCATCAAGAAGAGGTTTGACTTGGTCTTGGGTCATAGGTCTTGGAATTCGTCATTTGAAGATTCTACTAGAAGAGAAGAATTCTTGTGGGTTAGCAGCCTACATCTTGTGTCCTTGTGTACTATTGATCTTTATGTTTTGGTAGTTGTTTGATGATAAAAACAGAATAATAATCAGATAAAGGAAGAAACTAACTACAAGTACATCAAGTTAAGTAAAAGAACATCACACGCAGTTATCAAAGTAAGAGAAATCACCCTAAACTAGTTGCCCTTGATTTCTCAACATGGTTTCAGAGCTAAGGTGACAACAAGAAGAAAAGGCGGCTTGAAGGTCTTCCAATTGAAGAAGGATACATAAGGGCCAAGCACAAGGATATCATCAAGGAGAACTAAGAAGCATCAAGGAGGACTATCCATCTCATCACAAGGTTCATATCATCTAGAAGGAACAACACTTTGAAGAAGAAGAAGACCTCAAAGACCCTACCTCCATTAAAAGAAGGATTCTACACTTGAAGCACTCTTGGAAAGCTTACACATTCTACAATCATCAATCAAAGGAAGCAAGAAAGTGCACTTCATCATCAAAGTGATCTCCCTCACATTAAAGAAAGGATCACATCTCAAACATCCTTGAAGAAAATCATCTCTCCCCATCTTGAAGAAGAAGCATTGTCAAGAAGGCAATCATCATCAAGAAGGCATCTTCAATTGTCAACAACAAAGGAGTAGTGGAAGTCAACATCATCAAGAAGACACCAAGTTGAAGATACCATCATCAGGGAGCATCTTCACTTGACAAGTATTCTATATCTTTATGTCTCAATCTACAATGACTTCTTTCTGCAAGGAGAATAACAAACTTGTTGGATCATCGAATTACCTTGCATGGAAGAAGAGAATAGATTTGATCCTCATATAAAATGAAGTTAGTGAATATGTCACGGGATCAATCTCCAAACCATCTCAAGAGCAATCTCAAGCTCTATCAAAGTACATGAAAGGAGAAATAAGGGCTCAAAGGATCCTCATAGAGTCAATCAAGGATTCTCTCATCCCTTATGTAGCAAAGTTGAAGACAGTGAAAGAGATCTATGAAAAGTTGGTAGAATTGTTCTCTGTAAGCACTACAGGAGAAATTATATCGTTAAGAACCAAACTATACAAGATGAAGGTATCAAAGGAAGAAGGGGTAGCCTCATACCTAATGAGGGTATCTCAAATAAGAGATCAACTACAAGAGCTAGGAGAAATAATGTTTGATCAAGAGATGACCACCATTGTGCTCAATGCACTACCTGATGAATGGGGCAATTTTGTATCAAGCATCTATGGGAAGAAGGAAACCACTCCATTCAACGATCTATGGTCATTATGCAAAATTGAAGAAACTAGATTAAAGGCAAAGAACGATGTTGGATCAAATGAACAAACTCAAGCATATGCAGCTATGGCAAGGAAGAAAGGGAAATTTGGAAAGTTTGAGCCTCGAAAGAAGTTTCAAAAGAAAATTGACATGTCTAAGATTCAATGTTATGAGTGTAATGAATATGGGCACTTCAAGAGGAATTGTCCTAAACTCAAAAAGGACAACAAGAAGAGAAAGGAAAGAAATGAAGCCCATGTCACCAAAGAAGTAGAAGAAGTCAAAGAAGGAAGAAGTGAAATACCTTTACTATGACTAAGACAACATCATATACTTTGCTTTTTTCAGTTTGTAGGAGATAGTTATCACAATGGAAAGCATCACAAGTATGATAGGATGCATTATAGCAAAGATTGAGATGACATCATCATAGAGGCATGGAAGCATAGCCAAAGTAAAAGTCTATATGGTTGAAGAAGTCATAGTACATGATAGAAAGGAAGTAGCTCATGGCATCTTCATTGGAAGCATAGAATGTCAACCGAAATAAGAAGTTTATATGGCTGGAAAAAGTCATCTAGCAAGATAGAAGATAAAGTCATCATATATCATCATTGTTAGAAAGGAGCATTTGCAGAATCCTTCATTGGGAATCAAGATCCTTCAATGGAATCATTGTTAAAAGATTCACCTCTTAAAAGAAGCATCTCGCAAATAGTCTACATTCCACCTTGTGTGGACTCCACTGGTTAGAAGGATGATGGTATGATGACAAAGATGTGCAGCATATCAAGTTGGTTGAAGTACTTTCATCTTCAAGCAAGGAAAGGAAGCCGCTAGAAGAAAGTCTAGATGACCACACGAAGGAAGAGGTATGCATATATTTGATAATAGATAGATAAATTCATGTCATCATATGATTGCAGATAAAATGGGTAGAATGCTATATTTCATGAGCATGATGAAGAAAACTCTTTCATTAGAAAGATACATGAAGGCATGTAGACAATATGCCGTGAACTCTTCTACATATTGACAAGATGAAATCAACATAATATGACCTCATGAAGAATATGAGGTGGTTGGCAATTGTTCCTATGATGAAGGAACTATGTATAGAAGATCTTGAGGAAGCCATATGCGAAGAAGGTGAAAGAAGAGTTCGATGTATATATAGTCACGTAAGATAAGATAAGTGATCAACATCTGATAACAAGAAGGATTAGCTATGACATCTCCATGGAGAAGGTATGAAGACCCTGATATGTATGCTAGAAAAGGAGAACCTTGGTAATGTATGTCTTGGAGATGGATTCATACGGTATGCTAAAGGATGTTGATGTTGCAAGAAGTTGATGTCATGACGAAAGGCCATCATAAAGAGGTAATGTTGATTTGATGTTCATTTTTTTATTCTTGAGAAAACATCTGGTTTGATTGAAACAGGGCTCTTGAAAGAGGGTTGTAGAAGTCACTTACAACTAGTACTCATGAAATTAGATGGAAGATCCTGAAAGAAACATGACTTGAAAAAGGTAGTTGTATGAAGTATAACCAGACGTGGACAAGAAGGCCACTTCCCGATGAAGAGAAGGATGACATAACTATTGGTTCAACACTATGCTTCATTGAAGGCAAGTGATGGAAAAGATGGTCGATGCCCTACAAAGATGTTCTAAAAGAAGAAGGCTCCATGATGAAGAAGTTGAAGTTCATGACATGATGTCGAAAGGAGGAGCACTACAAGCAATTGAAAGTACCATGATCTCCATAAAAGAGCAGAGGGTTGCTGGAAACAAGTCCCTCATTAAAAGGGAGCTTGGTTACATTCCTTTTATAAGAATGGGTAGATCCTCCCCAATTGAGAGGGAGAGATAGACACATCATTCTTGTCTTCATGATGTGAAGAAAGAATAGAGGATTGGGTAAGCACTTGAATTCTGATACTCTTCGAGGATGAGGTAGGGCACCCAATAGGTAAGAGTAGTCGAAGAGGAAATTCCTTGAGGATGTGTTAATCCAAGACAAGAATGGTCCTAAAAGGACATACCTTGTGAACATTCGGATGCAGTATGTGCCTTGAGAGACAATGATGAAGGTGTCTATAAATCATTTGTCTCCCCAACAATGTGCTCTAATATTGTGGAGATAGAGTTGTTAGCCAAGGCCTTACTATGTGACAATGTTGGTTGATATGATGAGATGCATTGATATAAGTTGAATAAATAGCTTATGAGATGGCATACCAATCTGACTCTTCTTATGAGAATTCTTCAGTATGAGAATGTCCAAGTACCTTGCATGGATTATGAATACCTCCCTAGTTAAGAGGGAGTGTTGAAATAGGTAACTATGTTCAATCTTCATAAATATGAAATGTACTCTTAATTCTTGTATATTGTAAAAAGAAAGAAAAATTATCATTATTATTTTTGTAGCATGGGTTTCATACTCAAGGTCAATTTATTTGTAGGTCAAGCACCCATTGAGTGCTTCTAGGGTCTATCATAGAGTCAAGAAATCAATTGAGTCATTGTCATATATGGAAGACCCCATTGGGCACTTTGTATCATGTAAAGAAAATTTACGTAAGTCAAATTGAGTCATAAAGACCCTCCAAGATCAAGTCAGCCTAGTTGCAACAAGTCGGTCTCATAAGGGCTATTCGACCACCATGAGAAGCCTCTATATATAAGGGAGAACTCAACTTCATTTGGAGAACACCTGTTGAGAAATCTACGGCATCAAACAAATTAGATTCTTCAAGCGGATTTCTCTTATTCCTTGACATTTTCTTATGATTATTCTTTCCCTTTTCTTAATTATTCTTTTCAATTACGTTCATCAAGACAAATGACAAACAAATAGGATCAACAAACACAAGAAGTAGGGACAAGGCCAGGGAAAAACCCCTATGAAGAGGAAAACCCAATCATCTCTTTCTCTAGTAGATTAGATCATCATGATACACACTTGGCCTCTTGACCAATAGACTATATCCAACCACCAAATCAACTCCTTTCCATTCTTCAATTTCATCTTTATGATCCCTACAATTGGTATTCTTTGCAACAATGTATTGGCCTCTACAACAAGGGTTCTCATCCTTTTGTAATGGTCTTTGTCTCAAGGATTCTCAGCCCCCTCTAATTACCATTGTAATGATAGCAGAACTTCAACCTCCTGTAATGATTACAAAACTTCAGCCTCCTGTAATGATAGCAGAACTTCAGCCTCCTGTAATGATAGCAGAACTTCAGCGTCCTATAATGATTGTAGAACTTCAGCCTCTTGTAATGATAACAGAACTTCGGCCTCCTGTGATGATAGCAGAACTTTGCCTCCTGCAATGATAGCAAAACATTGGATTACTTTGTTTCTTCTTACCGAGCCTCGAAAATTGCAAATCACAATATTGTCTTCAAATGGTCAAACGATATGCTATAAATAGTTGTTTGCCACTATACGTTTGGGCCGACATGAATAATCCTTGAAGCCAACTTTTTCACTTGAGACCGATTTGTAGGCTTGTTTATAGGCCAACTTGTAGGTTTTCTAGTTTGGAGGTTGACTTGAGGAATATATAGCATCCTTTTGTAGAGAAAGGAGTTGACTTGGTGGAGGATAGACAAGACACAAAAAAAATCGTTTCCTGACTTTAAGGAGCCCAAGAAGGGTCTTGACCTATTGACCATTGGCCCAAGCATTAAACCCATGCTTTAATAAGTCAATAAAAATTTCTTTTACAAATAATTTTCTTTCTTTTAACAAATACATAATTCAAATACAATTATGAAGACCGACACTAGTTACATTCTTCAACACTCCCCCTTAACTAGGGAGGTATTCATAATTTTTACATATGGGAACAAGGATGATCTCAAAATGAAATTATCTACAAAGACAAAGAGTCATACGGCACCAAAGTGCTCTCAAGTTAGATACTTGACCAAGGTATCTAATCGGGTAAGACTAAGGTGTATACCAAGCTTCAGCCACTATAAGTACCATCAAGCTTCCACTCTAACATCGACCCATGGATCTAGGTGTGTATCCAAGGTCAGAGCTCTATGACCAACGAAACCCTCCCTACTTTGGGATTTGGACATCAACACATGGGCCGACCAGATGTCCTCCCAAGCATCAGGCACTCAACCCCAGATGCTTACATCTCTCCTTTAAAAACTAGATATATATCCATCAGTCAAGCATGCTTCCAAAATTCATACTTTTTCATGGAGAGATCCTGCACAAACACAACCCCAATTAGCAATAACCTTTCAATACATATACACGTTAATACGAACCTTAGGGGTCTTCAATTATCCTGATGTTGCTCATATATCTTTCAAAAACATCCAAAACTTCTTCAACTTTGTTATCAGCATCTTATGAACTCATGGGGGGTATCCAAGCTCCCCCTCAACTCAGCGATAGACTTTATCAGGTTCTTCTCTTCATCATGCTCATCATTAAGTCATTTTCAAGATAGGTGAATATCTTCAACATTTTGAAGATTGTGTACCTACAAATCTAGTAACAAGTATAACCAAATACAAGTATACAAGAGCATGAGACAACTAGCACATCATCATATTAAACTTCCATAGCTCAAACTTGAATAATCAATTTCATCAACCATATCTTAAACTTTCACATCGATCAGAACTAAGGTTTTTTGACATAAAACCCTAGTTAAACCTTAGATATCAACAACTCAAAAGCAATTTGTCTAGGGTTTTATTGAACCCAACACTTACTAGGGTTTTGCTACAAGTCTTAGGTTTAATCACTAAGACACAAAATCAAGTTAGTAATCCAGACATATTATACATCTAGGGTTTCAACAATATGCACTTAGAATTTCATGACATACTTTTTATGAGGATTTGTTACAAACCCTAGGACTCATTAATTACATCTAGGGTTTCAATTATGCAAAAGCACATACACTTAGGGTTTCATTGAGATTTCATACAAACAACAAATCCCAAGCACATACATCTAGGGTTTCTCTGAATTTACCAAACCCTAAAGGTTTAGGGTTTTATGACAAACCCTAAAAGATTAGAGTTTTACCAAAGAATTACCAAAACCCTAAATGTCGTTATACTTACAAACCCTAAGTAACCTAGGGTTTTGATAATATATCCTAAGCATCAACAAGTTAGGGTTTTATAGTGAACCCTAAAGATTATGGTTACCGCAGAAATGAACAAATGACAAGAGATATGACAAAGGTAGATTCAATCTAGTGATGGATATTCCTAACAAGAATCTTTTACAATTCAAAACCCTAAAGGTATGATAGTTAGTGATACAAGACATTTTTAAAAATAATTTTAATAATGAAGTTTTTGCAAATCTTATAGTTATAGACATCCCTGAAGTTGTTCCTTTTACAAACCTTGTAAGGTGCTCTTTCTCAATCTTTATGCCTACAACACTTAATGACAAGTACAGCCAGGCAAAACAAAAATTGTGATGTCAGTTTGTCTAGCTAGGGTTTCCTAAGCAATAAAGAAGGACTCCTAGAGCTTCTAATTACAAACTTTGGACAAACCTTATGACTATGAGCTACCTAGGGATTTACAATATTAGATAGCAATTTTCAATATGATGGATACTACCAATCCTAAGACAAGAAGAATATGCAATACATATCATACATACCTTTTCCTTTGAGCTTGTTTCCTTTTGCACGCTGAAGACAAATTGTTAGATAACCAAAACATGAAAAGTAAAGGCAATACTTACCTGAATGAGGTCTAGATGTCTTCTTTTGATAGATACAGGATTCATCATAATATTTCATAATCTAATCTGCTAGCTTGTTTTGTTTCATGGTGATTTTTGGTTCATTCCTATTCACCATTAATCATGATAACTGAATCTATCTTTTATTAGGAGAAACTAGGCTTTGCTATAATACTTCGAAGTTTTCTATTACTGTATACGAGAGATTCATTGATTTCAGTAGCTTTCTTTTTCCCTTGATTGGTCGACTTACTATCTTGAGTAGGGTTAAACTATGTATGAATACCAATCTTTGATATTGTAACTCCCACAGATTGGACAATGTGATTGTAGCTTCAAATGCCCAAGCCTGATGGTAACCAATCCTATAGGAGGTCTCGGCTTCTTTCCACAAGGTGACTGCAGCGTTTAATATGCAACACAATCTCAAAAACTTGCTTAGGATTTCTATTGAATAGCTTGCACCCTGAATGGATTTCAATTTGCAATGATATTTTCCTTCAGAATTTTGGCACCTTTTGATAATGGCTTACAAATATGACTTATAGTCCTCCAATGATTTTGACTTTTGATCAAGCGTATGTACAGGTGTAGAGACTATTTCAATGCTTTGTCTGGGGTAATTATGCACAGAAATAAAACTACAAAACTTTGCACTTTTGATAGAAGACATAGATACTTTCTACGGTTAAAAAAGTTAGCAATGGGTAGGCCTTATGGTGCATTGACTACTTCAGAACAATCTCAAAACTTCAATGAACTTTAATGACTGAAATGTACATACTAAAGATGCAAAGTTGTGCACAGAAAATTCTGGAAGCTTTGATGGAGATGGCAGACCTTGCTAGGTCTTTGATTTACCTTCGCTCCTATGCCAATGACTATTGCCTTACTTGATCTGCTTGATTAGCCTTTCGCTCCACAAGAATAGTCCCTTTTATGCCCTTGCTTTTGAAGATTAGGTTTGTGGTCTAATTGCAGGAATTAGGGCTAATGAAGGGGACCAAAGGGCTACGTTCTGCTTGCCAATGGATGCGGCTAAGAGAGGGTTGCTTCTTCTCCTAACTGATCTCATGAAACAGAGCAAAAATGCTCTTCAAATACCCTAGCTACCTTTGATAAGAACTGAGGCCTAATCTCTGCAATTGGGCATGATATTTTGCACAAAAATTTGCTCTTGATGTCTCCACAACATCGGTCAAGGGTAATTTACTTCCTAGAAATGGAATGATGCCAAAATTGATCTTCTTGTTGCCCTCTATTCACAGCCATTGCTTTGATACCATGTTGAGAAATCTAGGGCATCAAACAAATTAGATTCTTCAAGTGGATTTCTCTTATTCCTTGACATTTTCTTGTGATTATTCTTTCCCATTTCTTAGTTATTCTTTTCAATTATGTTCATCAAGACAAATGTCAAACAAAGAGGATCAACAAGGACACAAGATGTAGGCACAAGGCCAAGGCAAAATCCCTATGAAGGGAAAACTAGTCAACTCTTTCTCTAGTAGATTAGATCATGATGAGACACATTTGACCTCTTGACCAATAAACTATATCCAACCACCAAATCAGCTCCTCCTTTCCATTCTTCAATTTCATCTTTATGATCCCTACAATTGATATTGTTTGCAATAATGTATTGGCCTCTGCAACAAGGGTCCTCGTCCTTTTGTAATGGTCTTTGTCTCAAGGATTCTTGGCCCCCTATAGTAGAACTTCGACCTCCTGTAATGATTGCAAAACTTCGGCCTCTTGTAATGATAGCAAAACTTCGGCCTCCTGTAATGATTGCAAAACTTCGGCCTCCTGTAATGATTGCAAAACTTTGGCCTCTTGTAATGATAGCAGAACTTTGGCCTCCTATAATGATAGCAGAACTTCGGCCTCCTATAATGATCACAAAACATTGGATTTACTTTGTTTCTTCTTAGTCGAGCCTCAAAAATTGCAGATCACAATATTGTCTTCAAATGGTCAAACGATAGGGTTATAAATAGTTGTTTCCCACTGTACATTGGGCTGACATGAATAATCCTTGAAGTCGACTTGTCAATTTTCACTTGAGACCGATTTGTAGGCTTGTTTATAGGCCGACTTGTCAATTTTCACTTGAGACCGGTTTGTAGGCTTCTTTATGTTGAGAAGTCTAGGGCATTAGCATTAGGTGATTTCTCTTCCATTAGTGACTACTGTTGACCAACGTTGACTTCTTCTAGATTAGGATCTTTGCTGCTGTTATAAATTATCAGAATTTGTAAATTGTACTATCTCTCTGTACTGAACTATTGAAGACTAAAAGAAGATTTGATCAAGGGTTTCACCACATTGGGGTTTGTTCCTCGCTGGTGCCACATCTTGTGTCCTCGTCTTGGCTTGTCTTCTACTGTTTATGTTTATGTTCTATCAGCATTTTACTTGCATGTTTATGTGATTGCTAAACTGAAATTGATATTGGGCTTGTTGACCACTGGAGTGGCACCTGATAATTATATGAAGACTCCATGCCCAAGGATGATCCAGAGGACATCAGTCAACAGAGTTTTTTAACTCTACTTCTATCTTCTCATCATCTTTCTTGTACCCAGATTCCACACCCTACGGGAAATTGTAATAAGTGATACTAGTAATGATGAGTTTTGAGTCTGTCACATGCCTAGGATGTTGGGACTCGATCAGCAAACGAGTACACCTTGGAGTGTTTTTTTTATCTGGTTATTTATCCTTTCTTTTTCAGAGGCAGATAATTTTTTAGGATTTTTCACTCACGTTTTACCGCAAAGCCGAGGTGATGGTTTGAAGGTTGAGCCCCTGACACGTCTTAGTGTCTAGACTCGATGTATACTACCATACTAGATCACAGAAAAAAATTCGTGGAATTTGGTTCGGCCTAAGTAGTCTTTTTTTAGTTTTTTAGATTTCCCGCAGGTCAAAAATTGCAAATAAAATTGTATTTAAATTGTAATAAGTGTAGTCTAGAGAAGTTGTATCGGGTATGAGTAATCAAAATTACACCTCTCATCCTCAACTTTCTACTATGACACATTTTGAGGGGTTAATAAAGTGTATTGGACCCTCAAAACCCACTTTTCCTAAGTTTAGTGGAAAATCTAGCAATTAATTAAGCCAGAAATTAAATAAATGAAGAAAAATAAATATCCACACATGCTAAATGTTGTGGAAATGAGGTGGAAAATTATGGTGGAGTTAAAGTGAAGTTTCAAGGTGATGTGGACTCCTAAAATCAAAGAAAGGACATGTGCTCAAATAAAATCGAATTTCTGGCATTAAATGAAAAAGCTGCTTGGAAATTCGAATTTGTGAAGTTAATGCACATTTGGGAGGATTTGAGAGAATATTTGGTGGAGATTTTTATGGGAAATTGTCCCCACATGGGTTACCACCCATATACACTTGTCATTCCACCATAAAATTCGAATGTGGCACATAAAGGAAGAAGAAAATGATGTCCCCTTGCCAGAATTCGATTTTTACACTTGGCATTGGAGCTTCATTCAACAAATTCGAATTTCTCTTTGGGATTGTCACCTCATGCCACTTGTTTAATCACTTCTACATTGGGATTGGCTCCAATGCCATTTGTCATTGTCATTCTTCATTTGGATTTGCTCCCAACTCTCTATATAATAGAGCCATGGCCTCTCACATTGTAGGATATTGTTACTAGCTATTATGCTTGCGGAAGCGTTGCTGCCTTGCACACTTTCAGAAATATCAATAAAGACTTTGGGGTTTCATTCATGAGGTGTTTCTCCTTTTCGAGTGTGATGAATTGTTGAGCATTGGTATAATTCCTTTTACTCGTGCTTTGATCTAATTCGCTTCCATATGCTCTTGTAGATTTGTTAATGTAGAGCTATCTTGCATTGACATTTGATTTAGAAGTATGCTCTAGGTATAGAATGCTCTAGTTGGTTTTAAATAAATCTCTAGAGTTTCTTATCATTGTTTATTGCTAAATCTATATGGAATTAATTCTTTATTGAAGTTTTGTAGAGGGAACATCTTGTTGGGATTACAGAATCAAGCGTGAGAGGAAGTCTTTGGAGAGACCAACCCACTCTTGATACATTCTTAAAGGAGCTCTCATTTATTCTTTGAACCTTCATAGTTTTATCTTACAAAGTGGTTTTGTAGGGATTTCGGCACATAGCTTGTACACAAGCTGAGAATTTCTAAATTTAAATATCTTTTAAAAAAACATTGTACTTCATTTCTTTCATTTGCTATCTAAGAGCTTGAAGGTGGCTAAGCAAAAACGAGAGTTTACTCTCACTCTTTAGCTTAGCTTTTTGTAAATTATAATTGCACATATACATTTTATCTTGCTGATTTTTCCATTAATACTTAGCTTATTTTGTAGCCATTGTTTGGATTGTTTGCTAACTCTGGCAAATTTTGAAGAGCAACTTCCCGCAACATCTAACAAGTGTCTGCAGGACCTTTGGCAAGTGTTGGGGGTTCGATTTCCAAGGATGTCATGAGCCCTTTTGAGGCCCTTTTGTAAACATATCTCATGGTCCCTTTTAAATTATTCATGAGAATATCTTTGTGCAAATATAAAAATGGTTAATTCAGAGAATCATGGCATGTATTGAGCTAAATTGCATGGTATGGGGAAACAAAAACACGCTGCAAACATGACCCCTTAAAAATTAAGAAACAAGGAAATTATATATATATATATATATATATATATATATATATATATATATATATATATATATATATATATATATATGTCATGTAAACATATTTCATGGTCACCATTTAAATTATTCATGAGAATGTCTTTGTGCAAATATAAAAATGGTTAATTCAGAAAATCATGGCATGTATTGGGCTAAATTGCATGGTATGGGAAAACAAAAACACGCTGCAAACATGACCCCTCAAAAATTTATCGATTTCAGAAAATTACGCTGAAACTATGAAGGAAAGCATTTAAGTTTTAACATTATGATTTAGAATACATAAGGATTCATGAATAAATGAGCAAGTGATAAGACTCAAAAACATTTAACTAGGAATCATGAAAGAAATTGGCCAAGTGATACAAAATGCAGGTAAAACATTCCAAAAACAACCTTTATTGTTTATAAATAAAGCTATATATCCAAAATTTTCCTTTTACATATGAGCCTTGAGGCTACAATGTTGTATGTACGAACTATGAACAGTTAAAACAGAAGCTAGTAAAGCCTAAAAGCCAATAGTCATCATCCTCATCTTCATATTCGTCATGGTAAATAAAAGAAGATGCATGTTCTGTTGAATGTTTCAGGGTTTCCTAGACTGATAATTACTTCCAATGATTTTCTTCATTGTTTATCTTGTGTTACTTCCTCATTAAGCAATTATACATAGGAAATCTTCAACATTAAAAAATGATGACAGTAAAAACATGAAGAGACAGCCAAACATAAGCAACACAAAATTTATCCTGGGAAAACCCCAAACCAGGGAAAAAACCTAGCAACCTTTTAGAGAAAATTGTCCATTCAACAAGAGATACAATCTGTATTTTCCAGTGAAAACAAATCAAACTGACCAGTGATCAAACAGAGATAAAATTCATCGTCCTGAATTTTCGGCCTCTAGCCACAGATTTCATCCTCTTCTCTCTGCCTCAGATTTCATCCTCTTCTTGCCTCAGATTATGCCTCAGACTCGTCCTTATGATGATCCAAATTGAATGTCCAAAAGATGAGGTCGAGTTGCCTTTATATGTAGAGATCAAGGGAGCCCGAATGGACACATCCCTTGGGCTGGGCCGACTTGGAGCTGACTTTACAATTTTGAGGTAAAATTTATAATTTTAAATTTTCTTCTTTCAAGGCCAACTTGAAATACAATTAATATTTTTCATTTCTCTTCATTTTTGGAGGGCTAGGATCAATTATGAAAACCAACCGTAGCTACAAAACTTCAACACTCCCTATTAGCTAAGGAGGTATTCATAATGACTTCCACAGTTGTTTTCAGGTTGAAAATTTTCTCTCTTCCAGGCAAAGGTTGAATAAGATCAGTTATGTTGATGTATCCATCCACCACATGTTCAACACCGAAACCATGTGGGAAGCATCCCACATCGGCATCATACAAAAAGGCATAAGCTCAACCCACTAGCCAGTCAAACCCCATGACCTAAGGGAGTAACCAGGATCAATCTTTGTCGTCGTAATAATGGTCTCCTGGCCAAACCCCATGACCTAAGAGAGTACCCAAATCAATCTCCCCAACCATAACCAATGGTCTTCTGGTCAAACCCCATGACCTAAGGGAGGAATCTCGATCTCAATTTCAATAGATTCAATCTCCCCAACCATAACCAATGGTAGCCTGGTCAAACCCCATGACCTAAGGGAGTACTCCAGTCCTAATACTCATAAAGCCAAACTCCATGGCTTCCAGGTCAAACCCCATGACCAAGGGAGAAATCCAAGCTTGATGCTTATAGATGTTGCAACATCAACACTTCCTTTCACCAAGGAAGGCATTCTCAATTTCTCCAAGCTTGTCCTAGAAGTACACCAACTTCATCCAGGGATAGAGGCTTTAACCAACTTGAACATAGAAATACATAGGAGCCTCACTGCTCCTTTTGTACCACATGTTATGAACTGTCATCTCGAACTTGATCAAACAATCTTGAAGCTACCCTACTTCATAACGTGCCAAACAAACTACAATATATTTTGACCACTTTGAATTTGTATATCCAACAATTGTACTTTATCATATGAAACATATCTCAATCAATAGTACCATACTGGTACCTCAACACATGTTGTGCCACATGCCTTAGCTCAACCATAAACTGATCAACTTGAATTCATCATCACAACTACTTTACAAACGTTGAAACAAATATTGCTGAGACAACTCGGGCAGCTCCCTCTGCCACTCAACTTCATCAAATTTGGATACCATGGGAATGGCCATGGACTTGTTGTCTATTATAAAAATATTCCATCCTTTTTGAATAAGGAGGATTTCATCCGCCTTTTGCAATACTTCTAGTCCCAAGAAGAAACGTATAAAATCAAGATCCTTCATTTTAAACTCAAAGATCAGCTCCCTCTGTCATGATTGCTCCCTCTATCACAGAAGCAAATCTTCCTACCATTGTTGCTCCCTCTGTCGCGTGAGTCCTTTTGTTTTCATAAAAAATAATCCATATAATAACAAGATCAACCAAGACTCATCAAATATCCATCATGTTCTGCCTGAGGTTCGTACAAAGTCTTCTTTGGTTTGGAGCAAATTTCTTCTCATAGCTCTCTCCCTCTTCATGGGAGAATCCTTCACTTCATTCTTCCAATACTTCTATCTGTTGCAAAATCCTTGGCAAGTCTTCACGATGTTCCTACAATCCTCACTAGGAGGTCATGGAAGAACGATTATAACCCAGCAAAGAGAAACAAGACAAGAGGCTAGCTAATAGTAAAATAACAACAATAATAATCAAGGAAGAGAGATATAAGATACTTATCTTTGAGGAATGAAGGGAATTTCACAGCTCCCTCTTGATCCTGCTTTCCTGCAAAATCCACATATAAGTTCATCATCCTAGCCTTCATCATCAGCATGTTGTCATTCCTTCAATGAGCAAGGGTATCTTCTTTCAACAGAAGCATCAACCTTCAATGCTTAACCTCTAGCACTAGGGTTTTGTCCACAAACTCAAGGTTTTTCTTAATCATATCCTTCAAAACTTACCTAGGGTTTGTACATCATTAGATTATTTCTCAATAGCTCTTCATTAATGTTGTAATATTTTCCCTTCGACAAAACCTTTATCAACATCAATCTCCATGCAAACGAAATGCCCAGTGTGGAGAAGGCCCTTTGAGAGTATTATTCTAGACTTCTGCAGATCTCACTTACAAATTATCTTTCCATATCCAAAATGTCCAAATCCATAGAATATTCATGCCTCTGCATATGTAATGAAATCAATCAAGGATGTCTCATCATGATTCAACCTATGCAAATGTATCAAGATAAATGGTCCATTATAGCACCAATAAGTAAACAATGGTCTAGACTTCCTTCATGGAGGAGGCATCAGCAAATTTTATCCTTAGAGTAGGACAAACTATTTTAGAGATCTCGGATGGTTACCCTTGCTTCTTCCAAATCAAGTAATTCGGCCTCCTCAAAACCATTGTACCAACAGCAATAATTCGACCATGTCCTCAAACTTCTTCAAAGAATCAAATTGCATTTTAGGCTCAAACAGCCCTATTCTTGACAACATACTTGTGTATGATTATTTAGCGTCCTTAACTCCCTCAGTGTTAGAGAGGAACATATTTTGTGGATCAATCAAAGATGTAACAAGATTACCAAATTTCTAAAACGCTGCCATATATGTAATCTCAGTAAATACAATCATAATCAATAGTGTAATGCAAGACATCTTCAACATACAAAATATTAGGATGCTTTTCAAACTAAGTAGCTCGGATTCTTCAAAACAATGCCAAATCTTTTGATCTGAAAATGACTCGGCCTTCAAGATAAAATGACTCGGCCTCTTCTTAATCATAAACTTATGAATGCCCTTCCAATGAAATCAAGATGGTATTCCAATTTCCTTCCCTCTGATTGACAATAGCCAATACAAACCATCATTTGTATACTTATCAAGAGATTCTATACAAAATCTTTAACTTCGGGATGCCAAACTTAAGCCAATAATGTTAACAAATCAGACATGTACAAATGTAGATAAGATAGTTTATCCAAACCATAATAGGTCAAATATTGGTGCCATAAAACCTTTCAGGGGAGCTTTCTTCATTAACTGAGGCAAGAAATCTACAATTTGAATGATACTTGAAATGTTTCTTGGCATAAATCCAAGTGTTGATGATCCTCAACAGAATTTAGCATACCAATCTTAAGCAACATAATCCTTTGTAAATAAGCAGATCACAACAAATCAAAGGAAACAAAGTTCACAAAGTCCTTGTATTCAGAAAAGGTCTTAGGCAATCATCATGTGATCCTTGAAATGGTCCAGACATTGAAAAACTCTTCAACCTTATGAAACATCAATCAAAATCCTTCTTAATAGAGGCTCCTTTTGTGGCCTGAATGTACAGTGTCTTACAAAAGACTTCATGCACAATAGATAGCTTGGCTAACTTTTCCATTGACTAAGGTATTTTGGTCTAAGGCTTTTCAAACCTTCTGAGGTCATCTCTAAGGCCTCTCAGTCCTCTACTTCCTACGACTTCCTTCAGTTCTATCCACAACTTTATGCAATCCTCAATTCTCCTTTATCCTTTGATATTTTTAGAATGTATAGTCAAGCATTAAGGGTTTGCTTCAAAGGCAAATATTTGTGACTGCTAGGCACTAAAAGATCTATTAATGTGACCTTAAGACAACCCTAACTAGGGTCGATTTTGACCTCAAGGTATTGGCAATGGCGAAGTTAGAGCTTTAGGACAGCCCAAAGAAGGGGTCGAATATCACTTGAAACAGTGGCTAATGGAACCTCAAAATGTGCCTATATTCTTCCTACTTTGCACTTGGATGATCCACAAAACATAGAGGTTCTTATGAGGATTCGATGCCTATACTTCTTCAAGACATTCCAGGGATGCTCTTAAACCTTAACTCTGATACCATGTTGAATTTTTAGGATTTCCTTGACTGATAATTACTTCCAATGATTTTGTTCATTGTTTATCTTGTGTTACTTCATTATTAAGCAATTATACATAGGAAATCTTCAACATTAAAACAATTATGACAAAAATAACATGAAGAGATAGCCAAACAAAAGAAATAGAGAATTTACCCCGGGAAAGCCCCAAACTAGGGGAAAAACCCAACAACCTTTTCTTAGAGAAATTTGTCCATTCAACAAGAGATACAATCTGAATTTTCCAGTGAAAACAAATCAAACTGACCAGTGATCAAACAGAGATAAAATTCATCCTCCTAAAATTTCGGCCTCCTACCTCAAATTTCGTCCTCTTCTCTATGCCTCAAATTTCGTCCTCTTCCTACCTCAAATTATGCCTTAGACTTGTCCTTATGATGATCCGAAATAAGCCTCAAATGATCCGAATTGGATGTCAAAAAGATGAGGTCGAATTGCCTTTATATACAGTCATCAAAGGAGCCCGAATGGACACGTCCCTTGGGCTTGGACGACTTTGAGCCAACTTTATAATTTTGAGGCAAAATTTATAATTTCAAGAAATTTTGATTTTCTTCTTCCAAGGCCAACTTGAAATACATTTAATATTCGTCATTTCTCTTCATTTTTGGAGGGCTATGATCAATTGTGAAAATCGATCATAGCTACAGAACTTCAACACGTTCAATAGAGGAATGTTGATTTCTAGAAGTATTTCCATTTCTACTTTTAAGTTCCTCAATTTCATTACAAGAAGAGGGATTTCCAAGTCATAATTTTGGATTCACGTCCCATTCTTTACAAGGCCCATATTCTGGGCCCATACAAATTCTCATTCATGATACAAATTCATTGATTTCAAACATAGATCTTCATCTAGATGTAAGTTTTACAAAGTAACATTATACATACAAATACAATTGTGACATAAATGATAAATCATAATACATATTCAATTCATCAATGATCCAATAGGAGAAAGACAAGATAGTAATATAAAGATACCGTAGTTTTCTCATTAAGTCATCAAAATCAAAATGTGTTATTGTTTACATAGGTAGTGCCAGTGTTTTAAGATTTGGCCAGCTCAGAACCAATTCGGTCGAGTTGGTCCGAGTCAAGGCCTCACCGAGTCGACTTGGCCAATGAACCGGTTCGACCAGCTCAAAAATAACCCGGTCGGCTCGACCGATTCCAAGCCTACTCGGTCGGGTTGGATGACAGCGACCTGTGAATTAAAAAACAACAATTTTTTTAATTTTTTTGCTTTTGGGGGACTTCAAGGTTTTCACGATGATACTTTAATGGTTTTTTGTCCCTAAATAAGTTTATCTCGCTTGATCTTGAGAGGTTTGTTTAGGTGGTATCACATATGTAGTAGAGATTCCTTAAGGGATAGCTTCATTCTTCTTCAAAACCTTCCAATAGATTCTTTGCCCCTTTCTTAAAGAAAACCTAACTTTGTGGCCCCAACCTTGGCCCTCCAAAGATGAGCATCGAGCCTTGAGTTGATTCCACGTGATGCTACACCCCTTGATGAGCCACCAAATGCTAAAACACTAAACTTAAAAAGCTTGGATGTTGGACTATTTGATGATATGCCCAAATGGACTGAAGATGCCCCCTGGCTGGCTTGACCCTATTTTGGTGGATGGTGCCTTCTTCCAAAGCACAGATGACGATGGTTATCATTGAGATGACTTAGGAGGGCTAGCACATCCCTCTTTGATGCCAATGCTTACCCTTAGGGGTGCCATGTCACTCACATGCTTGAAAAGGGTGACATAGGTCTCTCCTAGATGACATCATGGTGGAGGATGAACCTTTTGAAGATGTACACATGCACTTTGGGACTTTCTTGGAGTGAGGAACACTCTTGGACCCTTGTATTAGTTCCTTGATGACTTACAATCTATTTTGGAGGATAACGCCATTTCTAACCTCCTTGGTTATGTGTTTTTGTTTTGATCTCTATATCATCATCATGTATGTATTGGACAGTGCGTTGGGTGCCATTTTGATATAATGGATATATTCATGAGCCTACTTTGATCATATGTTGTCTTCTATGATTCTATCTATATTCTAATGCTGTGTGTTTGGAAGCATGAACGAAAATCTTTAAAATTATGTTTTTTATAAAAAAAAAAATATTTAATGTATTTTTTACAACGACCAAGTCATTGAAATCGAGCCGACCGAGTCGATACGGAGTCAGAGTCGGAGTCGGAGTCGACCCCCGGCCGAGTTGAAGTCGGAGTCGGAGTTTTAAAACATTAGGTAGCGCAATGCCAATGGCAAATAGAAATAGCAAATACAAAACAACTACAACTACAAGTCTACAAGTATATAAGCCTCAACACAGTATGTAGCTCATGACTCATGAGTCATCAATCCTCATAGTCATCATCAAAATCAGTATCATTGTCCTCATCGTCATGGTCACCACCGCTCTCCTCTGCTGTATCCTCCTCCCTTGTATCCAAAGTCATTTCTACATCTCTAGGTGTTGAGGATGACCCCTCTACAATATCACCATCATCAAATGTGACGGGCTCTAGCACTGGATCATTGAGATCCAAGTTGGCCAATGTCAACTCAACACTGTTGTCCGGGCCCATATCATCAGGAAAGACATCCCACATCTTTGTCTTTCCCTTCTACCACTCATCCCTCTGCCTGTAAATAAGAAGAAGGTTGGTGTGCACATACACCATTGTCTCTGCCCTGGACTACTCAAGCCTGCTCTTCTTTACACTGTACAAATTCCCATATGTGCTCCAATTCCTCTCGCAACAAGAGGATGAAGTCACCTAAGAGAGAAGCCTCATGGCTAACTGTTGTAGAGGAGGGCTTGTAGCCCCATTATTTGCCCACCAAGAATAGGGCTTCTTAGCCCCCTTGTCTCTAATCAGATCAGATCCTGCAAATCGACCAATGCCAGTGGAAAATTCTGTAAAGGCATCCTCCACCTCATCAAGGGATTCTCTATCCTGAAAAACCCATTGAATGCATCTTTCCTCCCCTATGAGATTTCACCATCCATGTGAGGAGGGAATCTGCGAGAAGGTCCACCATTTAGCCACTCATGGTTGTAGTATTTTGGGTTCAATAAGTGAGCCAAACAATGTAAAGGTGTGCAATTCTTGTCCCATTTGCTGACAAGAATATCCTGTATAATGGTGAAGAAGGCCTCTGATGATGTCTTATACTCGGGGCACTCACTCTGTAAAATAATGCCCCTCGTAGACTCAATCATGGAATCTCATCCCTCATAAACCTCTCCTAGGATGGGTTGGTCTGTATCTGCAAATCGAAGCAAAGAAATGATAAGATCCATGATCTAAATAAGTAGATCTACCCTCTCCCACCAAGCATCATCTAACACTGTATCCTTCACCCTTTTAGAGGCTACTTGATCTGTCTTCATCCAAAAAGACCAAAACTCTGAAATAACCATGGCCCCAAGAGCGGTCTTGACCTCCCTCAACCTCTTCAACATGATGCATGAAGAGGCAAACCGTGTATCTGCAATCTTCAACAATCATCGATTGTTGTACTCATTGTAGATAGTGAGGGCATTTGTATGATTTTGTACAAAGTTACGGATATGTCGTGCATCCTCAATAATGTTACCAATCCAAAGCACATCAAAAGCAATAGATTTTAGTGCTAAGTTCAATGAATGGACAATGCAAGGTGTCCAAAACACTTGTGGATATTTAACTTCCCCAATCATGCCAGTTGCCTTGCAAACAAGTGCATTATTTGTAATGATTTGCACATAAGAATCAACACCTACATCTTCAATAACTTTAATAAACAACTCACCCATATATTGTGCATCCTTGTATTGTCCAAGTGCATCCACTACTTTCAAGAAAACTGGACCATTCAAGGAAGACACCATGAAGTTGATGAGTGGGTGTCGTGCTGGATCTGTCCATCCATCAGAAACAATGCTAACCCCAGATGTTGGCCATGATGCTTTAATAGGCTCAAGCATTTTTTCCACCTCTTTTTTGCCTTCATCAACAATGTGGTTCTAAGCTTCTCTGACCCAAGAGGCACATACCTTAATGGAGCCCCTTGAGTTAGAGCTCGGCACATCTCAATAAATAGAGGTGAGCATGCAACATTAAAGGATATGAAGTTTTGATAGAAAAAAAGGCAATGGTGAGATCAAGCTCTTCCTGTTTCTCCTTCTGAAAAATCTTGTCCATTGGACCAAGTGAAATTGCCTTTCTTTTTGCTGCTTGTCCCCCACCAGAACTCTCAAATGGGAATTTGTTGTTGCTTTTCCTCAAGAATGGAAGGGGGTCATCATTCTTGGTTTTTTTTATTTTGCAGCCACATTTGCCATACCAACATTGGACTCTCTTTCCATTTCTTTCCTCTTTGGTAAAGGCACCTTTGTACAAGCTCCAATTCCACAACCTAGTAAAGCCAACAAATGACCTTTCACACGGAAATATGTGCTCGTGAAAGTATTGTGGCAATAGTTGCATTTCCAACTCACATTGCCTCCTCCCTTCACCTTGTTGCTTGGCCCTTGCTCTCTTGTGACATATTTCCACAAGGGATATTTGTTACCTTGAGGAGGAAGTCTTCCCTCAACATTTGAAGTTGTTGTTGCAGCCCCACTTGCATAGAGGGAACATTTGCAACAGACCCTGATGAAATTGGGAAAGGAGGGGCATCTCCAATGGGGACATTCTTCCCCTTCCTTTGCCCCTTCCCTGCTGCCCTTGATTGAGCCATGAATGCTGTAAAAAAATAAACCAAAAATGCACAAATTTGTAAAAAAAAATGTACATGCAAACTGCAGTAATAAAAATGCAAAAAAATAGAGAGAAAATGCACTTACCTATTGCTTGAATCTCCTTGAAAATGCTCCCACACCCTTTGCTCCTTGCTCCCAAACACCCACAGCAAACTAAACAACTCAATGTGAAAATAGAATGGAGAAAATTGCCTTTAAAACGCCACGCGGGTTCCTAATTTCCTGATTTGAATCTGAAAATCGGGACACGTTGTGTCCCGATCGGGCATGACGTGTCCCAATTTTCAGACTCGAATCCGCCTAAATCGTGTTTGATTCGCCGGATTCGAGACACGACGAGCCTAGGGGATGAATCCAGTTTCACAGCTAAATACTCATCCAAACTAGCAACAAAACTAGTGAATTCTTCCTTCACCTCCCTATGTAGATGAGTTGGAAATATTCTCATAAGAGCTCTTTTCACTCCATTTGCCACTTCCCTATCCTTATGTGGTGCCTTCCTCTTCCCATTGCTTTGAGTAATAAGGTCTTCATCATAAAATCTTGGGTTTAGGGCATGTGCTAAAGTGTACAATGGAGTGTTAAACTGGTTCCATCTCTCAACCATGATTTTCTTCACTATATCCCCAAAATGAGCATCAACAAATAGAAGTTGAGGAGATTCTTGTGCAATGATTTCTGTAGTTTTCTCAACCATGGTATCCATACCATCATAAACCTCTCCCAAGAAAGGCTTGAATGTGTGACAACTTCGAAAAAGCTCAAAAGCAATGGATGTGAACTTGAGCAAGAATTCTATCTAGATCCACCACTCATCAAAACAAAATCTACACACCATAGCTCCCTGCTCTCAATCTACCTATCTCCACTCGGCCCAAAGCTGACTCACCACCGTAGAAATTAATGGTTGCTTTACCTCAACAAGCCAACCCAACATGATGAAGTTTGAGGCATATCTTCTATCAACAACTTTAAACAACTCTAACCAGGAGTGTTCTTGAAATGTTGATGGAGACTAGTGGTGGTTGCCGACAAATTTAATTATCTCCCTTGTGTGTCCCATGAGTTCCTTCATCCATCGAACTTTATTGTCAATCTCTTCTAAAATCAAATTTAGATTGTGGATAATGTGAGGAGTCCAAAATTGTGATCATATTTGCTCTCAATAATCAACCCTGCAGCTCTTGCAAACCAATGCATTATCTGTGATAACTTGCACCACCTTAGCAAGCCCTATTTGCTCAATCACTTTGATTAAAATATCAACAATGAACGAAGCATTCTTTATCTCCCCTAAATAGTTTTCGGCCTTCAAAACATTGCTCCTTTTTGGTGAATTGGCAATGATATGAATCAAGGGTTTGCACCTAGTATCTTTTCATCCATCCAAGACAACGCTAACCCCAGAGCTAGTCCATGAAAAACAAATATGTGCTAAAACATTATCAACAAGCTCCTTCTTCTTTTTGAGCAATTTGATTGGAACTTTTTCATAGTTCGACCCCTTGAACCCTTGAAGATCTACGTTAATTGTCCTCACAATGTCTTTCCAATAAGGAGACCGAACCGCATTGCCACTCTTGATTCAGCTTCCACTCTACCTTGAGCACTGATCATTTTAGTGTCTACTCTCTTGAGCTTATGGAATCCTAGCAATTTTTGATGTCGGTTGTTCATGTTGTTGTTGAGTCACTCTCCTCTTCCTTACTTCAAGTACAATCCTTGGCTCAATGTTTGGAGCCTAAGGAGTAGCATTAGCAAGTTGACCCTTTTAAGCCCATCAGCCTCTTCCTGAGAATAATATGTGAGAGGAAAATGAAATTGTTTGTATTAACACGTCAACTCATGTGCTATGCCACCTCACTGATGACTCGTCTACTCTTGCCACTTTCCCACTTACACCTACTGACATGTGTCAACCTGTGAAACTTCCACATCATGCTACTAAAAATATAAATACATAGCAATTCCCCTAAAAACTAGGAAACCCTGAGAATAGATATGGTGACCCTACCATATATAATACGCCTAAAAATAGGCACTGTTAAAAATAACAATCTAACTGCATGCCCATAATATTATAATTATTAGACTCGAATTTGATGGGGAACTCAAATATGTTGTCAACACTGCCATGCCAACACTGCTAAAAATAAAAAAATCCTCAAAATTGGACGAAACCACCACCATAGAACTCAAAACTTAGTGAGGAGTTAAAATAGACCTAACATGTGACCATTGCCCAAAAACAGAAATTCCTCAGAATATCATGAAACCATACTAATTAGATTCTTCTTTCGATAAGAAATCCAAATTTGCAATCAAAATCGACATGCAAGTACTGCTAAAACTAGAAATTTCTTGCATGTTGGCCATAAGTAGCTCATTGGAGTCAAAATCTCACAAGGATTCTAAATATATCATTATTTTTGACATGTAATTCCCTAGACAAAACCTACTAAAAATAATAAGTGCCATCCATGTCACCCGAAGAAGCCTCACTAGAACCTTGAGTTCACAAGGACTCCAAATATGTGATCAATATTGTTGTCCCATCCCTAGAATTTTGTCTCCTAAAAGTAGGGGACTTGCTAAAAATAACAACTCCCTCCAGTCTATACAAAATTGTATCAGGATCATCACTAAATCAATCCTACAACTAGTCTCCCTAGGAACCAACCCCCAACCCATATCTATAACTGTCTTTGAACCTCCATCCTAATGAAATGTGTTGGTAGGGATGTTGAGAATCTGGTGATCTCTAAAAACTATATCCATGAATGACATCTTGTAACCATCAATTCTGTAGACTAGAATTTATGCTTGTATATTAAGAACATGACCTAAAAATGACCTCGACCCCATGTGCCGATCTAGTGGGCAATGCAGTCAACAAGTATGGAGCTCATGTTGATCGGCTAAAAGGGGGTCACATCCATACACATGCTCATCCAAAACAACTTGCTATTACATAACCTCTATGCTACTATCAGTGGATGATGTGCTAAAGTTGACACATGGGAGGCAGCCACTTGGTCATATGCCACTGAGGAGAACACCTATTAGGGACAAAGGAACCCACCAATGAGGCTAATGGGCCCTAAGGTACGAGCACAACTCACCAATTGTGAAAGATGTGTTGGAGTTAAACTAGCAATATCATCCAAACAAGGCACAATAATGAATGAACTTGCCAAATGTGAAGTGATCACCAATGAGGCTAACGACCACCAAGGTAATCAACCCCTGGGCTATCCCCCATATCAGGTGTCGAAATCAATGAGGAGTAACCTATTGAAAGGAAATGATGATTTATTTCCCTCAACCTGAAGTTATCAACAAGAAGAATAAATAATATGGCACCATGTCCCTAGTTTTGGATGGCGGGGAGAACAACAAACTCGAGGATAATGACTTGATGAAGGATGAAGAGACCGGACAATTATATGACTCAAGACTCCTATTATCTCTTCAAACTACCCACCTATCGAAAACAATACTCAATAACCAACAATGAATGGGCCTCACCTAGGCTCAAACTAAGAAAAACATTGGAAAAAGGATAAGTGAACAAATGGCATAGGATTCATAGTTTGACCTTTAGCAAATAATGGACAGCAATGTTATTGACCAATGTGACTTACAAGAAAGACCAGCCAGCCTTATAAAAGGCTTTTATTACACAAGGACATAACATAATATGCCGATATGAGGGAAAATTTCCAGCATATACCTAACTAGGATTGTATGACTGCTAAAGTGAATGAAAAAACTGCACACAAAAGTACTTGATACTATTCTAAACACAAAAATCAGAAAATATAATAAAAATCACCAACTAATCTACAGTCTTTTTCCTTCTTTTCTTAAATAGTATATTAGACACGACCATGATCAATCATCATATGCGAATGACCAATGTAACCATGTAGCCAAGCAATCGGTTAGACGGAAAGGATGGACATAGTCAACCCTCTAATACAACCAATCATGAAGTCTCATGAGCCGGAATTATGTAATCACTTGTTTGTTGCTTAAGAAACTAGTAAAGACTGTCGAATTAAATTTGGAGCATTGTACTTCAATAGTGATCATCAAGAAAGTATAAGAGCCAAGACTCTTAAATTTGCCTGTTGAAACACCTATGCCATCCTAAGCTCAACTAACTCATGATAATCTTGACATCCAAGCAATAGTCGATAAGAGAATCCCCTTGAAGAACAAAATTTGAATGTGGAATTATGGGTGAATGGTAAGGAAGATCATCTTCTGGTTTAACCAAAGTTCCTCTCCCTACTACAATGGTATTTTATCACAATGTTCTTGAACCACTGTGGAGATAGGTGACAAGGTCTCTTGTTCATCCATTCTGCCTAGCTGATTTGTTGCTCTTCCTCTTGAACTTTATCATCATCAATTGAATGAACTAATGAATCCACTTGAAAACTTGGCTTTCAGACTCATATTCATGGAACTCTACATATGACTCAAGTGGTGCAACTATTTGTTCATGATCATCCAAGCATAAGCTCACATTGTGCAAAAGCAATGGATCATGGTGTTTCGGGGCAGCATGTTGATTCTGTTGATTTCTATTTAAGATGATCACCTTATTGGATAACTCTTGCAATAAAATAAAAAGTTGTGCTGCTACCTTAGTGTTCTCACTACCAACTTCCTTCTTCACTTTTTGAGGTGATCTATGTCAATTAATTCAATTGTACTAGAATTTTGTAACATTTTAACCTTATCAAACTGTGTTTATAAACTTATGAAGTGTAAAGCAAAATGCATGCAAGGATTTAACTTCTAATCTAAGTTATGAGAATAGCGAAAACTACACTATAAACTTGTTAAAAGGTGGCGTACGTCCTGGCTCAAGAAGCCCTCCTGGTGGTCGTACGCACTTGAAGAAAACTAAGCATCTAACTATTAATTGAATCACATAGAATGATATAACTCCACTTATCTGCAAATTATATTCAAAGCAAAGAGTTCATACAATAAACTTAAATTCTATTATGTTTTTGCTCTACTGAGCAAAACTGCAATATATAGAGTCTATCATAGTAATAGTCTTCAGAGTCCTACTGTTACAAATTAGGAAAAAATATAATGACTAACAATCTTAATGCTATAATCGGGACTCAAGGTATAGGACTCATGCTTGTTGTGTAACAACATATGAATCTAGATAATCCAAATGTTAGCCATCAAGTCTTGTTCTCCAACGCTTTATCCTGCAATGACGTGAAGATCCCGTTGGAAAATGTAATATGGCAGCTATTAATTTCAATTTTCCTTTAATACTTGCTTGTGAACTTTATTATTCTTCTTGTGTTTCTTTATTAGATCTTCTTCATTAAACAAATATCCAGAGTGAAATAATAAAGATAGAGGACACAGAAGTTAGGCTCCAAGCCAGAGCAAAACCCCTCGAAGGAAAAAACCCAAAAAACTCTTCTCTTCTTATAAAATCTTCAAATGAGACAACAAGGACCCAAACCCTAGACCAAGTCCTCCTCCAAGTACCAAGTTAGCCCTTTCAAGAGAATCAGACCACCAAAGCTCAATCCTGCATCAACCAGCTTCTAGCTACAACTTTGACCATAACTTCGGCCTTGCAACTTCGACCTTGTAGCTGTTGTAGAAACCCTAATCCAGCGTCTTTAAGAGACCCTTCTTTTAGCAATACATATCCTCCCAAGGTCAATGAGGTCAAGATAGAATATTCCTTTTTCCCAACAACTTGATACTACAACTCGGGCCTGCAATTTCGGCCTCCTGTGTAGCTGCAAAAACCCTAGAACTTCACAAGTGTGAGAGAGATAGAGCTGAATGTTGGGAAAAAACATAGTGATGGGTATCACTTGTGATTAATAAATGGTTATAGAAATTGGCAAAGGCAAAATGGTAATAGTTGGAATTTTATTTATGAAATAAAGGAAAATAGGAGAAAATGGAGGTGAAGAGACATGTATTTGCATGCTAAGGAAATCAGAGGAAAAATGAAGAAAATAGAGGCCTCAATGACAAATAGGCTTACAAGGATCAATTCACATCTTTTCTCAGTTCAGTTTTAGAGCTCTCATTTCATTCTCTCATACTCTTGCACACTTAGATAAATCTTGGAGCATTCTTGGAGCATGTTTGGAGCACTCTAGCATTCACTTGGATTAGAGAAAGAAGACAAAGGAATGCAGGAAAGCGCAAGGGAATAATTGGATTAGTAACTACAGCTGGATTTCTTTGCAGGTAATAGGTTTCATGTGGGATTTCCTTGTTGACTCCTGGATGCATGGTATATGCATGTGATTTTCTAGTTATGTGTTGTCACTGGCATGGATATTTGTCTGGATTGACAGTGGTTTTAGCCTTGCCTTTCCATTTCCTACATATCCATGGTGTTGTGGGTTTTTCCACTTATTGTTTTTCTGATTGGTGCTCAGGTTCCCTATGGTTGTGGGTTGGAACAAATGCTATGGAAGCCCTGGAATAGCTTCAGTTGAGTTACTAGTCTTGGAGCTTAAGTTAGGACAAATGCTTTGGAGCCCTTGGAGGGTTGAGTTACTAGTCCTTAGAGTTAGGTTGGACAAACATTATGGGGCCCTGGAAGGTTGTGGGTTGAGTTACTAGTTCTTGGATCCCTAGATAGCTTAGGTAGAGACCAATTTGTTTGTGTTAGTGATGTCTGACCGTAGAGGTGGAAATATTGTGGTTGAGGGTTGAGGTGGTTTGGCCTCTGGAAGCGTTGGTTTGGTTTTGTGTTGGTTTATTCCATGAGATCCCACATTCATGATTGGAATATGGCACGGGGGTGATTAGCCGAAAGAGAGATTTGGTTCAACTCAATATATGGTTAGGTGGTATGTGGAAGTCTCTGACTTGGTTGGCATTTTCATATGTTAATATGAGACATTTTACTATTGTGATCTATGAACATTTGTAGTGATTCTGTTGGTGATATTATGGTTGTGTTTCCATGGTTTCTATGTTGGATATTTGTTGGTTATTTTTTGTTTACATGATTTATGTTATTTATGGTCGATGTTATGATTTATTTATTTATCTAATGGTTGATGAATATATGGACTAATAAGTGTTGTTGCATCTATGTGGAGAGCGCATAGAGCCTTCTCGATGATTCTCAGATGAATCTCAAACTAATATGATCATATATTCATTCATGACATGTATCTTCTATGTTTGCCATGTGTTTGAAGAAACGTTTGTTATGGATTAAGCAATCTAGGTTAAGTTTTTTTATTTGAGACTGAATGTTTAGATTTTTCATTATGTTAATAATGATTCTGGAAAGTCTCATGAAATTATGGGCAGTGGTCTGGAGGTTGGCCTGAAAATGTGGCACAAATCTCAGGACTGCATGCTCAAAACTGAAGAGTTTAGGTCATAATTGCATGGAGGCAAGCTTGTGAATGTGGTTATGGCCTCATAACCAAATGGAAGGAATGTCAAGGGTGCAGTTGTGGGTCTAGGTAAGTGAAACAAGGTTCAAACTCAGGGATTGACTACTTGGGGTGTTTCTTCAACTCCTGGGTGATCTAGTCTCCGTAGGATTTCAGTTTATGGTCAATTTGTAGGCCCCACCTCCTTAATTGGAATTAGGAGGTCAGGTCAAGTCATAATGACACTCATCTCATGTTTACCCTGATCTGCTTGTGAATTTGGGTAAATGTGGGAGGAGGCATTACACGGTGGTATCAGAGCTTCCAGGTTCAAACATTTTGACTAAATGGGCTAGGTGTGATTGTTATGTATGCATGTCTGATTGTCTATGTTTTTATCATGTATGCATGTTGGTTATTTCTCATGATGGTCATTGTCATGGTTGTGTTGCCATGTAGAGGTCGATGATGTTGGCATGTTATGATAATTGATATCTTGATGTCACACACACACACAGATATCTATATATCTATATATATATATATATATATATATATATATATATATATATATATATATATATATATATTGTGTTAATCTGAACTAATTTGTGCAAAACGAGATGGTCTCCCCTGAACTTCACTAAGGTATGTTGATTATGTTTATATTTGGTTATCTGACAAGGTATATTTATAGGAAGAAAAAGATCAGAGATGACAAGCAAAATGGTGGATTATAGTTCACGTGACTCTCCTTATAGATCAAATGAGCATCAAAGAGATGAGTACTCTCCTGACATATCAAATACCTTGAGAAGTTTAAAGGGAGAGATCAGAAGTTGTAAGTGGATAATGACAGGATAATTCAGTCACACGAAAGGTTTGCCAGGGCACAAGAAAGGCAAGCAGAGGTCAAAGAGGTGATCCTTCAGACTTTATCAAATTTGCAGAGACAGGGACAACCACACATCAAATATGGAAAGGAGGAAAGGACTAATGGAGCATATGGTAGCAAGTCTCATGGAGGACATAGGTCGAACAAGGATGATACACTCAGAGGTGGTAGATGGATGGATACACCTGATAGGACAGGTAGTGATTATGGGTTCTATTTTAGTTATGGTTCAAATATACATCATGGTCATCATTGTTATCATCCTTACAGGAGGAGTGAAAAAGTAGTACTTGCCGGATGAGTTCAAGAAAGCCAAACTTCCTACCTTTGATGGAGATCTAAAGATGAGGAAGCATGGTTGCTTGGGATGAAGAAGTTCTTTGAGTTGCATGATTATTCAAAGAATATGAAAGACAGGATAGTTATTTTCAGTCTCAAAGGGAAATCAGTTATCTGGTGGGAAGATGTGAAGCGTGTCAGAAGCATCAAGACAGAGAATTTGAGTTGGCATGAGTTCAAAAAACTCTTCAAAAATAAGTATTTGTCTGAGAAATACTATGGCGGTAAGACTAAGGAGTTCTACGAGTTCAAGATTGGATCTATGACAGATGAAGAGTATATGACCAAGTTTATGGAGTTATTGAGGTATGTACCATATCTTACGGATGAGAAGATGTGAAAATTTCATCTATCACAACAACTGGAAATTATTTTCCTAATTGTTAATTTATTTAACAATTTATTTACAGTTTGTTATGGCAAATACCAAATAATTCACACTGTGATTTTCACAAGAAAAATAGTGTTGGAAATTGAGAAAATATAGCACACCCACACATAAAAATGACACTGTTATTTTTGGACAAAAGTCCCTAGAAAACCCCAACTTGGGAAAACCCGTGCAACAACTGAGGGTTTTATTATTATGCAGCAGTGAGAAATTTTAAGTACAATAATATGGATGTTGAAATATGGCTATCCTGCATAGAAAATACTAGCAAAAATATCTAGAGGGAAATTACCCTCACTCCGGGCAATTCCAGCACTGGATTGCCTCTGAAAAGCGAGTCGTCTAGCTGGGTCTACACAGGCTCTACTTCAACTTGATGCTCCCTGTTGCAACTGCTGCCCAAACTGACTGCTAGTCTAGTCGTCATGCCTACTGTTGACTGGGAAAACATCTCTATAGCACTCTAGAACCTTTGCCCTGCCTCTGGAACTAAAAATGTCTTCCTTCCCAGCAAATCAAACCACCTTCTTGAGGCTTTGTGCAACCTCTTGGAGAAATATCTACCTCTCTACAAATGCACTCGTTATATCTAGAAAACTTCCTCTAACCTCACTGTGCCTGCCCTTCACTGTCTCTTCTTCCTCTTAAAGGTCTAACTCTCCGACAATTGATTGTTGCTACTCTAGAAAATCGAATTCTCCAAGTGTCTCTAATGTGTTCTCTAAGTGCCCATCAACTTCTTCTTATAATTCTCTGTTGGAGCACTAATGGCCAAGATTAAAACTTAATCAAGGGATAGGATCATATTGAAGTCGATCTGTGTGAGTTTCTATACTATTCTCACCTTGACTTAATTAATTCTGATTAATTAACCAATATTCCTAAGTTTAGACTTAGGAAACGTTTAAAAAATAGGTTAATAATCTAATTAAGTCATCTCTAGGTGGAATTTCCATAAACGATTTCTGGGTTTTGGAGATCTCATGTATTCTAGCCTATCCACCAAACTTCATGACTAGAACACAACTGATGCTATGAAAAATAATAGTTCAAAGATTCATTAGTGGATTGTTATTAACATTTAAGGATCAAATTGAGTATGATGAGCCTCGTACATCAGAGGAAATAATTGGGAAGTTCAAACATAGTTATGAACAATCTAAGCGTAAGTCAGAACCTAAGCAGGGTTGGAAAGGTAATGACAATACTAAATAAAAGTGGGATAAGAAGTGAGGAAGACATCATGATGCAGGTAATAAGGAGAATGCAACATCATAAAAGAAATTCAATGCAGTTGATGGAGGACAGGGTTTTCAGTCTAAGGAGCAGAACAAGGTTGATGGCAGGAAGCCTTTTTAGTGTTGGAGAATATCGTAGGAGGGATTCTCCGCAACATCAGGGTGGTAAACCTCATATTTACAGTGCCCAAGAGACACAAACAATTAGAGATGTTGGACAGAGCATTCCCCGTATTTATGCAATAGTTGATAATAGGCAGGTTGATCATCAGGCATCTATTATCGAGATGGAAGGTAAGCTTTGTGATCAAGTTGTTTCCATTTTGATTGACCCTCGATATAACTATAGTTATATCAATCCCGACCTAGTGGATCAGTGTTGATTGAATAAAGAAGTGCATGCATAATCTTGGTTGGTGCAGTTGGCTTCAGGGACCAAGAAAAGAGTTCATTATTGGGTGAGAGGTTGTGCATTTGAGTTGAATGGTATGTCTACTTTAGCACATCTAAATGTGTTTCCTTTAGGATCATACAATATGCTTTTGGGCATGGATTGGTTGTATATTCACAGGACTAAGGTAGATTGCTATGATAAGACTATTGAGTGCCTCGATGATGATGGGGAAAGAAGAATTTTGCAGGGTAAGAAGAAGCCTATGTTTCAGAGCTAAGGTGACAACAAGAAGAAAAGGCGGCTTGAAGGTCTTCCAATTGAAGAAGGATACATAAGGGCCAAGCACAAGGACATCATCAAGGAGAACTAAGAAGCATCAAGGAGGACTATTCATCTCATCACAAGGTTCATATCATCTAGAAAGAACAACACTTTGAAGAAGAAGAAGACCTCAAAGACCCTACCTCCATTAAAAGAAGAATTCTACACTTGAAGCACTCTTGGAAAGCTTACACATTCTACAATCATCAATCAAAGGAAGCAAGAAAGTGCACTTCATCATCAAAGTGATCTCCCTCACATTAAAGAAAGGATCACATCTCAAACATCCTTGAAGAAAATCATCTCTCCCCATCTTGAAGAAGAAGCATTGTCAAGAAGGCAATCATCATCAAGAAGGCATCTTCAATTGTCAACAACAAAGGAGTAGTGGAAGTCAACATCATCAAGAAGACACCAAGTTGAAGATACCATCATCAGGGAGCATCTTCACTTGACAAGTATTCTATATCTTTATGTCTCAATCTACAATGACTTCTTTCTGCAAGGAGAACAACAAACTTGTTGGGTCATCGAATTACCTTGCATGGAAGAAGAGAATAGATTTGATCCTCATAGAAAATGAAGTTAGTGAATATGTCACGGGATCAATCTCCAAACCATCTCAAGAGCAATCTCAAGCTCTATCAAAGTACATGAAAGGAGAAATAAGGGCTCAAAGGATCCTCATAGAGTCAATCAAGGATTCTCTCATCCCTTATGTAGCAAAGTTGAAGACAGTGAAAGAGATCTGTGAAAAGTTGGTAGAATTGTTCTCTGTAAGCACTACAGGAAAAATTATATCGTTAAAAACCAAACTATACAAGATGAAGGTATCAAAGGAAGAAAAGGTAGCCTCATACCTAATGAGGGTATCTCAAATAAGAGATCAACTACAAGAGCTAGGAGAAATAATGTTTGATCAAGAGATGACCACCATTGTCAATGCACTACCTAACGAATGGGGCAATTTTGTATCAAGCATCTATGGGAAGGAAACCACTCCATTCAGCGATCTATGGTCATTATGCAAAATTGAAGAAACTAGATTAAAGGCAAAGAACGATGTTGGATCAAATGAACAAACTCAAGCATATGCAGCTATGGCAAGGAAGAAAAGGAAATTTGGAAAGTTTGAGCCTCGAAAGAAGTTTCAAAAGAAAATTGACATGTCTAAGATTCAATGTTATGAGTGTAATAAATATGGGCACTTCAAGAGGAATTGTCCTAAACTCAAAAAGGACAACAAGAAGAGAAAGGAAAGAAATGAAGCCCATGTCACCAAAGAAGTAGAAGAAGTCAAAGAAGGAAGAAGTGAAATACCTTTACTATGACTAAGACAACATCATATACTTTGCTTTTTTCAGTTTGTAGGAGATAGTTATCACAATGGAAAGCATCACAAGTATGATAGGATGCATTATAGCAAAGATTGAGATGACATCATCATAGAGGCATGGAAGCATAGCCAAAGTAAAAGTCTATATGGTTGAAGAAGTCATAGTACATGATAGAAAGGAAGTAGCTCATGGCATCTTCATTGGAAGCATAGAATGTCAACCGAAATAAGAAGTTTATATGGCTGGAAAAAGTCATCTAGCAAGATAGAAGATAAAGTCATCATATATCATCATTGTTAGAAAGGAGCATTTGCAGAATCCTTCATTGGGAATCAAGATCCTTCAATGGAATCATTGTTAAAAGGTTCACCTCTACTTAGAAGAAGCGTCTCGCAAATAGTCTACATTCCACCTTGTGTGGGATCCACTGGTTAGAAGGATGATGGTATGATGACAAAGATGTGCAGCATGTCAAGTTGGTTGAAGTACTTTCATCTTCAAGCAAGGAAAGGAAGCTGCTAGAAGAAAGTCTAGATGACCACATGAAGGAAGAGGTATGTATATATTTGGTAATAGATAGATAAATTCATGTCATCATATGGTTGCAGATAAAATGGGTAGAATGCTCTATCTCATGAGCATGATGAAGAAAACTCTTCCTTTAGAAAGATACATGAAGGCATGTAGACAATATGCCTTGAACTCTTCTACATATTGACAAGATGAAATCAACATAATATGACCTCATGAAGAATATGAGGTGGTTGGCAATTATGGTTCCTATGATGAAGGAACTATGTATAGAAGATCTTGAGGAAGCCATATGCGAAGAAGGTGAAAGAAGAGTTCGATGTATATATAGTCACGTAAGATAAGATAAGTGATCAACATCTGATAACAAGAAGGATTAGCTATGACATCTCCATGGAGAAGGTATGAAGACCCTGATATGTATGCTAGAAAAGGAGAACCTTGGTAATGTATGTCTTGGAGATGGATTCATACGGTATGCGAAAGGATGTTGATGTTGCAAGAAGTTGATGTCATGACGAAAGGCCATCATAAAGAGGTAATGTTGATTTGATGTTCATTTTTTTATTCTTGAGAAAACATCTGGTTTGATTGAAACAGGGCTCTTGAAAGAGGGTTGTAGAAGTCACTTACAACTAGTACTCATGAAATTAGATGGAAGATCCTGAAAGAAACATGACTTGAAAAAGGTAGTTGTATGAAGTATAACCAGACGTGGACAAGAAGGCCACTTCCCGATGAAGAGAAGGATGACATAACTATTGGTTCAACACTATGCTTCATTGAAGGCAAGTGATGGAAAAGATGGTCGATGCCCTACAAAGATGTTCTAAAAGAAGAAGGCTCCATGATGAAGAAGTTGAAGTTCATGACATGATGTCGAAAGGAGGAGCACTACAAGCAATTGAAAGTACCATGATCTCCATAAAAGAGCAGAGGGTTGCTGGAAACAAGTCCCTCATTAAAAGGGAGCTTGGTTACATTCCTTTTATAAGAATGGGTAGATCCTCCCCAATTGAGAGGGAGAGATAGACACATCATTCTTGTCTTCATGATGTGAAGAAAGAATAGAGGATTGGGTAAGCACTTGAATTCTGATACTCTTCGAGGATGAGGTAGGGCACCCAATAGGTAAGAGTAGTCGAAGAGGAAATTCCTTGAGGATGTGTTAATCCAAGACAAGAATGGTCCTAAAAGGACATACCTTGTGAACATTCGGATGCAGTATGTGCCTTGAGAGACAATGATGAAGGTGTCTATAAATCATTTGTCTCCCCAACAATGTGCTCTAATATTGTGGAGATAGAGTTGTTAGCCAAGGCCTTACTATGTGACAATGTTGGTTGATATGATGAGATGCATTGATATAAGTTGAATAAATAGCTTATGAGATGGCATACCAATCTGACTCTTCTTATGAGAATTCTTCAGTATGAGAATGTCCAAGTACCTTGCATGGATTATGAATACCTCCCTAGTTAAGAGGGAGTGTTGAAATAGGTAACTACGTTCAATCTTCATAAATATGAAATGTACTCTTAATTCTTGTATATTGTAAAAAGAAAGAAAAATTATCATTATTATTTTTGTAGCATGGGTTTCATACTCAAGGTCAATTTATTTGTAGGTCAAGCACCCATTGAGTGCTTCTAGGGTCTATCATAGAGTCAAGAAATCAATTGAGTCATTGTCATATATGGAAGACCCCATTGGGCACTTTGTATCATGTAAAGAAAATTTACGTAAGTCAAATTGAGTCATAAAGACCCTCCAAGATCAAGTCAGCCTAGTTGCAACAAGTCGGTCTCATAAGGGCTATTCGACCACCATGAGAAGCCTCTATATATAAGGGAGAACTCAACTTCATTTGGAGAACACCTGTTGAGAAATCTACGGCATCAAACAAATTAGATTCTTCAAGCGGATTTCTCTTATTCCTTGACATTTTCTTATGATTATTCTTTCCCTTTTCTTAATTATTCTTTTCAATTACGTTCATCAAGACAAATGACAAACAAATAGGATCAACAAACACAAGAAGTAGGGACAAGGCCAGGGAAAAACCCCTATGAAGAGGAAAACCCAATCATCTCTTTCTCTAGTAGATTAGATCATCATGATACACACTTGGCCTCTTGACCAATAGACTATATCCAACCACCAAATCAACTCCTTTCCATTGTTCAATTTCATCTTTATGATCCCTACAATTGGTCTTTGCAACAATGTATTGGCCTCTGCAACAAGGGTTCTCTTCCTTCTGTAATAGTCTCTGTCTCAAGGATTCTTGGCCCCTTGTAATTACCTCTGTAATGATAGCAGAACTTCAACCTCCTGTAATGATTACAAAACTTCAGCCTCCTGTAATGATAGCAGAACTTCAGCCTCCTGTAATGATAACAAAACTTCGGCCTCCTGTAATGATAGAAGAACTTCAGCCTCTTGTAATGATAACAAAACTTCGGCCTCCTGTGATGATAGCAGAACTTTGCCTCCTGCAATGATAGCAAAACATTGGATTACTTTGTTTCTTCTTACCCGAGCCTCAGAAATTGCAGATCACAATATTGTCTTCAAATGGTCAAACGATAGGCTATAAATAGTTGTTTGCCACTGTACATTTTGGTCGACATGAATAATCCTTGAAGCTAACTTGTCAATTTTCACTTGAGACCAATTTGTAGGCTTGTTTATAGGCCGACTTGTAGGTCTTCTAGTTTGGCGTTTGACTTGAGGAATATATAACAACCTTTTGTAGATAAAGGAGCTAACTTGGTGGAGGATAGACAAGACACAAATATTTTTCTTTCTTGACTTTAAGGAGCCTAAGAAGGGTCTTGACCTATTGACCATTGACCTAAGCATGAAACCCATGCTTTAATAAGTCAATAAAAATTTCTTTTACAAATAATTTTCTTTCTTTTGACAAATACATAATTCAAATACAATTATGAAGACCGACACTAGTTACATTCTTCAACAGTCCCCCTTAACTAGGAAGGCATTCATAATTTTTACATATGGGAACAAGGATGATCTCAAAATGAAATTATCTATAAAGACAAAGAGTCATACAACACCACAGTGCTCTGAAGTTAGATACTTGACCAAGGTATTTAATCGGGTGGGACTAAGGTGTATACCAAGCGTCAGCCACTATAAGTACCATCAAGCTTCCACTCTAACATCGACCCATGGATCTAGGTGTGTATCCAAGGTCAGAGCTCTATGACCAACGAAACCCTCCCTACTTTGGGACATGGACATCAACACATGGGCCGACCAGATATCCTCCCAAGCATCAGGCACTCAATCCCAGATACTTACATCTCTCCTTAAAAAATTAGATATATATCCATCAGTCAAGCATGCTTCCAAAATTCATACTTTTTCATGGAGAGATCCTGCACAAACACAACCCCAATTAGCAATAACCTTTCAATACATATACACGTTAATACGAACCTTACGGGTCTTCAATTATCCTGATGTTGCTCATATATCTTTTAAAAACATCCAAAACTTCTTCAACTTTGTTATCAGCATCTTATGAACTCATGGGGGGTATCCAAGCTCCCCCTCAACGCAGTGATAGAGTTTATCAGGTTCTTCTCTTCATCATGCTCATCATTAAGTCATTTTCAAGATAGGTGAATATCTTCAACATTTTGAAGATTGTGTACCTACAAATCTAGTAACAAGTATAACCGAATACAAGTATACAAGAGCATGAGAAAGTTAGCATATCATCATATCAAACTTCCATAGCTCAAACTTGAATAATCAACTTCATCAACCATATCTTAAACTTTCACATCAATCAGAACTAAGGTTTTTGACATAAACCCTAATTAAACCTTAGATATCAACAACTCAAAACCAATTTGTCTCTAGGGTTTCACTGAACCCAACACTTATTGGGGTTTTGCTACGAGTCTTAGGTTTAATCACTAAGAAACAAAATCAAGTTAGTAATCCAAACATATTGTACATCTAGGGTTTCAACAATATGCACTTAGAATTTCATGACATACTTTTATGAGGATTTGTTACAAACCCTAGGACTCATTAATTACATCTAGGGTTTCAATTATGCAAAAGCACATACACTTAGGGTTTCATTGAGATTTCATACAAACAACAAATCCCAAGCACATACATCTAGGGTTTCTCTGAATTTACCAAACCCTAAAGGTTTAGGGTTTTATGACAAACCCTAAAAGATTAGAGTTTTACCAAAGAATTACCAAAACCCTAAATGTCGTTATACTTACAAACCCTAAGTAACCTAGGGTTTTGATAATATATCCTAAGCATCAACAAGTTAGGGTTTTATAGTGAACCCTAAAGATTATGGTTACCGCAGAAATGAACAAATGACAAGAGATATGACAAAGGTAGATTCAATCTAGTGATGGATATTCCTAACAAGAATCTTTTACAATTCAAAACCCTAAAGGTATGATAGTTAGTGATACAAGACATTTTTAAAAATAATTTTAATAATGAAGTTTTTGCAAATCTTATAGTTATAGACATCCCTGAAGTTGTTCCTTTTACAAACCTTGTAAGGTGCTCTTTCTCAATCTTTATGCCTACAACACTTAATGACAAGTACAGCCAGGCAAAACAAAAATTGTGATGTCAGTTTGTCTAGCTAGGGTTTCCTAAGCAATAAAGAAGGACTCCTAGAGCTTCTAATTACAAACTTTGGACAAACCTTATGACTATGAGCTACCTAGGGATTTACAATATTAGATAGCAATTTTCAATATGATGGATACTACCAATCCTAAGACAAGAAGAATATGCAATACATATCGTACATACCTTTTCCTTTGAGCTTGTTTCCTTTTGCACGCTGAAGACAAATTGTTAGATAACCAAAACATGAAAAGTAAAGGCAATACTTACCTGAATGAGGTCTAGATGTCTTCTTTTGATAGATACAGGATTCATCATAATATTTCATAATCTAATCTGCTAGCTTGTTTTGTTTCATGGTGATTTTTGGTTCATTCCTATTCACCATTAATCATGATAACTGAATCTATCTTTTATTAGGAGAAACTAGGCTTTGCTATAATACTTCGAAGTTTTCTATTACTGTATACGAGAGATTCATTGATTTCAGTAGCTTTCTTTTTCCCTTGATTGGTCGACTTACTATCTTGAGTAGGGTTAAACTATGTATGAATACCAATCTTTGATATTGTAACTCCCACAGATTGGACAATGTGATTGTAGCTTCAAATGCCCAAGCCTGATGGTAACCAATCCTATAGGAGGTCTCGGCTTCTTTCCACAAGGTGACTGCAGCGTTTAATATGCAACACAATCTCAAAAACTTGCTTAGGATTTCTATTGAATAGCTTGCACCCTGAATGGATTTCAATTTGCAATGATATTTTCCTTCAGAATTTTGGCACCTTTTGATAATGGCTTACAAATATGACTTATAGTCCTCCAATGATTTTGACTTTTGATCAAGCGTATGTACAGGTGTAGAGACTATTTCAATGCTTTGTCTGGGGTAATTATGCACAGAAATAAAACTACAAAACTTTGCACTTTTGATAGAAGACATAGATACTTTCTACGGTTAAAAAAGTTAGCAATGGGTAGGCCTTATGGTGCATTGACTACTTCAGAACAATCTCAAAACTTCAATGAACTTTAATGACTGAAATGTACATACTAAAGATGCAAAGTTGTGCACAGAAAATTCTGGAAGCTTTGATGGAGATGGCAGACCTTGCTAGGTCTTTGATTTACCTTCGCTCCTATGCCAATGACTATTGCCTTACTTGATCTGCTTGATTAGCCTTTCGCTCCACAAGAATAGTCCCTTTTATGCCCTTGCTTTTGAAGATTAGGTTTGTGGTCTAATTGCAGGAATTAGGGCTAATGAAGGGGACCAAAGGGCTACGTTCTGCTTGCCAATGGATGCGGCTAAGAGAGGGTTGCTTCTTCTCCTAACTGATCTCATGAAACAGAGCAAAAATGCTCTTCAAATACCCTAGCTACCTTTGATAAGAACTGAGGCCTAATCTCTGCAATTGGGCATGATATTTTGCACAAAAATTTGCTCTTGATGTCTCCACAACATCGGTCAAGGGTAATTTACTTCCTAGAAATGGAATGATGCCAAAATTGATCTTCTTGTTGCCCTCTATTCACAGCCATTGCTTTGATACCATGTTGAGAAATCTAGGGCATCAAACAAATTAGATTCTTCAAGTGGATTTCTCTTATTCCTTGACATTTTCTTGTGATTATTCTTTCCCATTTCTTAGTTATTCTTTTCAATTATGTTCATCAAGACAAATGTCAAACAAAGAGGATCAACAAGGACACAAGATGTAGGCACAAGGCCAAGGCAAAATCCCTATGAAGGGGAAAACTAGTCAACTCTTTCTCTAGTAGATTAGATCATGATGAGACACATTTGACCTCTTGACCAATAAACTATATCCAACCACCAAATCAGCTCCTCCTTTCCATTCTTCAATTTCATCTTTATGATCCCTACAATTGATATTGTTTGCAATAATGTATTGGCCTCTGCAACAAGGGTCCTCGTCCTTTTGTAATGGTCTTTGTCTCAAGGATTCTTGGCCCCCTATAGTAGAACTTCGACCTCCTGTAATGATTGCAAAACTTCGGCCTCTTGTAATGATAGCAAAACTTCGGCCTCCTGTAATGATTGCAAAACTTCGGCCTCCTGTAATGATTGCAAAACTTTGGCCTCTTGTAATGATAGCAGAACTTTGGCCTCCTATAATGATAGCAGAACTTCGGCCTCCTATAATGATCACAAAACATTGGATTTACTTTGTTTCTTCTTAGTCGAGCCTCAAAAATTGCAGATCACAATATTGTCTTCAAATGGTCAAACGATAGGGTATAAATAGTTGTTTCCCACTGTACATTTGGGCTGACATGAATAATCCTTGAAGTCGACTTGTCAATTTTCACTTGAGACCGATTTGTAGGCTTGTTTATAGGCCGACTTGTCAATTTTCACTTGAGACCGGTTTGTAGGCTTCTTTATGTTGAGAAGTCTAGGGCATTAGCATTAGGTGATTTCTCTTCCATTAGTGACTACTAGTGAATGTATTTTACTTCTTTAGATTAGGATCTTCTTCTTCTTAGATTATTAGTGTTCTTCTTCATCAAACAATAACCAATGCATAAACATAAATAGACAAGAGACACAAAATGTAGGCTATCAACCAGGGCCAAAACCTCTCACTCTTTGAGAGGAAAACCTGCACAAATTCTTCTTATAGAGATTCCAATTGACGAATACCAAGACCAAGGCCCTTGACCAATTTTAGCCACTCCAAGACCAAGACACAAGTCCTCTTGACAGTCACTCTTCTTGACTCCTCTTCCACTTCGTCCTTTTAGCATCAAGATGTTGTCATCACTGAGATCTTATCACTATCTTGACACTGAGATCTTGTTAAAATTGGCAACTAGGGCCAAACTCCACATGGGTCATCTTATTTATGACAGCCTAAGTCACATGACACGAGGACACGAGACACAGAGGACATGTAAATATGAGTATTCAACACAAGACACAGCGACCCCAGAAACAGGGCACGAGGGACACATGATATATATATATATATACTAAAATATAGTGCCTGATCCATATAGATATGAATAATGATTATATCTATTTAGTATTTAGTATAAACTATTTACCATTTAGTAATTTACTAATTAGTTTATTAATTTACTACATCAATGATGTTCACAATTCAATGTTCATTATTCATGTTATAACTTATGTTATTAACTTCAAACAGGGTCGATCATGTTCAAACTTCACATAAGGTAGTTTATAAATTATAAATTTGTGTTCAAAATTCACTGTTGACAAAGCGTTAATTGAGTTTTCCCTCCCTTTGGACCTCAAAGGTGTATTGAGCAGTGAGCACATGACGAGGAGTTGAGATTTTTATTTCAACATGCAATCTATACGGGGTCATTGGTCATAAAGTGTTGTCACTAGTGCATAATAAAGTTAAGTTCCATAGGCTATAACACAACTTACTGGAAATTTAAGTGCTCCAAACTCTTAGCAAACGACGCAAATTCTCATCTCCTGCATCTCCAAGTCCAAGTCAATGTGAAGTTGTTAACTGTGCTCTCAATGTGAAGTTGTGAGCATTTCGCTCGAATATGATGGAATTCCTCACGCTGCAAAATAAATTTGATTTTGGCAGTGAGCAAACTCAACTTCAGCGACGAACAATGACAAAAAAACCCAAAAATAAACCATGTTACAGGTTTTAAATGTCACTTTTCATGGGACACGTGTCCTAGGAGCCAAAAATGTTAGGGCACGTTTTTGTCACGTTCAAAACGTGTGTCTCGATTGGAGGACACGACGAAAAACGTTTTCGACACATTTTAGGGCACGTTTCATGTCCGACATGTAAAATACAGGACACGAGACCCTAAGGAACGTGTCCTGTGACTTAGATGACAGTTGATATTTTTATTAGATTCCTCTCTCGGAGAGGTGTAGGATTGATCTAAAGATCATCTGATTCTGACATGTACAAATGAAGATATGAATTTATTTTGATTATGGACAAATTGTCAAGGTCGGCTAGCAAACTCATGTAGGCTCAAAAGCCCAATAGTTACATCTATTCATCCTCAACGTTAGCCTATAAATACATGATGCCTCATCCTCATTTGAACACACTTCACTCACTCATCTTCTCTCTCCTACTTTGATTGGGTGCAAAAATCAGATGTTGCTCTCCACATGTGCGAAGGGAAGGGTTTTTCTGTTTTAGCGTTGACCAGATTTGACCAAAAATTTCAGAGGTTGTTTTGACAGCATTAACCAAGCATTGACCTATTTTTGGTGTGATTTTGGGTGGAGGAATTTTGTCCTAGTAGGCCGCAGCTCGGGGCACAAGAACCGAGGCAATCTGACCTCCAATTTGACCAGCGTTGACTGTACTAGGGCTGGCTGCAAGGTTGACTTTTGTTTACCAATTTTGACTGGACTTTTTTAGACTATTTTGCACTAATTAGACTCGTTGTTCGAGACCAAAGTTGACTGGGTTTCACCACTGTTGACCAGCGTTGACTTTTCTGGTTACGGCTCTTTTGCTGCTGTTATAAATTATCAGAATTTGTAAATTGTACCATCTCTCTCTGCTGAACTATTGAAGACTAAAAGAAGATTTGATCAACAGTTTCCCCACATTGGGGTTTGTCCCTGGCTGGTGCCACATCTTGTGTCCTCTTGTCTTGGCTTGTCTTCCACTGTTTATGTTTATGTTCTATCAGCATTTTACTTACATGTTCATGTGATTGCTAAACTGAAATTGATATTGGGCTCTTAAAGAAATTGAAGTAAAATTGCTCTAAAGCATAGAACATACCATTGTTGCCTAAAATTAACATGGTATCAGAGTTGAGGTGAAGACAAAGCCCAAGCATGAAAGAAAGAGCAATCACCAAAGACAGTTGGACAAGGACAAAAGACTCAATGGGTTCCTCATCCTACTTCCCGGCTAAAGACAAGCTCCATGATAAATCTGACTATCATGGATGGAAGATGTCTCTTGATTTGACCTTGGAAGAGAAGTGATGGATTATGTGCAGGGTAAAATCCCTGAGCCCCCTTCAAATGCACCGTCTACTGCGAAGACCAAGTACAATAAGGCTGGAGTCAAAGCGAAGAAGATTTTTCCATTGACAAGCATCTGGTGGCCTATATTTCCGAATTGAAGACCTCCAAGGAGATATACGACAGGTTGGTCGACATGTTCAAGGTTAGTAATGCTAATCAAATTCTCTTTCTCAAGAATAAATTGAATGATAATAAGAAGGGCAAGGGCGAGCACATTCAATCCCATTTCTTGAGGATTATTGAGATCAAGAATGATCTACTCTCTATTGGAGAAGTCATTCCTTACAGGGAACTTAATCTCACCACCCTTGGAGGACTCCCACTTGAGTGGTATGTATTTAGAACCACTATACTCAACAATGATTGAATTCAAGGTTTGAAGAATTGATGTCAATATGCATTCAAGAAGAAACAAGAATGGTGGAGCAAGAAATGCCTTCTAATAGAAGCAATCCCACTGCATTCTCCGCTCATGCCAAAAGGAGGAATAATGTAAGGTTTAAAGGTCATTTCCATGGAAAGCCTGGATCTAAGGGAGGAAGGAAGGGCAGGTGCTTTGTTTGCAATAAGTTTGGCCACTATGCAAGGGAGTGTCCTAATAAAAGGAATACACCTTGATATGATGACTATCATAACAACTCTAGGGGCAACTTCAACAACAACAACAACAACAACGATCAAAGGAATGGCAAGTCCAATGGCAAAGGCAAAAGGAATGCGGGACATGAAGGAAATGGTCGACCCTCCAAGAAATCAAGGAACTCCAGGTATGATGAATCCAATGTTGTTAACAATAAGAAAAAATAGTACTATCGTGTATCGGCCCTCTCCACTGCCTCTCCTCCGGACACTATGGGAGATTGGTTGATTGATAGTGGTGCCTCAAGGAACTTCACCGGATACAAGGAAGCCCTCTCTAATCTGATAGAAAAGGAGACAAACATGGAGATCATCCTTGGAGACGATGCCTCCTATCCCGTGAAGGGAGTAGGGAATGTTACCCTTAAATTGAATCAATGTAACACTATTCATTTGCAAGAAGTACCATATGTACGCGATCTCAAGAAGAACCTGGTGTCCATTTCAGCAATGGAAAATAAAGGATTCAAGGATGGAAAGGTACGTGTTTGGAAAAAAGAAATTTCAAGGATGCTTTTACTCTTGGGTTCAGGGTTGACAGTTTGTATCAAGTTGGAGGAAGTCCATTGGGAGCCATGTCTTGCGACACATCTCTACAATCTGAACTATGGCACCGGAGATTCGCCCATCTTCATTATAAGGCCCTACCCGATGTGAGACAGATGGTGACAGGTATGCCCGAGTTCAAAGTAGAGCATGAAGGTGTATGTCTGGGATGTGCTAAAGGAAAACTTACAAGGGGACTATTCCCCTCAAGTAATAGCAAGACCACAGACATATTGCAATTGATCCACTCCGACATATCTGGCATGATGCCCGTAAACTCCTTGGGAGGATACTTATATTATCTCACCTTTGTCGATGATCATTCTCGCAAGACCTAGATCCACTTCTTGAAGAAAAAGGATGAAGTGTTCACCTAGTTCCGACATTTCAAAGCCTTGATCGAAAACCAATCCAGGAAGAAAATCAAGATATTGAGGACTGATAATGGGACCAAGTATGAATCCAATGAATTCCAAGATTATTGTAGAGAAGCTGGCATTAAGAGGGAGACTACAACGCCATACACTCCCGAGCAGAATGGTGTGGCTGAAAGGAAGAATCGCTCTATTGTAGAAGTTGTTTGTGTCATGCTTCATGATCAAGGCTTTCCAAAGTTTCTATGGGGTGAAGCTACAAATACCACCGTGTATGTTCAAAACCAATGCCCTCATCAAGCATTAGACTCCAAGACTCTCGAAGAAATGTTCACTGGTAAGAAACTCGATGTATATCATTTTAGAATTTTTGGAAGCCCCGTATATTTTCATGTGCCGAAAGAGAAAAGAAGCAAATTGGGTGCATTGGGGAAGAAAAGAATCTTTGTGGGCTATAGTGAAAATTCTAAGGGATATAGAATTTATGTGGCTAGTCAAAAGGAAGTTGAGATAAGTCATGATGTCAGCGTCGATGAAGATATGGCCCTCAGGATGATCAACAACCTTCCTATCCAAAGGAAGGACAAAGAAGTTGACACAGGAAATCAGGGTGAAAAAGAGGACGAAACGATACCTGATGTTGATGAACCTATGGATCCTATTGATCCACTCCCTCATGAGCCTTCTTCCTCTAAGAGGAGACCCTCATGGCTTAGGGAGACTCTCGAAGATGCTAAGAGGCACACTGCACCAAGGGGTACTTTCCGTGAAAGCAAGAAGCCGAACAGGTACCAAGAATATTTGACCGCCATGAGCACTATCATTGAAAATGAGCCTTCATCATTCGAAGAAGTCATGAAGCAACAAGTTGGAAGGATGCTATGAATGCAGAATATGAATCAATTATGAAGAATGATGTCTGGGATGTGGTCCCTAGACCCCAGGACAAATCGGTTGTCACTTCTAAGTGGCTCTACAAAATCAAGCATGGAGCTGATGGAAGTGCAGAAAAGTTCAAGGCTCGCTTTGTTTCTCAAGGCTTCTCTCAAAAGGAAGGTGGAGACTACGATGAGATATTTGCACCTGTTGCCCAATACACCACCATCCGCTCGATCATAACCCTTTTTGCCTCGCAAAGATGGAACCTACATCAAATGGATGTCAACACCGCCTTTTTGTATGGTTCAATCAAAGAGGAATTCTATGTGGAACAACCCGAGGGGTTTGAAGTTCATGATCGGGAATCTCACGTATGTAGGTTGAAGAAAGCTCTCTATGGATTGAAGCAAGCACTCCGGGCTTGGTATGAGAAGATCGATAGCTATCTGATGAAGTTGGGATTCACTAGAAATGAAGTCGATTCGAACATTTACTTTAAGGTTGAAAATGATAAACCTCTCATTCTGGTACTTTATGTGGACGACCTCTTTCTGACAGGTGCATACCCTCTCATTCACAAATGTAAGAGGGAGTTGGCTTTTGAATTTGAGATGAAGAACCTAGGACCAATGCACTATTTCCTAGGGTTGGAGGTCTGGCAAAATCCAGGTGAAATTTTCCTCTCTCAAGGAAAACATGTTGTGAAGATATTGGAACTAGATAACCGGATTCGTCCTATAGGCCCCACGAATCCCGAATCCAGCGTGTCCGACGCGATTCTGCCCTGATTCGTGTCCAAAAACCATGACACATCGTGTCCTTTCCTGACTTGTCGAATCCGAGGTCGTGTCACAATTTTGGCAGCGTGTCCTGTTTTCCAGGACTCGTTAGGCGACAAAAGTGACCTGCACGGGGATGAAAAGGTCGTATTTGGTCATTACAGCCACGCATATTTTCATTTGGCAAGCGTTTTGGCAGCTTAATGATCAAGTCTAGGCCCTAGTATTGATATGCTATTCATGGTAATGTTAAATTTTTAAAGTAAAAGTGACATTCTCCTTAATCTTCATTTTCATCCTTTTACTTAAATTTTTAACATTACCATGAAATGACTAAGGATGTTTGAGAGTGGTTCCGGCCTCATTGGATTTCATATGGAGAAAGTAGAATTTTAGATTTCATTCAAAATCCAGCTGGCTTATCAGTTTTTCAGGATTTTAGGATTCGGGGATTGCAATGTTTCCATTGAATTTTGTCATGTATTAGGGTATGGAACTCGTATTTAATCAAGAGCACCAATCCCTCTATGTACCTTGATGTTAGTGACATTGGCTGTCGAACTCCTGTATCATGACCCTCCTAAAAATGTACGCATCACTCAAACAAAATCTTGACTTGACATGTTATGCTTGTTCTATCTTATGTTATGCTTAAAGGGTGATATTAATGACAAAGATCCCTATACAGATATAGAGGTAATGACAAAGATACCTCTGGATATTAATGCTTAGAGGGTGATATTAATGACAAAGATCCTCATTTTCCAACAAGACTAAAAAATTAGACATTTCTCGTGGTGGCAAGAGGCCCAAGCATAAGAAATAGATAATAGATTGACATGTATTTGAATTTTGTATGTACTATGCATGCTAATAGCTATAGATGAAGATCTATATTTGAAATCAATAAATTTGTATCATTAATTAAAATTTGTGTAAGAAATATCTAATTTTTTATATATATATATATATATATATATATATATATATATATATATTTTAATAAAATAATATATAATGAATCCTATGTGTCCTGTTCTGGGGGGTCAACGTGTTCGAATCCGACACCACGAATCTCGAATCCTACGTGTCCCGAATCCCTGTGTCAGGTGACTTAGTATTGGATATATTTGGGATGGTGGACTGCAAGCTTGTGACTACTCCGATGGAACTTAACTTTAAGAAGTTATGTGGTAGTGATGCTAGACCTGAATTGGGAAATGCTTCTGAGTATCGTCAACTCATAGGAGCACTGATGTTCTTGGTGAACTCCCGTCCGGACATATGTTTTGCAATTAACACAGTGAGCCAATACATGGTTGAGCCTCATCAAATACATTGGATTGTCGCCAAGAATCTTCTGAGATATCTTCAGGGCACAATCACTCATGGACTGAGATACACTATCAGAAATGTGAGGGTACATGGTTATTCTTATGTTGATTGGGCTGTCAGCATGGTGGATTGCAAGAGCACTTCTTGATGTTGTTTTTCTTTGAGTTGCTTCGATATCCTGGATGAGAAAGAAGTAGAAATCGGTTGCCTCGAGCACCTTCGAGGCCGAATAAATAGCTGCTAGTATGGCCTATTGTGAAGCTCTCCGGTTGAGGAAGCTCTTTAGTGTGGACATGTGTTGGATACCACCGTGATCTTCTCGGACAAGTAGAGTGGAATTTTATTATCAGAGAATCATGTGTTTCATGATCGCTCCAAGCGTATAGATATGAGATACCACTTTATCCGGGATATGGTACAACGAGGAGCAATAAGGCTCCATCACATTGGGACTGATGAGCAGGTTGCCAATATTCTGACAAAGCCCCTGGGGAAGGACAAATTCTTGGCCTTCCAAGAACAACTAGGAGTCGTGGAGAGACCCTCTTATGAGGGTCCTATATGAAATGGACATTGAGCTTTGGGAGCTCCGGGGGGCTTGGGGTACTTCTTGGAGCCGTGAGCATCCATAGAGTGAGTGGTTCAGCCTTCCCCTAGTGGTTTGTTGTGTACAGGGTGAGTGGTTCATCCTTCCCCTATGATACCCCTTGGCGACATGTGAGCAGGCCAAGTGGTTCATCATTCTCCTGTCGAGACATCCTACCCATGCAGTCTAGGACTCATGGGAAGTACCTCTCATCTAGCCAATGAGTAGAGAAATGAGGATAGGGACCATAGTACTACCGATGGACGCATCGTGTACTACCGTACTCCCTATGCTAGGATGTCTGATATTGATCTAGGATCAATGGGAACTAACTTCGGGTCAGTAAGAGCGGTATGAAACATTCTCTTTTGATTGGAACTGACTTCGAGTCAATAGAGAATGGTATGATACATTCTTGATCACTTCTTCTTCTTCATAGTTCAGCAGTGCAGAGCAGTACATGGATGGAAGATATGGTACAGATTGGCAGATGGATTAGCAAGTGGACTTCTCCCTTGTTGAGAGGGAGTGTTAAAATTGGCAACTAGGGCCAAACTCCAAATGAGTCATCTTATTTATGATAGTTGATATTTTTATTAGATTCCTCTCTCGAAAAGGTGTAGGATTGATCTAAAGATCATCTGATTCTGACATGTACAAATGAAGATATGAATTTATTTTGATTATGGACAAATTGTCAAGGTCGACCAGCAAACTCATGTAGGCTCAGAAGCCCAATAGTCACATCTATTCATCCTCAACGTTAGCCTATAAATACATGATGCCTCATCCTCATTTGGACACACTTCACTCACTCATCTTCTCTCTCCTACTTTGATTGGGTACAAAAATCAAAAGCTGCTCTCCACACGTGCAAAGGGAAGGAAGGGTTTTTCTATTTCAGCATTGACCAAATTTGACCAAAAATTTCAGAGGTTATTTTGACTATGTTGACCAAGCGTTGACCTTTTTTTGGTGCAATTTTGGGTGGAGGAATTCTGTCCTAACAGAATGCAAATCTGGGCACAAGAACTGAAGCAATCTAACCTCCAATTTGACCAGCGTTGACTGTACTAGGTCTGGCCACAAGGTTGACTTTTGTTGGCCAGTTTTGACTGGACTTTTCAAACTATTTTGGGTTGCTTAGACTTGTTGTTGGAGGTCGAAGTTCACTGGGTTTGACCAAGCTAAATTGAGGAAGAATTCTGCACTGTTGACCAACGTTGACTTTTCTGGTTAGGTATCTTTTGCTGCTGTTATAAATTATCAGAATTTGTAAATTGTACTATCTCTCTGTACTGAACTATTGAAGACTAAAAGAAGATTTGATCAAGGGTTTCACCACATTGGGGTTTGTTCCTCGCTGGTGCCACATCTTGTGTCCTCGTCTTGGCTTGTCTTCTACTGTTTATGTTTATGTTCTATCAGCATTTTACTTGCATGTTTATGTGATTGCTAAACTGAAATTGATATTGGGCTTGTTGACCACTGGAGTGGCACCTGATAATTATATGAAGACTCCATGCCCAAGGATGATCCAGAGGACATCAGTCAACAGAGTTTTTTAACTCTACTTCTATCTTCTCATCATCTTTCTTGTACCCAGATTCCACACCCTACGGGAAATTGTAATAAGTGATACTAGTAATGATGAGTTTTGAGTCTGTCACATGCCTAGGATGTTGGGACTCGATCAGCAAACGAGTACACCTTGGAGTGTTTTTTTTATCTGGTTATTTATCCTTTCTTTTTCAGAGGCAGATAATTTTTTAGGATTTTTCACTCACGTTTTACCGCAAAGCCGAGGTGATGGTTTGAAGGTTGAGCCCCTGACACGTCTTAGTGTCTAGACTCGATGTATACTACCATACTAGATCACAGAAAAAAATTCGTGGAATTTGGTTCGGCCTAAGTAGTCTTTTTTTAGTTTTTTAGATTTCCCGCAGGTCAAAAATTGCAAATAAAATTGTATTTAAATTGTAATAAGTGTAGTCTAGAGAAGTTGTATCGGGTATGAGTAATCAAAATTACACCTCTCATCCTCAACTTTCTACTATGACACATTTTGAGGGGTTAATAAAGTGTATTGGACCCTCAAAACCCACTTTTCCTAAGTTTAGTGGAAAATCTAGCAATTAATTAAGCCAGAAATTAAATAAATGAAGAAAAATAAATATCCACACATGCTAAATGTTGTGGAAATGAGGTGGAAAATTATGGTGGAGTTAAAGTGAAGTTTCAAGGTGATGTGGACTCCTAAAATCAAAGAAAGGACATGTGCTCAAATAAAATCGAATTTCTGGCATTAAATGAAAAAGCTGCTTGGAAATTCGAATTTGTGAAGTTAATGCACATTTGGGAGGATTTGAGAGAATATTTGGTGGAGATTTTTATGGGAAATTGTCCCCACATGGGTTACCACCCATATACACTTGTCATTCCACCATAAAATTCGAATGTGGCACATAAAGGAAGAAGAAAATGATGTCCCCTTGCCAGAATTCGATTTTTACACTTGGCATTGGAGCTTCATTCAACAAATTCGAATTTCTCTTTGGGATTGTCACCTCATGCCACTTGTTTAATCACTTCTACATTGGGATTGGCTCCAATGCCATTTGTCATTGTCATTCTTCATTTGGATTTGCTCCCAACTCTCTATATAATAGAGCCATGGCCTCTCACATTGTAGGATATTGTTACTAGCTATTATGCTTGCGGAAGCGTTGCTGCCTTGCACACTTTCAGAAATATCAATAAAGACTTTGGGGTTTCATTCATGAGGTGTTTCTCCTTTTCGAGTGTGATGAATTGTTGAGCATTGGTATAATTCCTTTTACTCGTGCTTTGATCTAATTCGCTTCCATATGCTCTTGTAGATTTGTTAATGTAGAGCTATCTTGCATTGACATTTGATTTAGAAGTATGCTCTAGGTATAGAATGCTCTAGTTGGTTTTAAATAAATCTCTAGAGTTTCTTATCATTGTTTATTGCTAAATCTATATGGAATTAATTCTTTATTGAAGTTTTGTAGAGGGAACATCTTGTTGGGATTACAGAATCAAGCGTGAGAGGAAGTCTTTGGAGAGACCAACCCACTCTTGATACATTCTTAAAGGAGCTCTCATTTATTCTTTGAACCTTCATAGTTTTATCTTACAAAGTGGTTTTGTAGGGATTTCGGCACATAGCTTGTACACAAGCTGAGAATTTCTAAATTTAAATATCTTTTAAAAAAACATTGTACTTCATTTCTTTCATTTGCTATCTAAGAGCTTGAAGGTGGCTAAGCAAAAACGAGAGTTTACTCTCACTCTTTAGCTTAGCTTTTTGTAAATTATAATTGCACATATACATTTTATCTTGCTGATTTTTCCATTAATACTTAGCTTATTTTGTAGCCATTGTTTGGATTGTTTGCTAACTCTGGCAAATTTTGAAGAGCAACTTCCCGCAACATCTAACAAGTGTCTGCAGGACCTTTGGCAAGTGTTGGGGGTTCGATTTCCAAGGATGTCATGAGCCCTTTTGAGGCCCTTTTGTAAACATATCTCATGGTCCCTTTTAAATTATTCATGAGAATATCTTTGTGCAAATATAAAAATGGTTAATTCAGAAAATCATGGCATGTATTGAGCTAAATTGCATGGTATGGGGAAACAAAAACACGCTGCAAACATGACCCCTTAAAAATTAAGAAACAAGGAAAATATATATATATATATATATATATATATATATATATATATATATATATATATATCATGTAAACATATTTCATGGTCACCATTTAAATTATTCATGAGAATGTCTTTGTGCAAATATAAAAATGGTTAATTCAGAAAATCATGGCATGTATTGGGCTAAATTGCATGGTATGGGAAAACAAAAACACGCTGCAAACATGACCCCTCAAAAATTAAGAAACAAGGAAATTATATATCGATTTCAGAAAATTACGCTGAAACTATGAAGGAAAGCATTTAAGTTTTAACATTATGATTTAGAATACATAAGGATTCATGAATAAATGAGCAAGTGATAAGACTCAAAAACATTTAACTAGGAATCATGAAAGAAATTGGCCAAGTGATACAAAATGCAGGTAAAACATTCCAAAAACAACCTTTATTGTTTATAAATAAAGCTATATATCCAAAATTTTCCTTTTACATATGAGCCTTGAGGCTACAATGTTGTATGTACGAACTATGAACAGTTAAAACAGAAGCTAGTAAAGCCTAAAAGCCAATAGTCATCATCCTCATCTTCATATTCGTCATGGTAAATAAAAGAAGATGCATGTTCTGTTGAATGTTTCAGGGTTTCCTAGACTGATAATTACTTCCAATGATTTTCTTCATTGTTTATCTTGTGTTACTTCATCATTAAGCAATTATACATAGGAAATCTTCAACATTAAAACAATGATGACAGTAAAAACATGAAGAGACAGCCAAACACAAGAAACACAAAATTTACCCTGGGAAAACCCCAAACCAGGGGAAAAACCTAGCAACCTTTTCTTAGAGAAATTTGTCCATTCAACAAGAGATACAATCTGAATTTTCCAGTGAAAACAAATCAAACTGACCAGTGATCAAACAGAGATAAAATTCATCCTCCTGAATTTTCGGCCTCCTGCCTCAGATTTCATCCTCTTCTCTCTGCCTCAGATTTCATCCTCTTCTTGCCTCAGATTATGCCTCAGACTCGTCCTTATGATGATCCAAATTGAATGTCCAAAAGATGGGTCGAGTTGCCTTTATATGTAGAGATCAAGGGAGCCCGAATGGACACATCCCTTGAGCTGCGCCGACTTGGAGCTGACTTTACAATTTTGAGGTAAAATTTATAATTTTAAATTTTCTTCTTTCAAGGCCAACTTGAAATACAATTAATATTTTTCATTTCTCTTCATTTTTGGAGGGCTAGGATCAATTATGAAAACCAACCGTAGCTACAAAACTTCAACACTCCCTATTAGCTAAGGAGGTATTCATAATGACTTCCACAGTTGTTTTCAGGTTGAAAATTTTCTCTCTTCCAGGCAAAGGTTGAATAAGATCAGTTATGTTGATGTATCCATCCACCACATGTTCAACACCGAAACCATGTGGGAAGCATCCCACATCAGCATCATACAAAAAGGCATAAGCTCAACCCACTAGCCAGTCAAACCCCATGACCTAAGGGAGTAACCAGGATCAATCTTTGTCTTCGTAATAATGGTCTCCTGGCCAAACCCCATGACCTAAGAGAGTACCCAAAATCAATCTCCCCAACCATAACCAATGGTCTTCTGGTCAAACCCCATGACCTAAGGGAGGAATCTTGATCTCAATGTCAATAGATTCAATCTCCCCAACCATAACCAATGGTAGCCTGGTCAAACCCCATGACCTAAGGGAGTACTCCAGTCCTAATACTCATAAAGCCAAACTCCATGGCTTCCAGGTCAAACCCCATGACCAAGGGAGAAATCCAAGCTTGATGCTTATAGATGTTGCAACATCAACACTTCCTTTCACCAAGGAAGGCATTCTCGATTTCTCCAAGCTTATCCTAGAAGTACAACAATTTCATCCAGGGATAGAGGCTTTAGCCAACTTGAACATAGAAATACATAGGAGCCTTACTACTCCTTTTGCACCACATGTTATGACCTGTCATCTCGAACTTGATCAAACAATCTTGAAGCTACGCTACTTCATAACGTGCCAAACAAACTACAATATATTTTGACCACTTTGAATTTGTATATCCAACAATTGTACTTTATCATATGAAACATATCTCAATCAATAGTACCATACTGGTACCTCAACACATGTTGTGCCACATGCCTTGGCTCAACCATAAACTGATCAACTTGAATTCATCATCACAACTACTTTCCAAATGTTGAAACAAATATTGCTGAGACAATTCGGGCAGCTCCCTCTGCCACTCAGCTTCATCAAATTTGGATACCATGGGAATGGCCATGGACTTGTTGTCTATCATAAAAATATTCCATCCTTTTTTACTAAGGAGGATTTCATCCGACTTTTGCAATACTTCTAGTCCCAAGAAGTAATGTATCAAATCAAGATCCTTCATTTCAAACTCAAAGATCAGCTCCCTCTGTCATGATTGCTCCCTCTATCACAGAAGCAAATCTTCCTACCATTGTTGCTCCCTCTGTCGCGTGAGTCCTTTTGTTTTCATAAAAAATAATCCATATAATAACAAGATCAACCAAGACTCATCAAATATCCATCATGTTCTGCCTGAGGTTCGTACAAAGTCTTCTTTGGTTTGGAGCAAATTTCTTCTCATAGCTCTCTCCCTCTTCATGGGAGAATCCTTCACTTCATTCTTCCAATACTTCTATCTGTTGCAAAATCCTTGGCAAGTCTTCACGATGTTCCTACAATCCTCACTAGGAGGTCATGGAAAAACGATTATAACCCAGGAAAGAGAAACAAGACAAGAGGCTAGCTAATGGTAAAATAACAACAATGATAATCAAGGAAGAGAGATATAAGATACTTATCTTTGAAAAATGAAGGGAATTTCACAGCTCCCTCTTGATCCTGCTTTCCTGCAAAATCCACATATAAGTTCATCATCCTAGCCTTCATCATCAGCATGTTGTCATTCCTTCAATGAGCAAGGGTATCTTCTTTCAACAGAAGCATCAACCTTCAATGCTTAACCTCTAGCACTAGGGTTTTGTCCACAAACTCAAGGTTTTTCTTAATCATATCCTTCAAAACTTACCTAGGGTTTGTACATCATTATATTCTTTCTCGATAGCTCTTCATTAATGTTGTAATATTTTCCCTTTGACAAAACCTTTATCATAGTCAACATCAATCTCCATGCAAACGAAATGCCCAGGGTGGAGACGACCCTTTGAGAGTTTATTCTAGAGTTCTGCAGATCTCACTTACAAATTATCTTTCCATATCCAAAATGTCCAAATCCATAGAATCTTCATGCCTCTGCATATGTAATGAAATCAATCAAGGATGTCTCATCTTGATTCATTCCATGCAAATGTATCAAGATAAATGGTCCATTATAGCACCAATAAGTAAACAATGGTCCAGACTTCCTTCATGGAGGAGGCATCAACAAATTTTGTCCTTAGAGTAGGACAAACTATTTTAGAGATCTCGGATGGTTACCCTTGGTTCTTCCAAATCAAGTAACTCGGCCTCCTCAAAACCATTGTACCAACATCAATAATTCGACCATGTCCTCAAACTTCTTCAAAGAATCAAATTGCATTTTAGGCTCAAACAGCCCTATTCTTGACAACATACTTGTGTATGATTATTTAGCGTCCTTAACTCCCTCTGTCTTAGAGAGGAACATATTTTGTGGATCAATCAAAGATGTATCAAGATTACCATATTTCTAAAACTTTGCCATATATGTAATCTCAGTCAATACAATCATAATCAATAGTGCAATGCAAGACATCTTCAGCATACAAGATATTAGTATTCTTTTCAAACTAAGTAGCTCGGCTTCTTCAAAACAATGGCAAATCTTTAGATCTGAAAATGACTCGGCCTTCAAGAGAAAATGACTCGGCCTCTTCTTCATCATAAACTTATGAATGCCCTTCCAATGAAATCAAGATGGTATTCCAATATCCTTCCCTCTGATTGACAATAGCCAATACAAAGCATCATTTGTATACTTGTCAAGAGCTTTTATACAAAATCTTTAACTTCGGGATGCCAAACTTAAGACAATAAGGTTATCAAATCAGACATGTACAAATGTAGATGAGACAGTTTATCCAAACCATAATAGGTCAAATATTGGTGCCATAAAACCTTTCAGGAGAGCTTTCTTCATTAACTGAGGCAAGCAATCTACAATTTGAATGATACTTGAAACGTTTCTTGGCATAAATCTGGGTGTTGATGATCCTCAACAGAATTTAGCATACCAATCTTAAGCAACAGAGTCCTTTGTAAATGAGCAGATCACAACAAATCAAAGGAAACAAAGTTCACAAAGTCCTTGTATTCAGAACAGGTCTTAGGCAATCTTCATGTGATCCTTGAAATGGTCCAGACATTGAAAAACTCTTCAACTTTATGAAACATCAGTCAAAATCCTTCTTAATAGAGGCTCCTTTTGTGGCCTGAATGTACAGTGTCTTACAAAAGACTTCTTGCACAAGAGATAGCTCGGCTGACTTTTCCATTGACTGAGGTATTTTGGTCTAAGGCTTTTCAAACCTTCTGAGGTCATCTCTGAGGCCTCTCTGTCCTCTACTTCCTACGACTTCCTTCAGTTCTGTCCACAACTTTATGCGATCCTCAATTCTCCTTTATCCTTTGATATTTTTAGAATGTGTAGTCAAGCACTAAGGGTTTGCTTCAAAGGAAAATATTTGTGACTGCTAGGCACTAAAAGATCTATTAATGTGACCTTAAGACAACCCTAACTAGGGTCGATTTTGACCTCAAGGTATTGGCAATGGCGAAGTTAGAGCTTTAGGACAGCCCAAAGAAGGGGTCGAATATCACTTGAAACAGTGGCTAATGGAACCTCAAAATGTGCCTATATTCTTCCTACTTTGCACTTGGATGATCCACAAAACATAGAGCTTCTTATGAGGATTCGATGCCTATACTTATTCAAGACATTCCAGGGATGCTCTTAAACCTTAACTCTGATTCCATGTTGAATTTTTCATGATTTCCTAGAGTGATAATTACTTCCAATGATTTTGTTCATTGTTTATCTTGTGTTACTTCATTATTAAGCAATTATACATAGGAAATCTTCAACATTAAAACAATTATGACCAAAATAACATGAAGAGATGGCCAAACAAAAGAAATAGAGAATTTACCCCGGGAAAACCTTAAACTAGGGGAAAAACCCAACAAACTTTTCTTATAGAAATTTGTCCATTCAACAAGAGATACAATCTGAATTTTCCAATGAAAACAAATAAAACTGACCAGTGATCAAATAGAGATAAAATTCATCCTCCTAAAATTTCAGCCCCCTACCTCAAATTTCGTCCTCTTCTCTATGCCTCAAATTTCGTCCTCTTCCTACCTCAAATTATGCCTTAGACTTGTCCTTATGATGATCCGAAATAAGCCTCAAATGATCCGAATTGGATGTCAAAAAGATGAGGTCGAATTGCCTTTATATACAGTCATCAAAGGAGCCCGAATGGACACGTCCCTTGGGCTTGGACGACTTTGAGCCAACTTTATAATTTTGAGGCAAAATTTATAATTTCAAGAAATTTTGATTTTCTTCTTCCAAGGCCAACTTGAAATACATTTAATATTCGTCATTTCTCTTCATTTTTGGAGGGCTATGATCAATTGTGAAAATCGATCATAGCTACAGAACTTCAACACGTTCAATAGAGGAATGTTGATTTCTAGAAGTATTTCCATTTCTACTTTTAAGTTCCTCAATTTCATTACAAGAAGAGGGATTTCCAAGTCATAATTTTGGATTCACGTCCCATTCTTTACAAGGCCCATATTCTGGGCCCATACAAATTCTCATTCATGATACAAATTCATTGATTTCAAACATAGATCTTCATCTAGATGTAAGTTTTACAAAGTAACATTATACATACAAATACAATTGTGACATAAATGATAAATCATAATACATATTCAATTCATCAATGATCCAATAGGAGAAAGACAAGATAGTAATATAAAGATACCGTAGTTTTCTCATTAAGTCATCAAAATCAAAATGTGTTATTGTTTACATAGGTAGTGCCAGTGTTTTAAGATTTGGCCAGCTCAGAACCAATTCGGTCGAGTTGGTCCGAGTCAAGGCCTCACCGAGTCGACTTGGCCAATGAACCGGTTCGACCAGCTCAAAAATAACCCGGTCGGCTCGACCGATTCCAAGCCTACTCGGTCGGGTTGGATGACAGCGACCTGTGAATTAAAAAACAACAATTTTTTTAATTTTTTTGCTTTTGGGGGACTTCAAGGTTTTCACGATGATACTTTAATGGTTTTTTGTCCCTAAATAAGTTTATCTCGCTTGATCTTGAGAGGTTTGTTTAGGTGGTATCACATATGTAGTAGAGATTCCTTAAGGGATAGCTTCATTCTTCTTCAAAACCTTCCAATAGATTCTTTGCCCCTTTCTTAAAGAAAACCTAACTTTGTGGCCCCAACCTTGGCCCTCCAAAGATGAGCATCGAGCCTTGAGTTGATTCCACGTGATGCTACACCCCTTGATGAGCCACCAAATGCTAAAACACTAAACTTAAAAAGCTTGGATGTTGGACTATTTGATGATATGCCCAAATGGACTGAAGATGCCCCCTGGCTGGCTTGACCCTATTTTGGTGGATGGTGCCTTCTTCCAAAGCACAGATGACGATGGTTATCATTGAGATGACTTAGGAGGGCTAGCACATCCCTCTTTGATGCCAATGCTTACCCTTAGGGGTGCCATGTCACTCACATGCTTGAAAAGGGTGACATAGGTCTCTCCTAGATGACATCATGGTGGAGGATGAACCTTTTGAAGATGTACACATGCACTTTGGGACTTTCTTGGAGTGAGGAACACTCTTGGACCCTTGTATTAGTTCCTTGATGACTTACAATCTATTTTGGAGGATAACGCCATTTCTAACCTCCTTGGTTATGTGTTTTTGTTTTGATCTCTATATCATCATCATGTATGTATTGGACAGTGCGTTGGGTGCCATTTTGATATAATGGATATATTCATGAGCCTACTTTGATCATATGTTGTCTTCTATGATTCTATCTATATTCTAATGCTGTGTGTTTGGAAGCATGAACGAAAATCTTTAAAATTATGTTTTTTATAAAAAAAAAAATATTTAATGTATTTTTTACAACGACCAAGTCATTGAAATCGAGCCGACCGAGTCGATACGGAGTCAGAGTCGGAGTCGGAGTCGACCCCCGGCCGAGTTGAAGTCGGAGTCGGAGTTTTAAAACATTAGGTAGCGCAATGCCAATGGCAAATAGAAATAGCAAATACAAAACAACTACAACTACAAGTCTACAAGTATATAAGCCTCAACACAGTATGTAGCTCATGACTCATGAGTCATCAATCCTCATAGTCATCATCAAAATCAGTATCATTGTCCTCATCGTCATGGTCACCACCGCTCTCCTCTGCTGTATCCTCCTCCCTTGTATCCAAAGTCATTTCTACATCTCTAGGTGTTGAGGATGACCCCTCTACAATATCACCATCATCAAATGTGACGGGCTCTAGCACTGGATCATTGAGATCCAAGTTGGCCAATGTCAACTCAACACTGTTGTCCGGGCCCATATCATCAGGAAAGACATCCCACATCTTTGTCTTTCCCTTCTACCACTCATCCCTCTGCCTGTAAATAAGAAGAAGGTTGGTGTGCACATACACCATTGTCTCTGCCCTGGACTACTCAAGCCTGCTCTTCTTTACACTGTACAAATTCCCATATGTGCTCCAATTCCTCTCGCAACAAGAGGATGAAGTCACCTAAGAGAGAAGCCTCATGGCTAACTGTTGTAGAGGAGGGCTTGTAGCCCCATTATTTGCCCACCAAGAATAGGGCTTCTTAGCCCCCTTGTCTCTAATCAGATCAGATCCTGCAAATCGACCAATGCCAGTGGAAAATTCTGTAAAGGCATCCTCCACCTCATCAAGGGATTCTCTATCCTGAAAAACCCATTGAATGCATCTTTCCTCCCCTATGAGATTTCACCATCCATGTGAGGAGGGAATCTGCGAGAAGGTCCACCATTTAGCCACTCATGGTTGTAGTATTTTGGGTTCAATAAGTGAGCCAAACAATGTAAAGGTGTGCAATTCTTGTCCCATTTGCTGACAAGAATATCCTGTATAATGGTGAAGAAGGCCTCTGATGATGTCTTATACTCGGGGCACTCACTCTGTAAAATAATGCCCCTCGTAGACTCAATCATGGAATCTCATCCCTCATAAACCTCTCCTAGGATGGGTTGGTCTGTATCTGCAAATCGAAGCAAAGAAATGATAAGATCCATGATCTAAATAAGTAGATCTACCCTCTCCCACCAAGCATCATCTAACACTGTATCCTTCACCCTTTTAGAGGCTACTTGATCTGTCTTCATCCAAAAAGACCAAAACTCTGAAATAACCATGGCCCCAAGAGCGGTCTTGACCTCCCTCAACCTCTTCAACATGATGCATGAAGAGGCAAACCGTGTATCTGCAATCTTCAACAATCATCGATTGTTGTACTCATTGTAGATAGTGAGGGCATTTGTATGATTTTGTACAAAGTTACGGATATGTCGTGCATCCTCAATAATGTAACCAATCCAAAGCACATCAAAAGCAATAGATTTTAGTGCTAAGTTCAATGAATGGACAATGCAAGGTGTCCAAAACACTTGTGGATATTTAACTTCCCCAATCATGCCAGTTGCCTTGCAAACAAGTGCATTATTTGTAATGATTTGCACATAAGAATCAACACCTACATCTTCAATAACTTTAATAAACAACTCACCCATATATTGTGCATCCTTGTATTGTCCAAGTGCATCCACTACTTTCAAGAAAACTGGACCATTCAAGGAAGACACCATGAAGTTGATGAGTGGGTTTCGTGCAGGATCTGTCCATCCATCAGAAACAATGCTAACCCCAGATGTTGGCCATGATGCTTTAACAGGCTCAAGCATTTTTTCCACCTCTTTTTTGCCTTCATCAACAATGTGGTTCTAAGCTTCTCTGACCCAAGAGGCACATACCTTAATGGAGCCCCTTGAGTTAGAGCTCGGCACATCTCAATAAATAGAGGTGAGCATGCAACATTAAAGGATATGAAGTTTTGATAGAAAAAAAGGCAATGGTGAGATCAAGCTCTTCCTGTTTCTCCTTCTGAAAAATCTTGTCCATTGGACCAAGTGAAATTGCCTTTCTTTTTGCTGCTTGTCCCCCACCAGAACTCTCAAATGGGAATTTGTTGTTGCTTTTCCTCAAGAATGGAAGGGGGTCATCATTCTTGGTTTTTTTTATTTTTCAGCCACATTTGCCATACCAACATTGGACTCTCTTTCCATTTCTTTCCTCTTTGGTAAAGGCACCTTTGTACAAGCTCCAATTCCACAACCTAGTAAAGCCAACAAATGACCTTTCACACGGAAATATGTGCTCGTGAAAGTATTGTGGCAATAATTGCATTTCCAACTCACATTGACTCCTCCCTTCACCTTGTTGCTTGGCCCTTGCTCTCTTGTGACATACTTCCACAAGGGATATTTGTTACCTTGAGGAGGAAGTCTTCCCTCAAACATTTGAAGTTGTTGTTGCAGCCCCACTTGCATAGAGGAACACTTGCAGCAGACCCTGATGAAATTGGGAAAGGAGGGGCATCTCCAATGGGGACATTCTTCCCCTTCTTTTGTCCCTTCCCTGCTGCCCTTGATTGAGCCATGAACGCTGTAAAAAAATAAACCAAAAATGCACAAATTTGTAAAAAAAAATGTATATGCAAACTGCAGTAATAAAAATGCAAAAAAATAGAGAGAAAATGCACTTACCTATTGCTTGAATCTCCTTGAAAATGCTCCCACACCCTTTGCTCCTTGCTCCCAAACACCCACAGCAAACTAAACAACTCAATGTGAAAATAGAATGGAGAAAATTGCCTTTAAAACGCCACGCGGGTTCCTAATTTCCTGATTTGAATCTGAAAATCGGGACACGTTGTGTCCCGATCGGGCATGACGTGTCCCAATTTTCAGACTCGAATCCGCCTAAATCGTGTTTGATTCGCCGGATTCGAGACACGACGAGCCTAGGGGATGAATCCAGTTTCACAGCTAAACACTCATCCAAACTAGTGACAAAACTAGTGAATTCTTCCTTCACCTCCCTATGTAGATGAGATGAAAATATTCTCATAAGAACCCTTTTCACTCCATTTGCTACTTCCCTATCCTTATGTGGTGCCTTCCTCTTCCCATTGCTTTGAGTAATAAGGTCTTCACCATAAAATCTTGGGTTTAGGGCATGTGCTAAAGTGTACAATGGAGTGTTAAACTGGTTCCACCTCTCAACCATGATTTTTTTCACTATATTGCCAAAATGAGCATCAACAAATAAAAGTTGAGGAAATTTTTGTGCAATGATTTATGTAGTTTTCTCAACCATGGTATCCATACCATCATAAACCTCTCCCAAGAAATGCTTGAATGTGTGACAACTTCGAAAAAGCTCAAAAGCAATGGATGTGAACTTGAGCAAGAATTCTATCTAGATCCACCACTCATCAAAACAAAATCTACACACCATAGCTCCCTGCTCTCAATCTACCTATCTCCACTCGGCCCAAAGCTGACTCACCACCGTAGAAATTAATGGTTGCTTTATCTCAACAAGCCAACCCAACATGATGAAGTTTGAGGCATATCTTCTATCAACAACTTTAAACAACTCTAACCAGGAGTGTTCTTGAAATGTTGATGGAGACTAGTGGTGGTTGCCGACAAATTTAATTATCTCCCTTGTGTGTCCCATGAGTTCCTTAATCCATCGAACTTTATTGTCAATCTCTTCTAAAATCAAATTTAGATTGTGGATAATGTGAGGAGTCCAAAATTGTGATCATATTTGCTCTCAATAATCAACCCTGCAGCTCTTGCAAACCAATGCATTATCTGTGATAACTTGCACCACCTTAGCAAGCCCTATTTGCTCAATCACTTTGATTAAAATATCAACAATGAACGAAGCATTCTTTATCTCCCCTAAATAGTTTTCGGCCTTCAAAACATTGCTCCTTTTTGGTGAATTGGCAATGATATGAATCAAGGGTTTGCACCTAGTATCTTTTCATCCATCCAAGACAACGCTAACCCCAGAGCTAGTCCATGAAAAACAAATATGTGCTAAAACATTATCAACAAGCTCCTTCTTCTTTTTGAGCAATTTGATTGGAACTTTTTCATAGTTCGACCCCTTGAACCCTTGAAGATCTACGTTAATTGTCCTCACAATGTCTTTCCAATAAGGAGACCGAACCGCATTGCCACTCTTGATTCAGCTTCCACTCTACCTTGAGCACTGATCATTTTAGTGTCTACTCTCTTGAGCTTATGGAATCCTAGCAATTTTTGATGTCGGTTGTTCATGTTGTTGTTGAGTCACTCTCCTCTTCCTTACTTCAAGTACAATCCTTGGCTCAATGTTTGGAGCCTAAGGAGTAGCATTAGCAAGTTGACCCTTTTAAGCCCATCAGCCTCTTCCTGAGAATAATATGTGAGAGGAAAATGAAATTGTTTGTATTAACACGTCAACTCATGTGCTATGCCACCTCACTGATGACTCGTCTACTCTTGCCACTTTCCCACTTACACCTACTGACATGTGTCAACCTGTGAAACTTCCACATCATGCTACTAAAAATATAAATACATAGCAATTCCCCTAAAAACTAGGAAACCCTGAGAATAGATATGGTGACCCTACCATATATAATACGCCTAAAAATAGGCACTGTTAAAAATAACAATCTAACTGCATGCCCATAATATTATAATTATTAGACTCGAATTTGATGGGGAACTCAAATATGTTGTCAACACTGCCATGCCAACACTGCTAAAAATAAAAAAATCCTCAAAATTGGACGAAACCACCACCATAGAACTCAAAACTTAGTGAGGAGTTAAAATAGACCTAACATGTGACCATTGCCCAAAAACAGAAATTCCTCAGAATATCATGAAACCATACTAATTAGATTCTTCTTTCGATAAGAAATCCAAATTTGCAATCAAAATCGACATGCAAGTACTGCTAAAACTAGAAATTTCTTGCATGTTGGCCATAAGTAGCTCATTGGAGTCAAAATCTCACAAGGATTCTAAATATATCATTATTTTTGACATGTAATTCCCTAGACAAAACCTACTAAAAATAATAAGTGCCATCCATGTCACCCGAAGAAGCCTCACTAGAACCTTGAGTTCACAAGGACTCCAAATATGTGATCAATATTGTTGTCCCATCCCTAGAATTTTGTCTCCTAAAAGTAGGGGACTTGCTAAAAATAACAACTCCCTCCAGTCTATACAAAATTGTATCAGGATCATCACTAAATCAATCCTACAACTAGTCTCCCTAGGAACCAACCCCCAACCCATATCTATAACTGTCTTTGAACCTCCATCCTAATGAAATGTGTTGGTAGGGATGTTGAGAATCTGGTGATCTCTAAAAACTATATCCATGAATGACATCTTGTAACCATCAATTCTGTAGACTAGAATTTATGCTTGTATATTAAGAACATGACCTAAAAATGACCTCGACCCCATGTGCCGATCTAGTGGGCAATGCAGTCAACAAGTATGGAGCTCATGTTGATCGGCTAAAAGGGGGTCACATCCATACACATGCTCATCCAAAACAACTTGCTATTACATAACCTCTATGCTACTATCAGTGGATGATGTGCTAAAGTTGACACATGGGAGGCAGCCACTTGGTCATATGCCACTGAGGAGAACACCTATTAGGGACAAAGGAACCCACCAATGAGGCTAATGGGCCCTAAGGTACGAGCACAACTCACCAATTGTGAAAGATGTGTTGGAGTTAAACTAGCAATATCATCCAAACAAGGCACAATAATGAATGAACTTGCCAAATGTGAAGTGATCACCAATGAGGCTAACGACCACCAAGGTAATCAACCCCTGGGCTATCCCCCATATCAGGTGTCGAAATCAATGAGGAGTAACCTATTGAAAGGAAATGATGATTTATTTCCCTCAACCTGAAGTTATCAACAAGAAGAATAAATAATATGGCACCATGTCCCTAGTTTTGGATGGCGGGGAGAACAACAAACTCGAGGATAATGACTTGATGAAGGATGAAGAGACCGGACAATTATATGACTCAAGACTCCTATTATCTCTTCAAACTACCCACCTATCGAAAACAATACTCAATAACCAACAATGAATGGGCCTCACCTAGGCTCAAACTAAGAAAAACATTGGAAAAAGGATAAGTGAACAAATGGCATAGGATTCATAGTTTGACCTTTAGCAAATAATGGACAGCAATGTTATTGACCAATGTGACTTACAAGAAAGACCAGCCAGCCTTATAAAAGGCTTTTATTACACAAGGACATAACATAATATGCCGATATGAGGGAAAATTTCCAGCATATACCTAACTAGGATTGTATGACTGCTAAAGTGAATGAAAAAACTGCACACAAAAGTACTTGATACTATTCTAAACACAAAAATCAGAAAATATAATAAAAATCACCAACTAATCTACAGTCTTTTTCCTTCTTTTCTTAAATAGTATATTAGACACGACCATGATCAATCATCATATGCGAATGACCAATGTAACCATGTAGCCAAGCAATCGGTTAGACGGAAAGGATGGACATAGTCAACCCTCTAATACAACCAATCATGAAGTCTCATGAGCCGGAATTATGTAATCACTTGTTTGTTGCTTAAGAAACTAGTAAAGACTGTCGAATTAAATTTGGAGCATTGTACTTCAATAGTGATCATCAAGAAAGTATAAGAGCCAAGACTCTTAAATTTGCCTGTTGAAACACCTATGCCATCCTAAGCTCAACTAACTCATGATAATCTTGACATCCAAGCAATAGTCGATAAGAGAATCCCCTTGAAGAACAAAATTTGAATGTGGAATTATGGGTGAATGGTAAGGAAGATCATCTTCTGGTTTAACCAAAGTTCCTCTCCCTACTACAATGGTATTTTATCACAATGTTCTTGAACCACTGTGGAGATAGGTGACAAGGTCTCTTGTTCATCCATTCTGCCTAGCTGATTTGTTGCTCTTCCTCTTGAACTTTATCATCATCAATTGAATGAACTAATGAATCCACTTGAAAACTTGGCTTTCAGACTCATATTCATGGAACTCTACATATGACTCAAGTGGTGCAACTATTTGTTCATGATCATCCAAGCATAAGCTCACATTGTGCAAAAGCAATGGATCATGGTGTTTCGGGGCAGCATGTTGATTCTGTTGATTTCTATTTAAGATGATCACCTTATTGGATAACTCTTGCAATAAAATAAAAAGTTGTGCTGCTACCTTAGTGTTCTCACTACCAACTTCCTTCTTCACTTTTTGAGGTGATCTATGTCAATTAATTCAATTGTACTAGAATTTTGTAACATTTTAACCTTATCAAACTGTGTTTATAAACTTATGAAGTGTAAAGCAAAATGCATGCAAGGATTTAACTTCTAATCTAAGTTATGAGAATAGCGAAAACTACACTATAAACTTGTTAAAAGGTGGCGTACGTCCTGGCTCAAGAAGCCCTCCTGGTGGTCGTACGCACTTGAAGAAAACTAAGCATCTAACTATTAATTGAATCACATAGAATGATATAACTCCACTTATCTGCAAATTATATTCAAAGCAAAGAGTTCATACAATAAACTTAAATTCTATTATGTTTTTGCTCTACTGAGCAAAACTGCAATATATAGAGTCTATCATAGTAATAGTCTTCAGAGTCCTACTGTTACAAATTAGGAAAAAATATAATGACTAACAATCTTAATGCTATAATCGGGACTCAAGGTATAGGACTCATGCTTGTTGTGTAACAACATATGAATCTAGATAATCCAAATGTTAGCCATCAAGTCTTGTTCTCCAACGCTTTATCCTGCAATGACGTGAAGATCCCGTTGGAAAATGTAATATGGCAGCTATTAATTTCAATTTTCCTTTAATACTTGCTTGTGAACTTTATTATTCTTCTTGTGTTTCTTTATTAGATCTTCTTCATTAAACAAATATCCAGAGTGAAATAATAAAGATAGAGGACACAGAAGTTAGGCTCCAAGCCAGAGCAAAACCCCTCGAAGGAAAAAACCCAAAAAACTCTTCTCTTCTTATAAAATCTTCAAATGAGACAACAAGGACCCAAACCCTAGACCAAGTCCTCCTCCAAGTACCAAGTTAGCCCTTTCAAGAGAATCAGACCACCAAAGCTCAATCCTGCATCAACCAGCTTCTAGCTACAACTTTGACCATAACTTCGGCCTTGCAACTTCGACCTTGTAGCTGTTGTAGAAACCCTAATCCAGCGTCTTTAAGAGACCCTTCTTTTAGCAATACATATCCTCCCAAGGTCAATGAGGTCAAGATAGAATATTCCTTTTTCCCAACAACTTGATACTACAACTCGGACCTGCAATTTCGGCCTCCTGTGTAGCTGCAAAAACCCTAGAACTTCACAAGTGTGAGAGAGATAGAGCCCAAAAACAAGTCTTGGATTCCTTTTTCCTTCTAGATCTTCGCTCCTTTCTTGCCTCTTCTATCCTTAAATCAAACCTTTTCTTGGAAGAGCGAACTTGTTGGTCAGTGAGTCCTAAATGAGGTCGAATATGCTCCTTTATATATATAACCTTTCCAGGGGGTCAAATTCCCTCATTTAGACCGACTTGCACTTTGGAGGTTTCAACTTTCCAGGACTTTCTAGACTCAAAATAAATTCTTTTACAAGATATATTTTGTCCGAAAGGGTCTTATAAACATGATGTTGACTCTCTTGACTCATGACAATATATCCTATGACCTAACAAACCCTAGAAGCATGAAAAACATGCTTTTACCTAAAAGACCATCAATAAAGAGCATGAAACCCATGCTTTAAAATAATAACTTTTTATTTTCTTCTTTTGTTTGTTACATAAGATACATATGAGTACAACAACAATTATGAAGACCGAAACTAGTTACATTTCCAACACTCCCTCTTAACTAGGGAGGTATTCATAATTGTACAACCAGTACAACATCATTCTCAAACTAAAGAGTTCTCATAAGAAGAGTCAGATTGATAAGCCAATTGTAAGCATCATCATTATGACCAGCATTGTCTTTGAGGCCTAACTAGACAAGCTCAACTTCATTTGAGAGCATTATGCTGGGAGGCTTTACGTGTGATACCACACTACCTCTACAAGGCACATACCCCATCTGGATGTTCACAAGGTATGTCCTTTTAGGACTATTCTTATCTTGGATTTCCATTCCTGAATCCTCAAAGAATATCGGTCCTCTTCGACCACTCTTATCTTGGATACATGTCCTATCCTCAAAGAGTGTTGGCACCTTTCCTTTCTTGGATTGTTTATCCTCAAGGAAACCACAGATGCTTATCCAATCCTCCATCATTCTCTTTCCATGACCTTCACTTAGTCTTACATGAAGAAAAGAATGCACATGTGATGTCCAACATCACTCCCTCTCAACCAGAGAGGATATCCCAGTGTTACTTGGGAGCGGGAGCGAAAGCGAAGAGCGGGAGCGAAAACGGGAGCGGGAGCGACATTTTCAAAAGCTCCTGGTTTGGGAGCGAATCCCGGAGCGTTTTTTATATAATATATATATTTTTTATATTTTGATATATATATGTCAACAAAAACATGTAGAATAATGAATTAGATATAAAAAACATTAAAAAAAAAAAAAAAAAAAACATAGATTGAACCATATAACAACAATCATCTAGAAGTTATAATCTTCATCAACCACGTCCACAAGTTAGTAACGTAGTAACATACAACATATTGAGTCTCATGATTCATCAATCTTAAAGTTTCAAGCTTTCAAAATTCAATATATAACATTTATCATCATTGATCACCAAAGTTGTACTTGTAAGCTAAGTGTAACCATTACAACAAATAATATCTAACATGAAATGAAATGTTATAAAATGAAATGAAATGAAACAACTTTCAACTTTCATGAAGCATCATATTCATAATTCATTACTAATGAGTTATAACTGCCAACTTCAAACTTAAATTGTCATATATTGTTTAAAAAATATCATAATAAATATGAAAGAGTCAATAGTTATAAAAACTACTAGAAACTAGAAAAGAGAAGTAAATTTATTATCTATTTCTTATGCTTGGGCCTCTTACCACCACGAGAAATGTCTAATTTTTTAGTCTTGTTCGAAAATCAGGATCTTTGTCATTAATATCACCCTCTAAGCATTAATATCCAGAGGTATCTTTGTCATTACCTCTATATCTGTATAGGGATCTTTGTCATTAATATCCCCCTCTAAGCATTAACGTAAGATAGAAAAAGCATAGCATGTCAAGTCAAGACTTTGTTTGAGTGATGCGTACATTTTTAGGAGGGTCATGATAGAGGAGTTCAACAACCAATGTCACTAACATCAAGGTACATAGAGGGATTGGTGCTCTTGATTAAATACGAGTTCCATACCCTAATACATGACAAAATTCAATGGAAAAATTTCAATCCCCCAATCCTGAAAAACTGATAAGTCTGCTGGATTTTGAATGAAATCTAAAATTCTACTTTCTCCATATGAAATCCAATGAGGCCGGAACCACTCTCAAACATCTTGAGCCATTTCATGGTAATGTTAAAAATTTAAGTAAAAGTGACATTCTCCTTAATCTTCATTTCTCAAAAATTATTTGTTTCTTTCAAAAAAATTTGCATTTCGAACATTACTACAAAAAAAAATTGCAAAAAAGGAAAAACGTTCCCGAAAACGCTCCTGAAAAGGCAGGGAGTGAAAAAAATTTTAGGGAGCGCGCTCCCGAAATCGCTCCCTTTTCGGGAGCGATTTCGGGAGCGCGCTCTCGAGTCGCTCCCGCCCGGAGTGCGGATTGGGAGCGGGATCGAGGGGGGGCGCTCCCCCACAACACTGGGATATCCCCATTCTCCTTTTGATTAGAAAATAGATCCTTGCTCCTATTTAATGATACTCCTTTGCTCCCTCTTAAATCCAAAGGAGATTCCAGACTTCCTTTCAATTTTTGGAGGTCAACACCACAAGCCTTGTAGCTTGTCTCCATAAGAGTATCAGCTACTTGTTATTCATAGCTACATGGCTTCCTCTTTCCTTCACATCTCTTGTATTGAGCTTGCTTCCTCTTAAGGTATCATGGAGCCATCTTCACTCTTCAATCTTGAGGCAAGATACAGGTCATCTTTCTTGCTTATCACTTTCATCTTGTCATCTTAGATGAAGGCATTATGTTGAGCCTTTCCAAACTTCAAGCTAATCATGGCTTCTTCATGAAAGTGATCTCCCTTGTTGACCTTCAGGTTATCTTCTCGCACTGCTACCTTTCAATCTCAGGATGAATATATCTTTACCTTTTAATTGTCAAGTTTCCTATGTTGAGCTTGCCTCAACATTCTTTATTCCTACAATATCCTTCCAGGTAGCAAAACAATATGTAAACTAGAAAACCAAAATAACATAAAATTAGACTTACCTCATCATGATGACCTTCTCATCCAATCAACATCATCATGGTCCATCTCCATATGAATCTTCCTTCATGCATCAGAGTGCCCAAGGATCAAACTTGATTACCAAGTTAGAACTTTTCTTCCGAAGATTATACTGGATGTTAATAATTATTCTACATAATCTAGAGAAAGCCTTAATTCTTTATTTATGCTCAAGTAAGTCAAATTCTTCATATAATCATACAAAGCATGTTACAAGATTCTACACATATGAGTTTGATCCAAGAGTTACTTGCAATGTGCATTCATATGCTTCTTATTCCATCATCTAGCTGAGTCTACAACCTAACCCATTGCATTCCTTCATCCCTTAGAAGTATTGTTTCCATACTATATGGAAAGTATATTAACCTTGTCATAATGCTTTTCCCAAGAACCTCCCAAAATGATGGTTCTTACAAGATCATGGTGATCCACCTTAGCAAGATGACTACCTCTAACAAAATGTTAGATAATGCCTGGATGAACAATATGCAAAATGGTCTATCTATTTAACTTTAAAGACTAGATGATTTCTACAAAGCAACTTAACCAAGTAGACACATGCTTCTTTCTATGATGCTATAAAATCAAGACTCTTGTAAACAACAATTATTTTCAAAGGAAAGATCAATCTTCATAAAAAGCTTATCAAACATGGAGCCTTATTTAATAGTAAATATCTTTCACATTTTCTTTCTTCGGCTTCTTCTCAGGTTCTCCCATTTCCTCAGTTACGTGAGCCTCACTTCTTTCCTTTCTTTTGTTGTTCTGTTGGCTTGGACAGTCCCTCTTAAAGTGTCCATATTCATTGCACTTAAAGCATTGAACCTTGGACATATCTTTCTTCTTGGACTTCCCAAACTTTCCCTTCTTCAGCTTCTTGACTCGAGCTATAAAGGCTTGAAATTGTTCATCTGATCCAATGCCATCCTTTGCCTTGATCCTAGTTTCTTCCAAGATGCATTGAGCCCACAACTCATCAAAAGGATTTGAGAGTTTCTTAGAATAGATACTTGTTGCAAAGCTGATCCATTCTTGTGGCAATGCATCCAGTGCACAAATGGTCATTTCTGAATCAAAAATTGTCTCTCCAAGCCCCTGCAAGTGATCTCTTAATTGAGAGATCTTCATTAGAAAGGATGCCATGTCCTCATCCTTTGATTTCTTCATTCTATATAGCTTATTTCTCAAAGACATATTTTGTCTTAATGTATTTTTCAAAAATAGTAAGTCACATCTCAATTTGGAAGTGACTTTCCAAAAATAGAAAGTCATGTCTAAATGATCAAAGATGATCTTGACATATGAAATCCACATTAAAATCAAATCAATCATGATTATACATGTCAAGAATTAATATTTTTATCCTTACTAGTATTATTATTATTATGATACTATTATTTATAAAATAGTCTAAAGTCATTCACCTTTAATAGGTTAATAAAATCGAATTTTCTCATGAAATAAGTAAATTAAATTAAGAATCTCTTACTTGAAAAATCGAACCTCTCTCTTGGAATAAAATAGTAACTCCACACTTAAGAGAATGTAACCCTCCCTCACTAATTCAATGTATGGCAAAAGTGTAACTCCTTATTAAATTCACTTGTAACTCCCTCATTCAATTCGATTTGTAACTCTCACCAAATATTCTTTCATGTCTAAGTGTAACTATCTCTCTCCCTAATTCGAATTGTAACTCTTCAAGACAAGTGTACCTCTCTCTCTCTCTATTCTTCGGATGAGTTACACTTCTCCTCAAGTAACTCTTCCATCATGGAATTCGATTCTCATATTATTGGCTCAAGGCATGAATTGAGTGTAGCATATCCATTGTGAAGAAAGAGAGCAAGTGTTAAGTGTGTGCAAGAGAAGTGTGAGAGTTAGTGAAGAGCTAGAGCAAGTGTGAAGAACATGATCTGATCAGAAGAAGGAGATCTTCAAGTAGAGAGCAAGTGTATTTCTACTACAAGTTGATCAGACATTGGTGACTTTGTTCATTCTCATTCTCTCTCTCTCTCTCTGTACTCTGTTGAACAATTGAAGAAATCTAATAGAAAAAGAATCATTTGGGTTTCCCCCTTGAGGGGTTTTTGCCCTAGTCATTAAACCAAAATCTCAGTGTCTCATATTTGTGTTTGTCTGTCTTCATATGATCCTTAAGTTTATGTTCTATCTAAAATCATTGATCTGAAAAGTTTTGAAGAAGAAATCTGCATCCTAAGTAATTGTAACAGCATATAGCATTCACTTCCATTCAGTTTTCTGCAAAGTACATTCAATTTTCTATGAAGTACAATCAGCGTTCTGCAAATTACATTCAGTTCCATTCAATTTTTTGCAAAGTACATTCAGTTTTATGTATAGAAATTTCAAGTTTCTGCAAAGAAATTTTAACATTATGCATAGAACTTTCAATTTTTAACATAGTATTAGAACTTTGGTGACGACAAGTCCAAGGAGACCAGAGATCACCTGAAGAGACCCCATTTGTTGCCAAAGTTTCCTGATCAAGATGACTTCGTCCTATTTCAATGTAGAGGAGAAGTTGAATGATGCTTCAAACTTTGATCAAGGAAAGCAAGGCCAGATATCACTCTTGAAGAACATGAAGTTCTGGAGTATGTTGAAGACATTGTAGTTGATCCACTAAAGAATTCAAGTGTTATTGTCAAATCCAAACATAAAATGGTAAAATCAAAGCTAGAAAAATTATCCTTGATTCTCTTAGTGATCATCTCATTACTTATGTTTTTGGTTTGAAGAAAGCTAAAGAAATGTATGACAATCTAATTGGCATATTTTCAATTAGTAACTTGAACCAAATTATTGTCTTGAAGAATCAGCTAAAGGACATCAAGATGAACACAAAAGAAACGGTTCAAGCATACTTCCTGAGAATAACCAAAATCGGGAATCAACTGTCAATAGTTGGTGAAATTGTACCCGACAAAGAAATGGTGTTGATTGCGCTAGGAGGCCTTTCTCCTATTTGGGAGACTTTTATCACCACCATAAGTAATATCAAAATTATTCCCACATTTGATGAGCTCCTCGGAAAGTGTATATAAGAGGAGGTCAGAATGATCTCAAAGAACTTAGAATTTAGCAAAGACGTAACATTTGATGAAAATGTGGGGTGGCAAGAGTGGGAGGGATTCTCATTAATCTCGAAGGAATCATTGAATATAGATATTCTTGGGTGCTTAAATGAAAGACCAACAACCAAGCAGAAGTGTATGGCTTGTTCCTAGGCCTCACATTGGCTCAAAAGAAGGGCATAAAAACAATACAGGTATTAGGGGACTCCATGATAATTATTAGGCATATGATCTATGCTTCATCAGCTAAAAACACTACCTTAAACCAAATAATCAAGAGATCCCAGGGGTTGATCCCCTCCTTCGAATTGGTGTCTTTCTTCCATATTCTCAGAGGAAATAATCACGAAGCTGACAAACAGGCTAACCATGCATGCCAGTTGAGAGAAGAAAGGAGCATTGTGAATGAGGTCGTGGGCACGACTAGCATCCCATAAGTGTGTTGATGAGATACAAATTCTAGATTGTGGAGGTTTCTCTTAGCCTTGCAAGGAAGTTAACAAACTTAAGAATTGGGGATTTTGCTTTTAGATTTCTTAGGGTGGCTAATTGGCCTCTCCTTCCTCCCCTTAGCCCTCCCCCTATTCTTCCCCTCCCCTCTATTTCCCTTCTTCCCTATTTATCCCCCCATCCCTTCCCTCTGCCATTCCCCTTTCTTTTCCCCGTCGCTCCCCTCTCCCATTCTGTCCCGCCTCCCCTCCTTACCGTCATGTTCCCCACCCCTACCCACCTCATCCCCCTGCCCCTTGGGCCCTGTCACATCACTCCATGCGAGCCCTGGCCTATCATGGAGCCTCGTGGCAGGCGCGTCCTTTGCTTACACCTGCGACATGTCTGTGATCGTCGCCCTGGTACAACACTTGTTCATGGAAGGGACCTCTACGTGTGTATTCAATTCCCACGCCCTGGTTCTTGGTGCAAAGGTCGGTGCACCACCTTGGGTGATTGCAAGATAATGGGGATTTCGGAGCAGCATTTAATTCTGGAGCATAGAACGGCCCTGATTGCTCGTGGGAGGAAGCTTAGGATGGGAATGATGGACCAGGAGCAGAACTAGGAAATCATGGCGAACGACTAGGAATTTATGGAAGTACATTGGGATCTCAGCTCCATCAGCTTCTTCACATGGTACTGCATCATCACACAATCCTGCAGCTGCTATATAAGGAATAACGATATGTTCAGTTTTCATGGTCAAGGTTATTTTCTACGAAGGCCTGGCGATTGAAGTTGAGGTCGCTGTGAGTCAGTTGTTGGGTCTGGGTTGAAGGGAAAAAACTCAAGGCGTCGGATGAGCCTGAGATTTCGAGTGGGAAGCTTCAAGGGGGCGCAGGTCTAAGTGCAATTGATGGTCTGAGTGTCATTGCTAGGTTGGGTGTTGTTATTTTGCTAAATTGGGAGGGGGTTCTGGTCCAAAACCTCGGGGAAGATTTGAGAGTAGAACCGTAGAGGGAAGTCTGTTTGAATACGGCATGTTGACCACTACGAATCAACGACCCATAGCAATACACCCCCTTTTTCGCAAAAGGGATAGTACCTGATCGATGTATCTGTGTCGTCCAACTATCATCATCAGCCTGACTTCCAAGATGTTATGTAAACCCATTTTGCATGTGTATAATGTAAATAATCTCAGCAGACTCGTGTCATGTAAGTAACAACCTAGGTAAACCTACCTTTCTAGTGACGATCTCCATTCTGGGAGGTTTTTTGTCTCACCGATCCATTCTCAAATGGTCGACAGAGTTTTCCCCTCCAGTCTTACCCCAAAAGCTGGAATGAATTTTGTCGCTGGGATCTTAGGCGAGTCTTAGTGTTCTAGATCGAGTCTATGTAAAAGTGATTTGGGAATAATCCTAACTATTTGGTTAGGTTATTTTATTACAAGTTGTTTGGTCTGTTGGATTATATTTGTATCACAGATATGGGTAGTATGTGAGGGTCTATTACAAATGGGTTTCCCCCCTTATGATGTAAAAGATTATGAAAATCATGATGTAAAGTGCCTTGAGGGTTGGAAAAATAATTTATCCTCTCATAGGTTAATTAATTAAATTTTCTGCCCAAAAATTAATTAAAATCCTAAGCCAAAAATTTAATTAATTCTAGGTTCTAGGCAAATTTAAATTCTCCAAAGGCATAATTCGTCGGTCCTAAAAAATTAAATTTTAAAAGGTCCCTGGACTAAGGTAAATTAGTTATTCTGATAAATTTTAAACCTTTGACCCCTGGGGGTTAAGTCAAAGTCAGATTTTTTGGGAAATTAACTCAAAAAAATTATTTTTGAGTTAATTAAAATGCATTTAATTAAAATTTTCTAATTTCCCCAAATATTTAAATATTTCGACGGATGAGATTAAAAAAAAATTAATCTTGATCAACGATCGAGATTGCTTTGACGAGAATCACTCGAACTAGTCGTTGGAGGATTTATCTTTAAATAGGAAGTCATTTGTCAGTCGATTCATCCGATCTCTGAGTCGTGTGCTTAGCAAGAAGCTCTTGTGTAATTTTTTTCTGGATAATAAAGAAAGACTTTGGAGTTAAATTCTGTTGGTGTTACTCTTCATGGGAATATTATAAGATGTGTTGTTTTCATGCATAATTTTTCCTAAAGCCATTGATGATAGCTTTTGAAGAGTGATTTGAGTACAGGTATCTTGCTCAGTCGCTGGGATTTGAATAATAATTTAAATTTTAAACGTAATAGCATGTATTTCAATTTGTCTTAATTTTATTATTATTTTATCGCTCTATTTTTATGGTTGGATTGAGTTTTGCAGAGAAATCTTGATTTTAGATCCTCGGGTGTTAGGGGAAGTTTTCAGTTGGACCAGCCAACTCCTGATATGTATTTTCTGAAGAGCCCAGCTAAATAAGCTCTGAGCTTATCATAAGATTTTCATTTTGTGATGCATGAGGGTTTCGAGCTAGCACCTCCTTTCAAAATTTAAATTTTTTTAATCATTGTGCTTATCTGATAGATCTGCTAATTAGAGCTATTAAACACTAGATCAAGGGAACGGAGTTGGACTCATATTCCTCTTGATCTATTCCATTGTGAATATTGTAGTTTATTTGTATGTAGTTAATTTTCACTATCCTTTGTATAGATCTAATAGTTTGTAAATATTTTTATTTATTTATTTTGTAAATAACTTTAGGATTTCAACATTGTAAATATTTATTTAAGTTTTCATTTTATAGTTTAAATTTCTTTTAATTTTTGAAGTTCCATTTTTTGTCCCACATTCAAAACTTGAAAAAAAAATCTCTAATTTGTATCTACACATACTAACCCATTGCATTTTAAAATTCCTTGTGTATATATAATTTCTTGTTTTTATTTTTTATTTTTTTGTAAATATTTTATTTTAATATTTGTAAATATTTCATATGTTTTTTTTTATCATTTTTTCATGTTTTAAGCCATTAGAAGCCACCAAGCTCCTCGCTCTCCATACAGGGTTCATAAATTTTTCTTAAAAGCTCTCGAGTTTTAACTGCTGCCGTGAGCCCTTTGGGGTTCAATTCATATGCCCTGGTTTATGGTATAACGCTACTGTTTTGCAGTTTGAAAACTAGCATCCCTTTTGGATGGTTAATCTGGCAGTTTGCCAGATTTTCTCTCACTGAGTTACAAAGGGTTTTGTTCTCTGGTTTGAAGGTTATTTTCATCATTTCGAGAATTTATAAATTTTTTGCATTTCATCCATACTGATATGATCCTAACTCCCTATTGCTTCATCTAATTCAATTATTTGCAAGGTTTGTTTTTTTTCCAAGGATTTGAAATTTTATTTTCGTTGTGATGATAAATCGCAATTTTGAGCATAAATCTCATCCATTTTAAGTGCAGAGCTATTATACATTGATCAGTGGCAGGAAAGGCCTAATCTGGAGCCCATTCAAACCATATTTGATAGCAGCAGGGATTGCAGACCCCTAAGAGCTCTAGCCACAGGCCTGGCTTTGTTCAAGGACTCTAACCACAACACTTTTGGAGGTCACAGTTTGTTTTTGGGGCTTGGCATTGGTTTCCAGTGAATTTTTTTTTATTTTACCAATCAAACTTGTTTAAAAGGCTCACTGTGTTTGGTTGGAAGAGTTCTGGGTACTTTGAGGAATCTCACTAATCTCTTGGGGCTAAGTATTGTGATTTGACTTATCAAATCAGTCATTAAAAGAGGGCTGCTAACCTTTGAGGATTGCTCTTCCTCTCCTCTTGGATGTCATTATCTTTCCAGATTTGAAGTGACTAATCACACTTGAAAGCAATAATATTGAGCCATAAAATAATTGAAATTTGCCATAAATTATAAGCATCACAGTTCCTAATCTCGCTTGGCTGCAAGCTCTTTAGTGACTGTTCATATTCTTCAAAGGGTTGATCCTTGTTGACAGTGGCACCTTTTAGTTCTTCTAACACCAAATTTGTTATTGTGCATTGATGAATGTCTTTTGTGGATTGACATATGCTACAGAAATCTGATTCCATGCTACAGTCATTATCTAGCTCTAGAGTTTGATTGTTGAGCTTTGGTTTGATTATTTGTGTTTTTCTGATGACTTAAGGGCTGAATTATAAATTGTTTGGGTTGAGTCGCAAGCAATCATATGACTGATTTCATCTGCAACTTTTGAGATTGTTCTATCATATCGGAAAAGTGTGAAGGCCCTGAAGGTCTGGTACATATTTGCACTAGTCGTTTGTGCATCTTTTGGCAATTCATAGTTACTGATGTTTGCAGCGTTCAAGATCTCTCTGATATATCATTTGGCATTATTGTTGCCATTCTGTCATTGAAGTGCTTCATTGGTCACTCTTGCTTAAACCATTTGCTCTAATTGCTGCATCACATGAGCAATTTCATCCATTAATTAGTAGTGTTCTTTTTGCTGCATTTCATAAAAACTGTGGTTCTTCTTAAAATCTGATGCAAATTTTTAAAGTAGATCAGAATTAATTGCATCCTCATATTTGCTTGTGTCATTCTTTACTTGTTCTAACTGTGAAACATATCTTGATTGGCACTGCATCCAATATCATCATTCTCTGCTCCAGTAAACAGTCCCAAAGCACCTTGTTGGATACCTATGATATTGTGTTCTCATGGAGCATAATGTTTGCAGCATTTAAATTTAATTGATAATTAAGAGGATGAATACATAACTAGGGCTATCTCAATTATATTATTTCACAAACTTGGCACATCTTGTCTAGCATCACTTCATATTGATATTGATCTTGCACTTTATCCTTCCTTGCAGCAGTACTTAACTTATAGCTTGAAGTATCTCTCATCATAAATCAAGTTCCTAAATTTTTTTGGGCATTTTCATTTAAAGGCACTAGTCTCCTATTGTTTCATTGTTAAGTATCTCATTAATCTAATTGATCTCACATTGCTCAACTAAATGATTCAACTTGCCTCCTAATCCATTCAAGCTACCTAGAGAAGGAGAAGTAATTGCTCTGCCTCAAATCTCCTAGAGCTTGTTGTTCCAACAAGTTTCCCCTTTCCATCTACCCTTAGGGACTACCCTCCTTGAACTAGTTAGGAGAGAGTCTACACGGAGTGAGTAGGGATCAGGGTGACAACCCCTACTTTGAGCGTTGCGCCTTAGGTGTACACATTGGGCAACAACACGGCTGATTTTAAGATTATTGTTGGAGAGAATGTTTATAAACTTCTGAACTTGAGGGTGTCTTGGGTCAGGACCTTGGGGCTTCGTTGGAGGCCAGTGAGGTGGATGGGATGGTGGATGGTCGGTTTCGGGAGCGGTGGGACAAGAGCATCTCGAATTTGAGCTGGAGTGACAGAAGGTTCTTTGACATTCTGGGAAGTCTGAAAATGGATTCGAGTGTGCAAAGTACAGAGAATAGTTCTCGGTCAAGCTCTTGGGGCAGTCGCAGGTCGGGGTCAGGGGGGTCGCAAGTGGGAAATTATCTAGCTGGTAGGAGAAATCAGCGAACCTACATCAATTGTGTGCAGGACCACATGGAATTCAGGGAAGGCCTGGCTGTATTGCAACGCAACATACACAATCAGCAGCAAGAGAACCTGACTATGCAGGAGAGACAGCTGGAAAAGAGGGAGTGTATTCGTCAACTAGAGGATGAAGTGGATGCACTGCGGCAACAAATTGAGCAGCTAAAGCTCAAGGTTGAGGAGAATAGCAAGAAAAACGAGGAATCCACTAAGTTGGACCAGAACAAGGGCACCAAAGAAGTCTCCACTGGCCTGGACCTGAACAATCCAGCGCCAATGGATATTTAGTCTTTATAAGTATTTCTCACTATTTTTATATGGCACAATGCAAATGTAAATATTTAATGCTTCAGTTTTGTCGAATTTATAGTTATAGGAGCACTGGAATGGGGAATTTTTGTGCGAAGTACAGAGAACACTTATACAGCAGGACTGCAAACCAAATGATGTATCATCAGCCCTTAGAAGGCTTGGAAAAACTTTGTAAAATCCTGGTTTTGTTTGCGAACGAGCGCGCTATATTTATATAAAAAATCTACTAATTCTAGTTAAAAAAAACATTTGATGAAAATGCAACTCTTAGAAAAGCAAGAGACTCTCCTCCTCTTGTCATTGCTGAAGGACAAATTGTTAATGAAAAAAAGCCTACACCTATGTCTGAACCAGAACCTGAGAATGAGCTTGCTAATAATCCAATGTGTTCCATGGATCCTCTAGATCCTCCACCACATGATCCTCCTACCAGAAAGAGACCACTATGGCTGCGAGATACCTTGCAAGATGTTGAACAACATGCTGCCCCAAGAGGAACGTTTAGAGAAAGTAAGAAGCCAAGTCGGTTTCAAGGGTATGTTGTTGCCATGAGCAACATCATTCAAGCATAACCATGCACCTTTGAAGAAGTTGCAAAAGAACAAGTCTGAAAAGATGTCATGACTGAAAAATACGAGTCCATCATCCAGAATGATGTCTGGGAAGTGGTTCCTAGACCTCAAGGTAAATCTGTTGTCACTTCCAAATGGTTGTTTAAGATTAAACATGGTGCAGATGGTAGTATTGAAAAATATAAGGTTATATTTGTAGCTAGAGGTTTCTCTCAGAAAGAGGGAATAGATTATGATGAGATTTTTGCACCTATAGCTCGATATACTACTATTTGATCTGTTGTTGCCTTAGCTACTAGTCAGGGATGGACTCTTCACCAAATGGACATGAAAACTGCTTTCTTGCATGGCTTCCTCAAGAAAGAGGTATTTGTGGAACAACCACAAGGCTTTGAAGAGCATGACAGGGAAACTCATGTACACGTACTGAAGAAAGCCTTATATGGGTTGAAGCAAGCTCCAAGAGCTTGGTATGCTCGCATTGATAGCTACCTGATTAAGTTTGGTATCATAATAAGCAGTGCAAACCCAAAACTCTACTTCAAGACAGTCCAAGGTATACCTTTGATTTTGGAATTGTATGTTGATGATTTATTCTTGACAGGAGGAGAACCTCTTATCCTCCAGTGTAAGAGGGAGTTAGCTTCTGAATTTGAAATGAAAGAACTTGGTTTTATGCATTGCTTTCTAGGTCTAGAGGTCTGGCAAAGACCTAGTGAAATTTATCTTTCTCAAGGAAAATATGTTGTTAAGCTTCTTGAAATATTTGCTATGGTAGAATGTAAGTCCATGCATACTCCTATGGAAATGAACTTTAAGAAATTATGTGGCAAAGTTGCAAGATCTAATCTAGTAAATCCCACAGAGTACAGACAACTCATTGGTGCTTTGATGTTTTTGGTAAACACTAGGCCTGACATATGCTTTGCTGTAAACACTTTAAGCCAACATATGATTGATCTCTTTCATACCCACTGGATTATTGCAAAACATGTACTCATATACTTGCATGGAACTATCAATCTAGGATTGAAGTACACTACTAAAAATGTAAGACTTCATGGATATATTAATGTTGATTGGGTCGATAACTCTACTGATAGAAAGAGCACTTTTGGGTGTTGCTTTAGCTTGAGATATGCCATGATCTCTTGGATGAGAAAAAAGCAGAAGTCTGTGCACCTAGTACAGCTGAAGTTGAGTACATTGCTGCTAGCATGGCTAGCCGTGAGGCAGTTTGGCTAAGAAAGCTTTTTGGGGAACTATTTGAGCAAGTTCCAAACACAACAATTATATAGTGACAATAAGAGTGGGATTCATATTGCAAGCTAAAGCATATTGAGATCAAGTATCACTATATCCGAGATATGGTGTAGAGAGGAGCAATGAGGCTCCATCACAATTCCACTGATGATCAGATAGCTAACATCCTTACCAAACCTTTACCGAAAGGAAAGTTTTTTATTTTTAGTGAGCAACTTAGACTCATGAGCGTGACCCTTACGAGAAGCGATAACAGCTAATCGAGAACACTGAGCTGCCTTTCCCACCTGTCAAAGCTCACAAGATTAGGGAATGATGCCGAAAAGCTCCTGAGGATGAGGGACCTCTTGTGTAGTGTGTGCCACAAAAGTTGGCCTCGGTATGCATCTGATCCACAGTCTGGGACGTGGGAAGAGCCACCTATCTGGCCAATAGGTGAAGTGAGACTTGTCTGTGAGACTTGTCTGTGTGACTTGTTTAAGATGCAGGTATTCCACCACTTGATGTTTAATGAAACTTGGTTGTGTTTGATTCTTGTCTGTGTGACTTCTTTGAGACTTGTCCATGTGATGATCCTTTCCTTTCCAAATTTGTGTCAAGTGAATGATTCTTCTTTAGATTGTGACTTCATTGTTACAGATGTTATAGAGCAGAGTTGAACTGAGATGAATGAAAGAGATCAGAGGAAGCAGAGATCTTTGATGCAAAAAGAAGTTCCTCCCTAGCTGAGAAGGAGTGCTAAAATTTGACAACTCAGGGATGAATTTCTCCTAAAAGAAAGCTTATCTTTCAGTTCTGTTTGAACCACCTATAATAAAATTTCATTTCTGGCAATTCTAATATGACTTTCCAAAAATAGTAAGTGGCATCTCAATTTGGAAGTGATTTTCCAAAAATAGAAAGTCATATTTAAATGATCAAGGATGATCTCAACATATGGAATCCACTTTAAAATCAAATCAATCATGATTATACAAGTCAAGAATTAATATTTTTATCCTTACTAGTATTATTATTATTATGATACTATCTCTTGGAATAAAATAGTAACTCCACACTTAAGAAAACGTAACTCTCCCTCACTAATTCAACGTATGGAAAAAGTGTAACTCCTCCTCATTAAATACACTTGTAACTCCCTCATTCAATTCGTTTTGTAACTCTCACCAAGTATTCTCTCATGTCTAAGTGTAACTCTCTCTCTCTCTCTAATTTAATTGTAACTCCTCAAGACAAGTGTACCTCTCTCTTTGTTCTTGGGATGAGTTACACTTCTCCTCTAGTAACTCCTCCCTCATGGAATTCGATTCTCCTATTATTGGCTCAAGACATGAATTCATGTTGTAACTCCTCTCATTTCGCATATTTTTAAGCAAGAGCAAGTGAGAGTTGAGTGTAGCATGTCCATTGTGAAGAAGGAGAGCAAGTGTTGAGTGTGTGGAAGAGAAGTGTGAGAGCTAGTGAAGAGCAAGAGCAAGGGAAGAGTTGAACCTGTGTGAAGGACATGATCTGATCAAGAAAAGGTCTTCAAGCAGAGAGAAAGTGCACTTCAGCTACAGGTTGATCAGACATTGGTGACTTTATTCATTCTCATTCTCTCTCTCTCTCTCTCTGTACTCTGTTGAATAATTGAAGAAATCTAATAGAAGAAGAATCATTTGGTTTTCCCCCTTTAGGGGTTTTTGCCCTAGTCATTGGACCAAAATCTCAGTGTCTCATATTTGTGTTTGGCTATCTTCATATGATCCTTAAGTTTATGTTCTATCTAAAATTGTTGATCTAAAAAGTTTTGAAGAAGAAATTTGCATTCTAAGTAATTGTAACAGCATATAACATTCAATTCCATTCAATTTTCCGCGAAGTAAATTCAATTTTTTGCAAAGTACATTCTATTTTTTGCAAAGTACATTCAGCTTTCTGCAAAGTACATTTAGTTCCATTCGGTTTCTGCAAAGTACACTCAGTTTTCTACATAGAAGTTTCAAGTTTCTGCAAAGAATTTTTTAAATTTTGCATAGAACTTTCAAATTTTAACAGTTGGCCTTCTTCAATTTTGAATTCTTATTGTACTAGTAATACATCCTCTTGAGCATTTTCTGATTCTATGCTTTGAGTTTCATTTTCATTCTTAATATGCCTTTCCTGGATCTCAAGCTTTGTTATTTCTTGTTTCAATGCTTTTATTGTGTGAGAGACATCAAATGGTGGATCATATCTAGGAGATGGCATTGAGCCATGAACTAGAGATTTTGGCAAACCATAATCAAGGGAATAATCACGAAAATGTGAAAAGAATTGGTGTACCTTATCTTGTTGCGCTTCTCTTTCCAAAGAATTAATATAATCATCGACCTCTTAGTGAAGGCTGACAATTTTTGGGCTTCCTTTCCTTTTTTCTGGTGTTGATGATGCAGGAGTGGATATCTTTGATACTTCTTTATTGATCTCTGTTACTTCAGTAGAGACAGAGTCAATCACTAACCACTTCTCTTCTATTGTTATACTACGAGATACTCTTCAATACTTTACTTTGCATTCAAAATCAATTTCTTCTTTAGACCCCTTTCTTTTATCACTTTTTTGTTGAAGTTTTCTTTACAACCATATCTTGCTTTGTCTGTGTTACAAGGGTTTAAAGGCTTGTCATTAATGGTGGTTTCTTTACCCTTAACTTTATAATTTTTCCTTCTTGAGCTCTGGTTCGAATATTTTGCTGATTCAAACCTAAAGTTTTCTTCTTGACTGGCTTAAGGTTTGAAGATTCAACTAGCTCCACAAAATCAAGGATTGGAGCTTCAACGAACACGAGACTATGCATAGGTTCAGGAATTGAATTTTCCATAGGTTGTACATGTTGGAAATGTAACTAGGTTCGGTCTTCATAATTGTATTTCTACTTGTATCAATGTATATTTCATGAAAAAACAAAAGAAAGAAAAAGAAAAATTATCGTTATTGTTATTTTTCTAGACAAGCATGGTCTTCTTGCTTCTAGGGTTTATTTGCGTCAAGAAGAAATTTTGACATGAGTCCAAGTCCCACTTGGACAATTTGTATCAAAAGAAAAATATTATTTTTGAGTCTAGAAAGGTCTTTTGACCCCCGAGACCAAGTTGGCCCTGCCAAGGAGGCATTAGCTAGAGGAAGGCTAATTCGACCTCATGAAAGGTTATAAAAGGAAGAGACTTCATCCTCATTTGGACACACTTCACTCACAAATTCAATCTCCTAAAAAGAGAAGAAGAAAAGAGGTGTGACGGCCAAGGAAGAGAGAGAAAGCCAAGCGAAGAAGAAATTTTTTAAATTTTTTACTATATCTGCTCACATGTGCAAGATTCTGGGACAACTATAAGAATTGTAGGTCCAAAAATTGCAAGGCTGAAAATTCTGAGTTGCAGGGCTGAAATTCTGAACTGGACTTGATTTGATGAAGTTTTACTAGAGTTAACTTTGTGGACTTTGACTGGTTTGTGGAAGGTTTTGTTCGAGCGCTAACTTGGTGCTTGGGGAAGTCTTGGTCTCGGTATTTGGGTTTTGGACATCTCATATTTTAAATGATTCTATAAGAGAAGAATTTTACTAGGTTATTCCTTGGAAGGATTTTGCCTTGGCTTGGAGCCTATATCTTGTGTTCTTTTGTTCTTGTGATCTCCATGCATTTTATGTTTTGGTAATTGCTTGATGAAGAAGATATAATAAAGTAATAAAAGGCCAACAAAATTTCACAAGTAATTATCAAGTAAGAGGAATCAACCCTAATCTACAACTAGAGTGATTTCTCAACATGGTATTAGAGCTAAGGTGAAGGAAGAAAAGTTGAAGATCACATCTTTTAAGATCACATTTTTTTTGGCTATCGTGTTGGAAGGCACTCTTGAAGCAGTCATCTATTCTCTCTCTCCCTCTTTAATGGCAAGCTATATGATCAAAGATCTCAAGACTCTTAGGAATCTCTTTGTCACTATCAAAGGTTGCATCATGAAGTTCATCTCCAAACTATCTAAAGAGGTCATGGATGGAAGTCCCTTTTCTGCCCTTGCAAGTACATTTGAACATGATAGTTTTTGGGTAATCAACAATGGAGTCTCTAGACATATGACAAGGGAATGTGGACAACTTCAAACTATATCAAAAGGAATCTCCTCCCATGCAGTTGAACTTGGAGACAAGAAGAGCTACTCAGTCAAAGGAATTGGATCCACTTCTTTGGAGCCGGAAATTGATGGAAGCATTCATCTCAACACTATACTCGATGTTCCAAGTTTGAAGAAATACTTTCTTTCTATTTCTTGCCTAGAACATAGAGGTGATAGGGTTGCTTTTATTGATGGCAAAGCCATCGTATGGGGTAAGGGATCTAATATTGAAGATGCTAAAAATATTGGGATTCGTGAGGGGAGGTTGTATAGGCTTCTAACACCTCTTCCTCAAGCTCTAGTACATTTAGAAATAAACCCTTGTGAGCTATTGCACAGAAGGTATGGTCACCTTTGCTATAAGATATTGCCATCATTGATTCATATGGTTCCAAGCATCCCTGAACTAAAAGAAGAGCATTAAGGAGTCTGTAAGGGATGTGCTCTCGGCAAGAATATAAAGAAACCCTTTGCAAGCAGCGATACAAGATCTAATGAAATTTTGGATCTCATACATTCTGATGTTTGTGGACCAATGCAGAAAAGTCTCTTAGAGGTTATCAGTATTATGTGACATTCATTGATGATCACTCTAGAAAGGCATGGATATATCTTCTCAAGTCTAAGGATGAAGTGTTTGAGAAATTTCAAGAGTTCAAGGCGAAAGTGGAAAACTTGACAGAAAGGAAGATAAAAACTCTAAGATCTGACAATGGTGGAGAATACATTTCCAAAGAACTTGTGCTTTTTTGTAAGGAAGCGAGAATTAAGAGGGAGCTAATAGTTCCCTACAATCATCAGCATAATGGTGTGGTTGAAAGAAAGAACCAATCAATTGAAGAATGTATTAAAGCCATGCTACATGACCAAGACCTACCTAAGATCTTATGGGGAGAAGCAGTTGTAACAACAGAGTATATACAAAATCGAAGTCCTCATAAAATTCTCAATGACATGACCCCAGAAGAAGCATTCACAGGAAAGAAGCAAAGTGTTGATCATTTTCGAATATTTGGATGTCCCACATACATTCACATTCCCAAAGACAAAAGGAAGAAATTGCACCCTACAAGTATGAGAGGCATCTTTGTTGGTTATAGTACATCATCTAAAGCTTATAGAGTCTACATTAAGGAAGAGCAATGAATTGAAAGAAGCAAAGATGTCATCTTTGATGAAAGAATTGCATCTAAGAAATCCAAGGACATTCCTATTGATTCTGATGAGGAAGAAGTACCCTTCTTTGAAGAAATCTTGGGACATGACAATAATCAAGAACTTACAACCAATCATGAAGATGATTAAGGACCAAGTGAGCATGTGCAGCAAGTCATCATTCAGAGACTCGTAAGAGCCCATCTTGGTTAAGAACAACTCTACAGGAAGTCGAAGGACATGCAACAGCAAGAGGAACTTCAGAGAAAGTAAGAAGTCTAAAAGATATTCAGGCTATGCAGCTTACATGACTAAGCTAATTGAAGCAAAACCCTCCACTTATGAGAAAGCAACCAACCATCAAGAATGGAGGACAGCAATGCAGGAAGAATATCTATCTATAATGAAAAATGATGTGTAGGAAATTATTCCTATACCTACTGACAAATCTATTGTCACTTCCAAATGGGTATACAAGATTAAACAAGTAGTTGATGGGAGTGTTGACAAGTATAAGGCAAGATTTTTGGCAAGAGGCTTCTTTCAAAAGGAAGGAATTGATTATGGAAAACCCTTTTCTCCTACAGCCAGATATACAACTATTAGATCATTGATCTCTCTGGCTGCTACTATAGGATGGAACATTCATCAAATGGATGTTAAGACATCTTGTTTAGATGGAATCATAGAAGAAGTTTACATTGAGCAACCCCAGGGATTTGAAGTCCATAAAAGGGAAACACATGTCTGCAAATTGAAGAAAGCTTTATATGGCTTGAAGCAGACCCCTAGAGCATGGTATGCAAGAATGGATGCATATCTTCTAAGACTTGGTTTTGTCAACAGTTTTGCAAATCCTAACCTCTACATCAAAGTAGTCAAGAATGAACATGTGATCATATTATTATATGTGGATGATTTACTAGTTATAGGTGTAGAGCATCGTATTCAAGAATGTAAGAAGCAGTTGGCAACTGAATTTGACATGAAGGATCTTGGGCTTATGCACTACTACTTGGGACTAGAGGTTTGGCAAAAACCTGGTGAGATCTACTTTGGTCAAGGAAAATATGTGATCAAGATATTGTAAAAATTTGGCATGATGGACAACAAACCAATGACAACTCCTATGATCACTAACTTGAAAAAGTTGAGAAGTTCAAAATCAAACCCTATTGATCCTACATGCTACTGACAATTGATTGGCTCTTTGATGTATCTTGTGAACACTCGCCCTACCATATGCTTTGTAGTAAATGTCCTTAGTCAATTTCGGATGGAGCCTGTTGACCACTGAAGTTGCATCTAAAATTTTATTTTGAAGACTCCATGCCCAAGGATACTTCAAAACATTCCTGCACTATCAAACCTTTCAAAGTCCAAATTTTATCAGGGCTTCTAAGCGCCTTTTTTCTCTCTTTCTTCATTTAGTCCTCAGATTCTACAATCCTACGGGGATATTGTAAAAAAGTCACTAGCATGATGAATAAAGCCATGTAACAGGCCTAGGGTGTTGGGACTCAATCAGCAAGCTAGTACACATTGGAGTGTTTTTTACTTGGTTAATTATCCCCACTTTTTAGAGGCGAATAATTTTCTAGGTGTTTTCACTCACTGCATACCCCAAAGCTGGGGTGACTGCTTGAAGGTTGGGCCCCTAAAGCGTCTTAGTGTTCACTGTCTAGAGTCAATGTATATTACCATGCCAGGTCATCTTTGAAATTTCACGGAATTTGAATAGGTCTAAGTAGGACTTCTAAATAATTAAACATTTCCCGCAAAACAGAGTTTTTTAATTAATTTCTATGTAATGATGTAAATAAGTGGCCTTAGGAAATGTCTGGGACATGTGACTACTCGAAATTCATCATCAGAGGTCCAGCATTATCCTAGGACCTACCTTGAGGGTCAAAAAACAACTTATAGTCCCTCAAAAGCCGATTTTGCTAATGTTAGTGTCAAAAATGAGGAAAATTTAAGAAAAAATATAATAATTGGAAAAAAATATATTTTCCAAAGTAAATAAAAGATGTCAAAAAGGGTGACATGGAAGTCAAATAGAAGCTAAATGGTGATGTGGCAACCATGTGGAGCCAACCACATGAAACAAACTTATCTACAAAGTCAAAATCAGTCAAAATGGCATCATGTCAAGTTCATGAAATACAACGTATGGCCAAAAGTAAGTCTGCTTTAATTTTAATAAAAGAATTAAAGTGCAAAATATAAGTGGATGGGGGTAGACCCCACCTTACTCCTTGTCTACGCATAAGTTGGGACATTTGCACATATCAAATTAAAAGGCACATGTTGTCCTGATTTAGATCTACACATGCAAGTCAACGCAGTTGTCAAAGGAAATCAACACATGTTATGAAGACTAAGGTAAAGGATTTAACTGAGATATTAGTGGTGGCTTGTCTCCGCTCACCAATCTGCACTTATACGCATGCACTCCAAGTTCAGCTCATATGAAGATCCATACGTAGCACTATACACAACATGTTTTGGCATCAGTTAGTGGGGGACAGCGCGTCAAATCCTGTCCTCCACTCAAATTCATATATTGGCTTAAAATTCTACGCTGGTAGTTAGCAGAGATATGTTGAAATTTCTAAGTCTAACACGTCAGAAATTCTTCCTGCATTATTTGGTTTATTTCACCTACTTGTTTATTTCTTAACAAGTTATTTAACCATATAAATACTGAAAATAAACACAAATACAGTCTCAACCATCTACAGATCATCAACTGAAATAACAGACAAACACACAAGGGACACCATTATTTTTGGACAATCGTTCCCGGAAAAACCCAATGCGGCGAAACCGGTGCAGCAGTTCTGAGGGTTTTATTATTAAGCAGCTTTCTTGAGTACAACTAGGGTGCCAAACTGGCTCACCCAATAGAGATATCTATCTGGCAGTAATACCTCTCTTTCACAGCAGATATTCAGCAAGTCTGCTCCACGAAAATCTCTCCAATGCTTCTCTGAGGCTCTGCATCAGCCCTCCTGGCCTCAGCGACACTCTGAAACCCCCTGCGTCAGCCTTCTGCTGCTCTGCGTTGGCTCTCTGGCCTTATGCGTCACCCACGCAAACCCTACTAGCCTCTGCACAGTCACTCTGGCCCTCTGTGTGGCTCCTACTGGCTCTACGTAGCCTCCCCAATCTCTGCGCTGGTCCTTCGACACTATCTCTACCTCTCAGCGATGCACTCACTACCCCTCGCTACAACTCTGATCACTTGTTTGAATTTTCTTAGCAAACCCAGCTCCAGAAAATCGAACTGACTAATCAATCTTGGCGTATCTCCAACTGATCCTCAAGCCTCCTCTTATACTTTTTTTGTTTTGTCTTCAACGGCCGAGATTAAATCTCTAATCAACGGCTAAGATTAGACTTGGCTTGATCCATGTCATTTAGAACATTCTCACCCAGTTTTATATTAATACCCATTAATATTTTAATTTTCGTAAGTTTGGAATTAGGAACTCCATTAAAAATATTAATTATTTTAATATCTCTCTAACCGGTTGGAATTTCCCCAAACCATTTCTGGGTTTTGGAGATCTCATGTGCTTTAACCTCTCCACCAATTTTCATGACTAGAGCACATCCAATGCTACCCCAAATCAACACTCCCTCTTAGCGAGGAATGTGCTCTAATAATGCTCCAATAATGCTCCACCACTGAACATCACCCTGATCATCCGGCACCGGTACCAGTGCTGATGCTTGGCCTGCTGCCCAACATCCACTGCATTGTTGCCTCATGTACTACTGCCCATGGCTCTGCCACTGCCACTGCTACATCTGTACTTCAGCATCCGTGTTGTTGCTAGTTTTCTCCTCCCAACACTGCATCTGCACTGCAGCTCTCTCTCAACATGCTGCATCATGTTGCCCATAGCACTACCACTGCCACTGCTGCACTACAACTCAATTACCGAGAAGTAACTGATCTACCCAAGTACTGACATCCTTGTCAGGCTAGAAGCCCCCTGATGCTAAAGCTACCTTTGTTGCTATCTTGTGCTCCCTCTGCTGCCTCTGCGCTGCTGCAACACCTTTGTGCCTCTCGCACTGCTACAACCACCTTTGTGCCTTTCTGCATTGCTACAACCACCTTTGTGCCTCTTGCACTGCTGCAACCCTCACTATGTTGTCAGAGACCACTGCACTCTAGCACTTCCTTGTCACTCCATTTGCATCTTGCTTCTACCAACATTTGTCATCCTACTACTGTCTCTTGGGGCTTCCGTAGCTGGATATGATCCAAGAGTTTGGGTACCTCAAGGATCCTGCCCCTCATTTTCTGTAGTCCTCCTGACTACAACTTGATGTCTCCCCACCTCTTCTTTAGAGGTGCATGAGCACTCATGGCATAGTCGTCATCCATCTCGACTTCTTTCTCCGCCTTAGTCGGAGCTGCCTTGGAGTCAGAAGCTTCTCCTTTATTCTTCTTCCTGGGACACTAGGTTGCATAATGACCTAGCTCCCCACAATGGAAGCACTTTACCTTGGAGATGTCCTTCTTCTTCCTCTTCCCCTGCTGTCCCGCAGATGCCAGAGCCGCATCCTCCTCCTCCTCTTTCTTGATTCAACCTCCTTTGCTGCTACTTCCCGCCTTGGTCAACCGTATGATCTCTTCTTGGCGAAGAGCTGCCCACATCTCTTCCCATTGTGGAAGATCATCTCTGCCCAAAAAGATTTGGACAAATGCCTCCCAATCCTCAGAGACTGCATTCAGGGCGATCCTCACCATGAACTCCTGATCCAATGTGGCCCCTATGGAAGTAAGTTGGTCCCGAATCTCTTGCAACCTGCTAAGGTATAGATCTATCTGCTCCCCCTTCTGCATCTGATACGTCCGCAGCTGATTCTCCAACAACATCTTCCTTTGCACGAAAGTGCCCTAATACAATGTCGTCAAGGTATCCCACATCTCCTTTGTCGTGTTCTTCTCAGCAATATGTGGTATCACATGATCCTTGACCCCATCAAGGATTATGCACTTTGCCTTCGCCATTGCATCCTCATACCTTTCATTATCAGCTAGGTCGACTGGGATAGCCACGGTTCTCAAGGTGAAGCCCTTGATGCGATGTCTATCCAGAACAGACAGGATCCTGGCCTTCCAGATGACAAAGTTGGACGCCCCGTCCAACCTGTCCTAATCCCTCAGCGCGTTCATTGCCATCTCTGCACTTCTACTAGACTCCCTCTGAGTCTCGACTTCCCTCCTGGAAGTTCTCTCCTAGACTTCCTCTGAGTCTTGAATTCCCTCCTGGAAATCCTCTTGCCAACTGTCGAACTGCTCCTCTCCAATCCTCTTTACAACTGCAAAACTCAAATCTGGATTTCTTGGCTAGAAATCCCTCAAGGCAGCAATTCCCTCTACCTTGGTTCTGTCCCGTTAGGTACTGTTATGTTTCGACAGCAACAACACCCCACCAGCTTCCCAATCCACAATTTGCCCACAAGTCCCTAGGCCCCAACAGCTGAAGCAATTGAGCCTCTTAGCTCAGCACAATCCCGGCAATGTTGAATCGCTCCTCTCGTCAACTGCGTCAAGCCTACTTGACTGAGTAGGATGAGGAGGCTCTTCGTGAGCCTCTTCTGCATTCCTATGCCTCTGCGCTAGCCCTCTCTCTGGCTCGAGATGATGACGCAAGCCGTCTGCATCACTCCTTCTCTGCTGTGTTCTGCTTAGGAACAGTGTCTGTCTCTCGGGACAGTTGTTTCTGCTGCAAATTTTATGATTTAGTTGGTGCCTTTAGCTCTCCTGTGATCTGCAATCCTCTGATACCATGTTGAAATTTCTAAGTCTAACACGTCAAAAATTCTTCCTGCATTATCTGGTTTCTTTCACCTACTTGTTTATTTTTTAACAAGTTATTTAACCATATAAACACTGAAAATAAGCACATATACAGTCTCAACCATCTACAATCATCAACTGAAAATAACAGACAAACACCCAAGGGACAGCATTATTTTTGGACAGTCGTCCCCGGAAAAACCCATTGTGGGAAAACCGGTGCAGCAATTTTGAGGATTTTATTATGAAGCAGCTTTCTTGAGTACAAGTAGGGTGCCAAATTGGCTCACCCAACGGAGATATCTATCTGGCAGTAATACCTCTCTTCGGAAGCAGATATTCAGCAAGTTTGCTCCACGAAAATCTCTCCAGCGCTTCTCTAAGGCTCTGTGTCAGCCCTCCTGGCCTCTGCGTCACTTTGAAACCCCCTGCGTCAGCCTTCTGCTGCTTTGCGCTGGCTCTTTGGCCTTCTGCATCACCCACGCAGGCCTTGCTAGCCTCTGCGCAGTCATTCTGGCCCTCAGCGTGGCTCCTGTTGGCTCTGCGTAGCCTCCTCAGTCTTTGTGTTGGTCCTTTGACACTATCTCTGCCTCTTTGTTATGCACTCACTGCCCCTCGCTACAACTCTGATCACTTGTTTGAATTTTCTCAGCAAACCTCACTCCAAAAATTCAAAGTGACTGATCAATCTTGATGTATCTCCAACTGACCCTCAAGCCTCCTCTTATACTTTTTTTGTTGAGTCTTCAACGGCCGAGATTAAATCTCTAATCAACGACTAAGATTAGATTTGGCTTGATCCATATCATTTAGAGCATTCTCACCCAGTTTTATATTAATACCCATTAATATTTTAATTTTCCTAAGTTTAGACTTAGGAACTCCATTAAAAATATTAATTATTTTAATATCTCTCTAACCGGGTGGAATTTCCCCAAACCATTTCTGGGTCTTGGAGATCTCATGTGCTTTAGCCTCTCCACTAATTTTTATGGCTAGAGCACATCCGATGCTATCCCAAATCAACAAGATACACATGATTTTGGTTGGTAGATTTGTTTGATGGTTCACAACAATTAATGGAGGATTTGTCTCCCTGTTCCACCAATCATCTGCCCACACAGCAGGCAACGAATTTCATACGCTGCCTGAGTTAATAGCCAGCACACAACAGTGGAATAACGCTTGTTTGCAGGCTTGGTCACATGTTTTTTGCAACTGCTAGTTGAGTGGAATATGCTCCTTCTTATCTCCACTCTTCCACACCTGTCGGCAATCAAAGGAATGAGCAACAACAGTTAAGAAATGCGCTGATCCTCACAAGAAATGCACACATCAGTCACAACGAAATGTGAACAGTCAAGGAGTCAAGGCTGCCACCTACAACAATCATCTTAGCTGATATGACACTTGAATTAGTTTGCATTGGGATTTTCTCAAGTTTCTCTATAAATTGAGCCATTGGGCTCCTATTGTAACATTGAAATGAGTTCTTGTGCTTGCAGAAGCTCTGCTATTTTGTAGAAGATTTTGTTTTGGATCAAGTTTCAAGTGTGAGGGGAAGTTCTTGGAGGAACCAACACATTCTTGAAAATGCTCAAAGAAGAACCCACATTGGTTAATTCCCAAGGCCTCATCTTTCGATTTGCCTTATTGGGACTTTTGGCTTTGGCTCATATTTCAAGCATACTTCATTCAATACATTACTTCAAATTCTTGTGCTCATAATTGTTTATTGCTATTAAAGAGCTTGAATGATGGCTAGGCAAAGAAGAGAGTTTACTCATATGCTTAGCCCTTGTAGATTATATTGTATATATATTTCATTTTCTTGATTAATTTTTCAGCTAACTTGATTTGTTTTGCAACCCTACTAACTCATTTTTGTGGCAGCTTGAAGGAGGAATTGTTTGAGACATTTAACACACTTTTTGCAAGACCTATTGGCATAGCATTTGCAGCCCTCTTTGTGACTATTTGCAGCTCTATTTGTGGTTGTTTGCAGCCTCATTTGTTGTTGTCCCAAAGGTCCTAAAGGCTGCCATTTATCCCAAGCAAATCGTGGGCTTGAGGGAGGCTTACCCTCTCTTGCACATTTTTCTTGTTGGTTGAAGGCTGCAAATTTTTGTGATAGAATTCAGAAATTAGTTTCCAATTAATAAGAGGGGATCATGGGCATGTTGTAGCCATCTCCCTTTTGTAAAATTTGGTTTATTTTTCTCAAAGGAAGGATCCTAGTGCCTAGAAGTTGAATTTTATTTGGAAACAAGGTCTCAAATCTTGAAGCTTTCCTCTCACATATTAAAGGAAGCTCATCATTGTATTTTCTCTTTAATAAAATATTTTTTTTCTTGTGAAGTTGCTTGGGAATTTTCCGATGGTATCCCTTCTCCCCATTTAGAGGGAGGATCATTGTTTGTAGGTGGACTAATCTCTTTAGTTTACTCTCTAAGTTCTCTTTTGCTAATTTCATTTGTTAATCTCACTCATGCATGATTAGTCTCTTAACATAACATTCATATCTACTTTCATTTTACATAAAGTGAGCTTGGTTTAGTTTGCCATTTCCATTTCTTGAATACTTGTATTGTGCAATCTACATGCAATATTTCTTTTGAGCAAGCAAGTACTTTACATTTATTTGACAAGCTTAGATTAGTTTATTTTTTTATTTACTTGGTTTCACAAGTCTCTTGAATACATTGCTTCATCATCTCATGTTCATATGGCATTTTGATTATTGTTCATGTATCTTAAAGCATTTTTATGTCATTACATTCAAAGCAAATTTTCCATCTATTTCATGTATTTGCAAATAATTTATTTGAAACTTGTGGAACTACATTGAACTAATTTTCACTTTCATTTTCCCATTGAAGATATTGGTATCATTTACTTGGGAATTATCTCTCATTTTGAAACATTGATATCAATATCTTTCTTTGGAATCACTAATATTCACTCAAACATCCCATTTAGACATTTTTAGTATTAATTTGCATCTTTAAAACTTACCTCCAAGCATAAGTTTGGTTCTATAGACACAATAGGACAAAGTTTTCCTCAAAAATTTCTTCCATTTGGTACGTATGAAGGAAAAGTGTGTGACCTTGCAGTTATGAAGGTGGCTTTGTCCCCTTGTAGGGACGATGACACACATGATTTGTAAGGATTAAGGGAAGGGTATCGTTAATGATGCCTTGTGCCTCCTCAGCCCCTCTTCCTTGCAAGTCACCCCAATCTTTACCCCTTGGTAAGAACTTGATAGGAAAATTTCTCACCTTAGAATAGGCATATAGTTTAAAACTAACCAAGATAATTGCATTCCACATAGATAGGTTGCACATCATTTCAATTTAGTCATCTTGGAGCATTTTAAATTTACTTGCAATATTGTCTATCCCATATAATTTTTATTTTAATGATGAATTGCATCATTGTTATTTGATGTCATTATCTCTTGTTACTTGAGGATTTTCTTTACAAGTACAATCTCTATTAATATTTTGCAAGTAATATTTTATAAGCTCATCTTGGTCTAACATTGGTTTTACAGGATTGTTTGTCATCATATTTTGAATTCCCATTTTGAGCAAGTACTTGTCATTTACCTTGAGCAATAATATGTTTAAGCATTGGTCTATGTTCTTTATGTCTTGAATGAATCATTGAATATTGCTCATATATATTTACTTGCTTGTTCAAATCTTGGAATCAAGTTATTTTTTATAAGCTTTCCATTTACCTTAGTCTCTTCGAAACTCACATTTCATTCACTACCCTTCATTAGGGATCACCCCCCTTAGCTTATCTCGAAGAGAGCTTTAACAGAGAGAGTTGGGATTAAGTGACAGTCCCTTCTCTTAGTTTGCCACCAAAAACACACTTTGCAGGATTGAGGATTTTTCCCACACTAACCTAAGTGTGCAAGCAAGGCGGCAACAAAGCCAAAGCATGATCGTTCGATAGCAATTAAACACATTTTCATATATCTTCATGGAACAATACATCACTTCCTGAGAGTTGTTAAAGAAATCCAAATATTAGGCTACACAAACTTTGATTGGGATGGAAGTAAGACAGATGGAAGAAGCACTATTAGTGGATGTTTTAGCTTGGGATCCTCTATGATCTCAGGGATTAGCAAGAAGCAAGACTCAGTTGCATTCGGTAGTGTTGAAGTTGAGTATATTGCAACATGTGAAGCTGGAAGAGAAGATGTTTGGTTGAGAAAGTTGCTATCAAATTTGTTTGAAGGTGTTAATTTTAGATAACAATGGTATGTTCTATGCTTTAGAGCAATTTCCTTCAATTTTCTTATTAGCCCAATATCAATTTCCAGATTAGCAATCACATTAACATGATAGTAAATGCAGATAGAACATAAATAATAAACATTAGGCAAGCCAAGACAAGAGGACACAATATTTGGCAAATGCTAGGGAAAAACCCCAATGTGGGGAAAACCCTTTGATCAAATCTTCTTATTATTCTTCAAAAGTTCAGCAAAGAGAGAGAGTACATCATACAAAATTCACTTGCCCAAACACTGTCAAAACAGTCCATCCAAACAGCAATCAATAGGATGCCCTAACCAGAAAGTCAACGTTGGTCAAACCAGCAGAAATCCTCCTCCAAATCATCTCGGTCAAACCCAATCAACTCGGCCTTCAGGGATAGTCCAAATCAGCCCAAAACAGTGTAGAAATTCTTGGTCAAAGATGGTGAACACAGGTCAATGCTGCGGTCAAACTTGCTACAGTGAACGTTGGTCAAACAACCCAGAAAATCTCGATTTTTGTGCCCAAATATGCGACCTTCCCAAACAGAAATATTCGCACAAAAATCACAGTCAAACGAATTCAAACACTGCCTAGTCAATGCTGGTCAAAGCTGGTTGCAACTCGGTCAACGTAGAAATCAGAAAACCCAGTCAAACCTTCGCACGTGTGGAGAGGAATAGTCAGCCCTGAAATTCGTACGACCCAATCAGATGAAGAGAGAGAAAGATGTGTGAGTGATGAGTGACCAAATGACGAAAATGACTCCTCTACATATATACAAAGTTGAGGATGAAGAGACATGTCTGTTGGGCTTCATGAGCCTACATTAGACTTTTGGCCGACCTTGACAATTTGTCCATAGAAGAAATAAATTCATAATTTCATTTCTACTTGTCAGAATGAGATGATCTTTAGATCAATCCTACACCTCTCGAAAAGAGGAATCCAATAAAAATATCATCTCCATCATATGAGCTGTCCAAGGTGGAGTTTGGCCCTAGTTGCCAATTTTAACACTCTCTCTCAACTAGGGAGAAATCCACCTGTCAAACCATCTAACAATTTGTACCATCCCTAACATCCCTGCTCTGCTCTGCTCTGCTGAACCAAGAAGAAATAAATGGAGAAGAAATGATTGAGAGTGTATCATACAACTCTCAACTGACCTGAAGTCAGTCACCATTGATCCCAGATCAATATCAAACATCCTAGCATAGGGAGTACGGTAGTACACGATGTGTCCATCGATAGTACTATGGACCCTATCCTCATTTCCCTAATCATTGGCCAGATGAGAGGTACTTCCCATGAGTCCCGGATTACATGGGTAGGATGTATCGACAGGAGAAGCTGAACCACTCATCCTGCTCATATGCCATAGGAGAAGGTGAACCACTCATCTTATGCATATCTCAACCATCATGGGGTATCACAGGGGAAGGTGAACCACTCACCCTGTACACAATGCACCACTAGGGGAAGGTGATCCACTCACCCTATGGTCGCTCACAGCGCCAATAAGTACCCCAAGCCCCCCGAAACTCCCAAAGTTAAATATCCAACTCAAACGGGACCCTCATAAGAGGGTCTCTCCACGACTCCAAGTCGTTCACGGAAGGTTAAGAATTTGACCTTCCGCGGGAGCTTCGTAAGAATATTTGCGACCTGATCATCAGTCCCAATGTGACGGAGCCTTGTTGCTCCCCATTGTACCATACCCCGGATAAAGTGGTACTTGATATCAATATGCTTGGAGCGGTCATGAAACACGAGGTTCTCAGAAAGACGAATCCCACTTTGGTTGTCGCAGTAGATTACGGTGGTATCCAGCACATGCCCAAACAGCTCACTAAAGAGCATCCTAAACCAAATAACTTCACAGGAGGCCATACTAGAAGCAGTATATTCGGCCTCGACGGTGCTCAAAGCAACCAATTTCTGCTTCCTGCTCATCCAGGATATTGAAGCAGAACCTAGTGAGAAGCAACATCCCGATGTTCTCTTACAATCCACCACATTGCCAGCCCAGTCAGCATCAGAATAACCATGGAGCCTCAAATTCCTAGCAGTGTATCTCAGTCCATAGGTGATTGTGCCCCGAAGATATCTCAAGAGATTCTTGGCAGCAATCCAATGTATGTGATGAGGCTCGACCATAAACTAACTCAATGTATTCACTACAAAGCATATGTCCGGACGAGAGTTCACCAAGAACATCAGGGCCCCCACGAGTTGACGATACTCAAAAGGATTTCCCAAATCGGGCCCAACAACACTTCTGCATAACTTCTTGAAGTTAAGTTCCATCAGAGTAGTCACGGACTTACAATCCACCATCCCTAATCTTTCAAGTAGCTTCATAATGTATTTTCCTTGGGAAAGGAAAATCTCACCTAGCTTTTGCCAGACCTCTAAGCCTAGGAAATAGTGCATCAATCCTAGGTCCTTCATCTCAAATTCGGAAGCCAACTCCCTCTTGCATTGATGAATAAGTAGCTTTGCACCTGTCATAAAGTTCCAAGATGAGAGGTCTATCATTTTCAACCTTAAAGTAAAGGTTCGAATCAACTTCACTTCTTGTAAATCCTAGATTCATCGGATAGTTGTTGATCCTCTCATACCAAGCCCGGGGAGCTTGCTTCAACCCATAGATGGCTTTCTTCAACTTACATACATGTGTCTTTCGATCTTGAACTTCGAACCCCTCGGGTTGTTCAACATAGACTTCCTCCTTAAGTGAATCATGCAATAAGGCGGTATTGACATCCATTTGATGTAAATTCCATCCTTGAGAGGCAGCAAGGGCAATGATTGAACGAATGGTGGTATGTCGGGTAACTGGTGCAAATATTTCATCATAGTCCACACATTCCTTTTGAGAGAAGCCTTGAGCAACAAACCTGGCCTTGAACTTTTCAGCACTTCCATCAGCTACATGCTTGATCTTGTAGAGCCATTTCGAGGTAACAACAGATTTGTCCTTGGGTCTAGGGACCACATCCCAGACATCATTCTTCATAATTGACTCATACTCTTCATTCATAGCATCCTTCCAAACTTGGTGCTTCACACTTTCTTTGAATGTGCAAGGCTCAGATTTAACAATGGTGCTCATGGCAGTTAAGTACCCTTGGTACCTATTCAGCTTCTTACTTTCACGAAATGTCCCCATTGGTACAATACGTCTCTTGGCATCTTCGAGAGTGTCCTTGAGCCATGAGGGCCTCCTTTTTGAGGAGGAGGGCTCATGAGGAAGTGGATCAATGGGATCCATCAGTTCTTCAACATTGGGCATCGGCTCATCCTGCAATTCTCCCTGTTTTCTTGTATCTGCTTCTTTGTCCTTCCTTGGAATAGGAAGGTTCCTAATCTAGCATCTTCATCGAAGGTGACATCGTGATTTATTTCCACTTCTCTTTGACTAGGCACATAGATTCAATATGCCTTAGAAGTTTCACTGTAGACCACAAATGTTCCTTTCTTCCCAGATGCATCCAATTTGCTTCTCTTTTCTTTCAGCGCATGAAAACAAACAGGGCTACCAAAAATTCTAAAGTGAATAACATCATGTTTCTTACCGGTGAGAACTTCTTCGGGAGTTTTGGAGTCCAAGGCTTGATGAAGGCATCTATTTTGAACATACATGGCAGTGTTGGCAGCTTCTACCCATAGGAACTTCAAAAGGCTTTGATCATGAAGCATGGCACGAGTGGCTTCTATAATGGAATGATTCTTTCTTTCAGCAACACCATTTTGCTTGGGAGTATATGCAGTGGTAGTCTCCCTCTTAATGCCAGCTTCTCTACAATAGTCATTGAACTCATTTGATTCATATTCGGTTCCATTATCGGTCCTCAATATTTTGATCTTCTTCCCTGTTTGATTTTCAACCAAGGCTTTGAAAGAGCGGAACCATGTGAACACTTCGCCGCCTTCTTTAAAAAATAAATCCAAGTTTTGTGAGAGAAGTCATCCACAAAGATAGCATAATATAAATATCCTCCCAAAGATGTCACAGGCAACATACCAGATAGATCAGAATGAACCAATTGCAAAATGTCGATAGTCTTGCTATCACTTGAGGGGAATGGTCCCCTTATATGTTTTCCTTCGACACATCCCTAACAAACACCTTCATGTTCTACTTTAAATATGGGCATACATGTCACCATCTTACTTGCATCGGCTGGAGCCTTATAATGAAGATGAGCGAACCTCCGATGCCATAATTCGGATTGAAGAGATGTGTCGCAAGACATAGCTCCCAATGGACTTCCTCCAACTTGATATAGACTATCAACCCTGAATCCAAGAGTAAATGCTTCTTTGAAATTTATTTTCCAAACACGTACCTTTCCATCAATGAATGCCACCTTGAATCCTTTGTCCTCCATCGTCGAGATAGATACCAGGTTCTTCTTTAGATCAGGTACATATAGTACTTCTTGTAGATGAATGGTGTTACCTTGATTTAATTGAAGAGTAACATTCCCAACTCCTTTCACGGGATAGGTGGCATTGTCTCCAAGAATGATTTCCAAATTTGTATCATTTTCTATCAGATTTGAAAGAGCCTCCTCATACCTAGTGAAGTGCCTTGAGGCACCACTATCAATCAAGGTATCTGGAGGAGAGGCAGTAGAGAGGGCAGATATAAGATAAAATTCTTTTTTCTTGTTATCTACAACATTAGATTCATCATACCTAGAGTTTCTTGATCTTTTGGGAGGTCGACCATTTCCATGTTGAGTAGCGGGAGCATTCCTTTTTCCTTTGTTGTTGAATCTACCATTCCTTTGATTGTTGTTGCCCCTGAAATTGTTGTGGTTGTTGTTGTCATCATCCCGAGGTGTATCCCTTTTATTAAGACACTCCCTAGCATAGTGGCCAAACCTGTTACAAATGAAGCATCTACCTTTTCTTTCATCTTTGAATCTCGGTCTTCCTTGACATTGCTTCTTTGAACCTACATTTTTCTTCCTTTTAGCATGAGCGGAGAATGCAATAGGATCATTCCTATTTGAAGGCATGTCTCTCTCTATCATCTTGTTTTTTCTTGAGTGCATCTAGTCAACAATTCATCAAAACCTGGAATTCGGTCATTGTTGAGGATAGTATTGTTGAACACATCCCATTCATGAGGGAGACCTCAAAGGGCATTGAGAGTGAGCTCCCTGTCAGCTATAACTTCACCAATAGATAGAAGATATTTTTTTTTTCGGTGATCCTCATGAAGTAGGATTGGATATCTTCTCATCTTCCCTTCTTTATGTCCTTCAACTTGTTCTTGAGAAAGAGAACTTGGTTTGCATTGCTAGCATTGAACATGCTAACCAACTTGTCATACATCTCCTTAGATGTGTGCAAATCGAAGATGTAAGCAACTAAATGTTTATGAATAGAATCCCTGATAATCTTCTTAGCTTTGACTTCACCTTTCTTGTACTTTGTCTTAGCGGGAGCCGGTGCATTTGAAGGAGGGTCAACAATCTTTCGCTGCACATAGTCCATAGCATCATGCTCTTCCAAAGTCAAGTCAAGAAACATCTTCCATGCATGGTAATCAAACTTATCATTGAGCTTGTCATCAAATTTGAAATAAGATGAGGAGGCCATTTGAATCTTTTCCTTGTCCAACAGATCTCAGCGATTGCTCTTCTCACTCTTGCTTGGGCTTTGTCTTCACCTCAGCTCTGATACCATGTTAATCTTAGATAGCAATGGTATGTTCTATGCTTTAGAGCAATTTCCTTCAATTTTTCTTATTAGCCCAATATCAATTTCAAGATTAGCAATCACAGTAACATGATAGTAAATGCAGATAGCACATAAATAATAAACAGAAGACGAGCCAACACAAGAGGACACAATATTTGGCGGATGCCAAGGAAAAACCCCAATGTGGGGAAAACCCCTTGATCAAATCTTCTTATTATTCTTCAAAAGTTTAGCAGAGAGAGAGTACATCATACAAAATTCAATTGCCCAAACACTGTCAAAACAGTCCAGCCAAACAACAGTCAACAAGATGCCCTAACCAGAAAGTCAACGCTGGTCAAACCAGCAAAAATCCTCCTCCAAATCAGCTCGGTCAAACCCAGTTAGCTCGGCCTTCAGGGACAGTCCAAATTAGCCCAAAACAATCTAGAAATTCTCGGATAAAGATTGTCAACGCAAGTCAACAATGCGGTCAAACTTGTCGTAGTCAACGCTGGTCAAATAGCCTTGAAAATCTCAGTTTTTGTGCCCAAATATGCGGCCTGCCCAAACAGAGATATTCCCACAAAAATCATAGTCAAACGAAGTCAGTCACTTCCCAATCAATGCTGGTCAATGCTGGCTACAACTCTGTCAAACGCAGAAATCAGAAAACCCAGTGAAACCTTCGCACGTGTGGAGAGGAACAAGCTGCCCTGAAATTCGTACGACCGAATCAGATGAAGAGAGAGAAACATATGTGAGTGATGAGTGACCAAATGAGGAAAATGACTCCTCTATATATACACAACGTTGAGGATGAAGAGACATGTCTGTTGGGCTTCATGAGCCTACATTAGACTTCTGGCCAACCTTGACAATTTGTCCATAGAAGAAATAAATTCATAATTCCATTTCTACTTGTCAAAATGAGATGATCTTTAGATCAATCCTGCACCTCTCGGAAAGAGGAGTCCAATAAAAATATCATCTCCATCATACGAGTTGCCCAAGGTGGAGTTTGGCCCTAGTTGCCAATTTTAACAGAAGGACTGTTGGACCCTACCATTATATGTTACGATAACCAGAGTAGTATAAGATTGACTGAGGACCCAGTTTTTCATGCTAAGACAAAGCATATTAATAATAAGTATCATTATATTCGAGCTTGGTGCGGTCGTGAAGCTAAACTACATCTCCACGGGTAGTTGATATTTTGACGAAGTCTCTTCCAAATAAAAAGCTTGAGTACTTGAGAGACAAGCTTGGACTTGTAGATATCTCCTCCCTGCTTGAGAGGGAGTTATATGGGACACTATATTCTCCATGTGTCATGCACTATGGCGGGACTAACCACCGTACGTCTAGTGAAGGCATTGGGAGGAAGAATGGAAGATTGGATAAGCATCCGATACCAATACTTCTTGACGATTGGGAATCCAAGATAGAAGTAGTCTCATGGAGCGATAATCTTTGAGGATGAGGTAGGGCATCCAAGATAGAAGTAGTCTCATCGACCGATAACCTTTGAGGATGAGGTAGAGCATCCAAGATAATAGTAGTAGAAGAGGTTCGATATTCTTTGAAGATTGGGAATCCAAGAGAAGAATAGTCCTGGAAGGACATACCTGGTGAGCATCTGGATGGGGTATGTGCCTTGATAGGTTGGTGTCCATGTGTATGCTTCCCAACATTGCGCTCTAATCTAGTGGGGAGTTAGAGCTTGTCAATCAAGGCCTTGCTATTTTTTATATTGACAATTTTGGTCATGATGTTGATGCTTATAAGATGGCTTATCAATCCGACTCTTCTTATGAGAATATTTCAATTTGAGAATCCTCGTACTTTGTTGTGGTATTATGAATACCTCCCTAATTAAGAAGGAGTGTAGGAAAATGTAACCAGGTTTGGTCTTCATAACGTGGTTGCTTGGGAGCAGAAGCGGAAGTGAGAGCGAGGAGTGACATTTTCAAAAGCTCCCAGGTCGAGAGTGATTTTGGGAGCGAATTTTATATAATATGTATTTTTATATATTCTGATGCATATATGTCAACAAAAGCATGTAGAATGATGAATTAGTGATAAAAAAACATAAAAACATGGATTAAACCATATAACATCATTCATCTAGTAGTTATAATCTTCATCAACCATAGGTCCACAAATTACAAGTTCTCATTTATATAGCATGTAAGGGTGCACATAACCAAAATAGCATCGAGTGTAACCATCTCTGAACGGAAAATACATCAGCAAATAGGCTCTAGATGGCCTTAAGCATCCAAAAAATCATGCTACAACAAATACCTACATATCATCAAAATCATTGCTTATCTTGGGATCTTTTTCATTAAGATCACCCTCTAAGCATTAACATAAGATAGAAAAAAAGTAGCATGTCAAGTCAAGATTTTGTTTGAGTGATGGGTACATTTTTAGCAGGGTCGTGATAGAGGAGTTTGACAACAAATGTCACTAACATCAAAGTACATAGAGGGTTTGGTGCTCTTGATTAAATATGAGTTCCATAACCTAATACATGACAAAATCCAATGGAAACATTGTAATCCCCCCAAACCTGAAATCTCGAAAAATTGATAAGTTTGTTGGATTTCGAGTGAGATCTAATATTCTACTTTCTCCATATGAAATCCAACAAGCTCGGAACCACTCTCCAACATCCTAAGTCATTTCATGGTAATTTTAAAAATTTAAGTAAAAGGATAAAAGTGACATTGTCCTTTACCTTTCATTTTCATCCTTTTACTTTAAGAATTCAACATTACCATGAATTGCATATCAATACTAGGGCCATAGGCTTGAACATTAGGCTGCCCCACTCAAAAACTTTTGTTTCTTTGAAAAAAAATTGTGTTTGGAACATCTTAGCGAAACAAGCCAGGGAGCGATTTTTTTACGAGTGCGCACTCTTGGGTAGACTTGGTGCTTGAGGAGGTCTTGGTCTTGATCTTTGGGTCTTGGATGTCTCATATTTGAACTGATTCTATAAGAAGAGATGAATTTTACTGGGTTTTACCCTTGCAGGGGTTTTTCCCTGGCTTGGAGCCTATATCTTGTGTTCTTTTGTTCTTGTGATCTCCATGCATTTTATGTTTTGGTAACTGTTTGATGAAGAAAATATAATAAAGTAATAAAAGGCCAAAAAAATTTCACATGTAATTATCAAGTAAGAGGAATAAACCTTAATCTACAACTACAATGATTTCTCCACACTACAAACTCTACAAGCCCAATTTCTATAGGCAACTCATGAATTAGAATTTTGATAGCCTCTGCATTTTCTACAAGCTTAAGGTTTGAAGGTTTTATAGTCGAAACCCTAGCTCGCTTGCGTCTTATTTTAGAACTTTGGTTGTTCACTTCTTCAAACGTTTCCTTGAAATGATTTCTTAGGAGGAAATCCTCTCAATTGTCGCTCCTTTCGTGCAATTCTTCCTCAACAAGAATTTTAATGAGACAAAAATCATACAAACTCCTATCAATGTTCCTTGAATTCCTATGAATGTTAAATGCCATCTTGATAAGTCATTGGCCCAATCATCACCTTGTTTATCATCCATTGGACAAATAACAATGGAGATCCATGCAATTACCTTTCCTTCCACACGTAGATGGATGTTCACATTCCCGAAGGCATTCTCTACAGAATTGGAAGCATAAGTCATCTTTATATGCACTTTGGACACGCTTGCAAAATAAAGGATAAACTTCTAGAAGTTTCAAGGTCAAAGACATTTCTAGGAAAAGTGCCTTAGCTTGGGAAGTGGTAAATGGCATTTATGCATGATGACAGATTCTGAGTGGTTCGCTAAGATAAGGCTTCTATGAAATCTAAATTTTATTTTATGAAGGGTTGTAGATACTTCCAAGGATATTTTAAGGGAGTTTTCTAGGAGGATCTTTAGAATAAATTATTAGAAGAAAATATAGAGGAAAAATCTCTAGGGCTTTCTGAATAATATTTTACTTGGAATTTCTAGAGGAGCACTCTTCCCTATCTATGTCACAAGGTTCGTCGAACTTTAACCTTGAGGTTCGAATTTTGGCGAACCTTGAAAAATATTTGAGGTTCGACGAACCTCATCGAACCTCATAGCCATTGACCAAGTCCATCAATCAAAACTTATAACTTCCTGTGGCAACTCAAGATTGTAATTTATGCTTGGAGTTTCCATGTCTGTGATAGCATTTTTTATATTTACTAATGTTGATTTCTTTCTATTTTATCATATAATTAATATATATAGACGAACCTAATGACGAACCTCATCAAAACATTCGAACTCAAACCAAACCTAATCATTGTCGAACCCGAACTCGAACCCGAACCATGTGACATTGCCTATAAGCTTCTAGAGTTTTCTTTATACTATCAAGGCTTATAATATTTTCTAAATATATTTATTAAGAGGTGGTTTAAAATTGAAATCTATAAAGGGAGGATTCCCCCTCATTTGCAACTCCTGATTTCAACTTGAAGAAAATCCTAGAACACTAGTAATAACTGTTAAGGAGTTGATATGAGCAGATTTGGAAGGACTTCAATAATTTGCAGGGATGTAGCAGTCAAGTAAGGTTGGCTCTTGCATTTTTGCATCTTTTTCTTTACTGGTATATTGTAATTGGTTATTGTTACCTATCATAACTAGTGAAAGAAGGGTTGAAACTTGAAAGAGAGATGCTTTGATCCTCTTATGCCAAATTGATATCAAATGTTAAGTGTAATGTTTTGAGGGATTTTATTCAATAGAAAATTGTTTTTAAGTGTTTATAGAACATAATTAGTAATCCTAATAGGGAATCCCTAGAGAAGAGCAGGCCTAAAGTAAGAAGGACAACAACCAAGATGGTTGTGGGATCCTCAATGATGGTTGCTACCTCTGCAAAGCACAGGCGTTGGTATAAGGGAAGAGCAAATCCTCTTCTAGTTTCAATTTTGCAAACACAGGCGTTGGTGCAAGGGAACAGCAAGTCGTTTTTCCAGTTTCAATTTCTGCAAACACAGGCGTTAGTGTAAGGGAACAACAAATCATTTTTCCCAGCCAGGCAGTCTGTAAAAACACAACTTAAAGATCACTTCGGAACTCCCCAACCAATTATCTTTTTGGAAAATTGCTCACGAGTTACCAAATAGACCCTGCTCTGCACAAAACCCAGATGGCGGAATTTCGAACTTCGTCTTCCTTTGATCAAAAATTGACCCGCAAGTTTGGTGACGGTTTTCCCTTACGAATTTCCCTTCTTCTATTGGCTTGATACAGAGTGCTCTATATTCTCGAACTTGTAATGTAAATGATTCCTTCCAATACACAAGATTTGATGCAAACTTTGATTAAAAGATTAACTATAATATGGTTCTCTAAGTCTATATTTTAGTCTCATCCAAATGTAAAGAATAGAGAGCATGCAGTGCATGAATTCCTCATTCAACACAGTAATTTAAAGACTAAATCGATTTCAATCTTCAGATATTAATATTACGGTTCACAAACCTCACAAATGCATATGCAAATAACTATCTCACACACACTTACAAATTCGATTTGCTGATAAAAAACCCACTGGTCTAAGAAATGTTGTTCAGTTAACTTCAATCTCATATAGAGAACAAAACAGCGTACCTCTCTCCCACACCAAAAAAAACTTCCAACAAATATTCCTCCTTCAAACACTAAAAGCAATTATCCAAGAAATGAGTTCACGAATGTGAACCAATTTCGCTTAGCCCTAACTACCTACTATAGCTATAAAATCATTTCTTTTAACTAGATATTCCTAACTAATCTTAACTGAATATCAAAAACTTTTCAGAAATAAACTTTAAAATGTTCTAGCCTTGGCATGTGATCAATCCATCACATTGCTAGGCTCTTGGTTTGACTTTAATAACTTATCATTTTTATGTGCTCGGCCTAATGCACCTGCATCAGACTCCCCAAGAAAGAAAAATTTTATGAGCTCCTGCTCATAAGATCTTCTATAGAATGACCTACTTTATGTAGTGTTGCTTCATCCATCCAAGTAGAATCCTCCATCGGACAGTCTTTCCACTTCATAAGATATTCCAAGTATTCTTTCCTTCTGGTCTTCTTGGCAACACGTGTATCCAAAATCTATTCAGCCTCTAAACTCTTTGCCACAAGCATTTGTTTCAACCACTGTTGTTCCTTTCCTTCATCCTAGTCAAGATTCCCAGAAGCTTGATCTGCATCACCAACTGTGTAGGGATACAAATCTGCTACATTAAAAATGGGTGAAATGCCAATTCCTGGAGGTAACTCCAACTCATAAGCATTCGCTGAAAACTTGCGGAGGATCTTACAAGGTCCTATCTTCTTCATTTTCAATTTGTTATATTCTCCCCTTGGAAACCTCTCTTTTCTTAGGTGAGCTAGGACCACATCTCCCACTTCAAAGTTTACCTCTTTCCTGTGTAAATTTGCTCGTTGCTTGTAGTTGTTGCTTGTATCTTGTAATCTTTGTTTTACTTGCTCGTGCAGCTCACTCATGGTTGTTGCAAAATCCTCTCCATCAGCACTTCTATGCTCAAGCTTTCCCAAGTCTCTTAGCTCACAAATTCCCCTCAGATGCATGTCGTACAAGATCTAAAATGGACTTTTTCTTGTGCTCCTATTTGGTGAGTCATTATAGGAAAACTCAACCTGGGCTAGCACATGATCCCATTGCTTTGGTCAGTCACCTACTAAACTCCTCAACAAATTACCCAAACTCTTGTTTACAACCTCTGTTTGCCCATTAGACTGTGGATGATAGGTTGAGCTAAAATTTAGCTTAGTGCCAAGTTTCTTCCACAAGGTCCTCCAGAAATGTCTGGTGAATCTTGTGTCCCTGTCAAAGATTATACTTTTTGGCAAACCATGCAACCGAACAATCTCATCAAAAAACAAATTAGCCACATGGGTAGCATCACTAGTTTTGGAACACAGAATGAAATGAGCCATCTTAGTAAATCTATCCACAACTACAAGGATTGAATCATTACCTCATTGAGTTCTCGGTAAACCCAGAACAAATTCCATACTCACCGAATCCCAAGGTCTGTTGGGAATGGGTAATGGCATGTATAGTCCAGCATTCTGACTTCTCCCTTTTGCATGTTGACATACCCTGCACTTACTCACGTACCTTTGTACATCTGCCTTCATCTTAGGCCAAAAATAGAAGTGACTCAGCTGCCCAAGTGTTTTCTCAACACCAAAGTGTCCAGCCAACCCGCCATTATGCTTTTCTTGGACCAAGTTTTCCCTCATTGAGCAATTGGGAATACATAGTTGATTGTTCTTGAACAATAGCCCATCCTGCAACATAAACTCTTTCCATGGATTGTTGTCCCTATTGACTAGATTTTTATGCACTACAAAAGCTTCTTTAAAATCAGCATCAATTGTTGGACACAGATTGTCATTGATGTCAATATGGCAATATTCAAGAGGAGGAGACAGAGCATATCAGAGCCAAGAAGAGCAAATGGAGCCAAGAGGAGCAGACCAAGCTAGAGGAGCCACATTGGAGCAAAGAGGAGCTATAGGAGGAGCCACATATATATATGCCATATATATGCCAAGAGGAGCAGAACTCATATAGATATGTTATTGGGCTTGTAAAACCCATGTATGCATGCTTTAACATTATCGGCGGTTAAAAATCTTATATATATGCATTCACAACTATCGGCATGCTTTAACATTATCGGCGGTTAAAAATCTTATATATATGCATTCACAACTATCGGCGGGCACATATTACAAACACACTATCGGCGGAGAAGTTTATATATAAAGGCATATATATATATATATATATATATATATATATATCGGCGACATCGCTAATCGGCGGTTCAGCTATGTGCCACCACTGAAACCTCCGATTGCGATAATAATGCGGACCCGATGCAGAATTATGTTATGGTTGAATGCTATATCGCATCCGCCCATCGCAACAACACACAAAGGCATGACACTCTCCCGATCGCCGATTGCGATAAGGCTGCGGACCCGACGGGAATATAGACTGTGGCTTAATATCATATCGCATCCGCAGTGATCGCAAGTCATAAGGGATGGCGCTATAATCTGCCGATTGCGATAGAGGCATGGACCCGATGGACTTATTAAAAACAGTCTATAATATATCGCATCCAGAATGTCGGAACTGTTCAAGGTGCAAGCTCCGAAATCCGGAGCCGAAACTATTATCAAGTGAAGTGTAAAACCATATCGGGTCCGCAGAACTCTTGTATCGCATCGAAGCAGCGGAGGTAGCGATCGCCGAAATCGTCCGGAGCTGAAATTATATAGAGGATGGTTGAATGGGAGATCGGGTCCGCAAACCCGTTCTGTTATAACAATCCCGCCGATACAAATCCGCCGATATGACGGATCCGAAACCAGTATAGAAGGGAGTCTAAAAGAGCATCGGGTCCGCTCCTCATCGGAGGTCAGGCCTTAAGAGTTTTGTTATGGTTGCGAAATCCGGACCCGCCGATAATTGTAAAGGCGGGTGCATAATAATTGAAGTCCGGCATTTGAATTAGAGCGGGGGTTTATAATGTTTTCCGTGTATTATATGATACATGGCCGCGGGGTTAAGATATATATTAAAGCCTGTGTGATGGTTGATTAATGGCTCGGGTGGTGGCTTCCGATGGTTGATTATTGATAGAAAGCGCCGAATAAAAGGTGGCTTCCGATGGTCGATTAAAGCGCTCGGTGATGGTTGATTAAAGCGCTCGGTGATGGTTGATTAAAGGCTCGGTTGGTGGCTTCCGATGGTTGATTAAAACGCTCGGGTGGTGGCTTCCGATGGGTGATTAAACGCCTCTGATAAAGCCTGTAAGACAGAAGAAGCAAAGGAATGGAAGCCGAAGTGTCAAGCGATCAAGTGAGGAGGAAGCCAAAGAGCCAGCATGTAAGAGGAAACGAATGGACAGGGGCATGGAGCATATAAAAGCAGCAAAAACAGAGAACTGTGTTGGTAGTTGGTGGATGGCATAACTTGAGCATGAGATAGTGGAAGCAGCAGAAGAAAAGGGGGCAGCAGAAGCAGTGGAAGCTGAAAAGAGTGCAGCAGCACACCAGTGTATACCAAAGAGGTTGGAGCCTCAGAATTAAAAAGGATTGAAGTCCTTGGGAGTTGGTGCTCCTAAGTCCAAGATTGGTGTCTTGGCAAAATAGAGTTGGTGCTCAGGAGGTTGGAGCCTCACCAAAGTCCAAGTTGGAGCTTGGGAACCAATTGTGATATTCTATTTATTGTATTTATTTTACTGCACAGTTATATTAATAAAAGCATTTATTCCTGCTGTTCATTTTGTGTTCTGAACATATATGTTTTAACTAGTAAAACAATAGTGAGAAAAAGAAATACTGATTCACCCCCCTCTCAGTATTTCCAACATCAATGTCATGCAAGTCTTTCAAATAATCAAAGCCTAAAATTTGTATTTGACTTTCCTGCATGATTAAGCATCTCCTACTCAAGGCATCAGCAACCTTATTTGCCTTCCCACTAATGTGCTTCAAAACAAAAGTGAAATTTTGAAGGAACTCCACCCACTTTGCATGTTTATGATTTAACTTATGTTGCTGCATAATGTATTGTAAGGCAGAATTATCTGTGTATAGAACAAACTCCTTAGGCATCAAGTAATGTCTCCAATGCTTCAAAGCTTGAACCACCACATAAAACTCTGTCATAGGAAGAGTATTTCTGTTTTGACTCATTTAACTTCTCGCTGAAATATGCAACAGGCTTATCTTCTTGGCTCAGTACAGCTCCAATGGTTGTCCCACTAGCATCACATCTCACTTGAAAGGGCTAATTGAAGTCTGGCAACTTCAACACCGGCTTCTCAGTGATCTTCTTCTTCAATAGTTGAAAAAAAAAATCTACTGTTGTTGTCCAATAAAATGGCTGCCTATTCTTCTTGATGGTGTCAATGATAGGTGCACAAATGCCACTAAAATTCCTGATAAATTTTCTGTAGAAGCTAGCTAAGCCATGAAAACTTCTCACCTCAAAAATGTTCTTAGGTGAGGGCCAATTTACAATTGCCTCTATCTTCTCCGGATCCATTTTCAAGCCATCCTTAGAAATGACAAAACCCAAGTATACAAGCTCACTCTTCATAAAAGAACACTTCTTCATGTTAATCAATAGCTTTTCTTGCTGCAATCTCTCTAAAACATACTTCAAATGTCTCAAGTGCTCTTCTTTAGTTTGACTAAAAATTAAAATGTCATCCAAGTAAACAATGACAAACTTACGAATGAATTCCTTCAAAACTTCATTCATCGGCCGCATAAAGGTACTGGGTGCATTTGACAAGCCAAATGGCATGACCATCCACTCGTACAAGCCTTCATTGGTCTTGAAAGTTGTCTTCCACTCGTCTCCTTCTCTGATCCAAATTTGATGATAACCACTTTTCAGGTCAATCTTTGAGAAGTAAGTTGCCCCACCCAAGCAATCCATCATATCATCCATCTATGGCAATGGAAACCTGTAACGAATGGTGATCTTGTTGATTGCTCTAGAGTCAGTGCACATTCTCCATTCTCCACCCTTCTTTGGACTTAGTATTGTAGGTACGGCACACAGACTCAAACTTTCTCTTATTAGTCCTTTGTCCAACAATTCTTGGACTTGCTTCCTCACTTCCTCATTCTCTTTGGGTGTCATTCGATATGCAGCCTTGTTCGGAAGACTTGCTCCCGGTATCAAGTCTATGTGATGACTGATGCTTCTTTTGGGTGGCAACTCACTTGGCAATTCATCAACTACAATATCATGAAACTCATGCAACAACTCCTGAACTTCAATGGGTAAATCTGCAATTTCAGTGTGTAGAAGCACTACCTTTGGCTTGCAAACCACTGCATAGTGTTGATTTGGGGTAGCATCGGATGTGCTCTAGCCACGAAATTTGGTGGAGAGGCTAAGGCACATGAGATCTCCAATAGCCAGAAAGGGTTTGGGCATATTCTAAACAGTTTGGGAGATGTTAAAATAATTAATATTTTTAATGGAGTCCCTAAGTCTAAACTTAGGGAAATTAAAATATTAATGTGAATTAATATAAAACTGTGTTAGAATGGTCCAAAAGTCATGGATCAAGCCAGATCTAATCTTAGTTGTTGATTAGGGACTTAATCTCGGTCGTTGATTTGTCAACGAGAAAAGTATAAGATGAGGCTTGATGGTCACTTGGAGAACACACCAAGAGATCAAGATTTCGACTTTTTGGGGCTGGGTTTGCTAAGAAAGTTGACAGAGTGATCTAGAGTTGCAGCTGAGAGGCAGTGAATATAGAATCAAGGAGGCAGAGATAGTGCCGGGAGGACCAGCGCAGCAGCCGGGAAAGCTGAAGCAGAGGGCAAAAGTCGGAATTGTCGGGAACTGCCGAGAACTGCCGGAACTGCCAGGAAAGCTGATGCAGAGGGCAGAAGTCGGAACTGCCAGGAACAGCCGGAACTACTAGGAACTACTGGAATTGCTGGGAAAGCTGACCCAGAGGACAGAAGCCGAAACTGTAGGGAACTGTCGGAACTGCTGGGAAAGCTGACGCAGAGGGTAGAAGTCGAAACTGCCGGGAAAGCTGACGCAAAGGGCAAAAGAGGCTGACGCAGTCCCTAGAGGTTGACACTAGGGTTTTTCATGGGGCAGATTGGAGCTGAGGAGTTGCCAAAGTATTTATCTAGGGTTTTAGCCGGAGCATCTGTCTCCGAAGGAGAGGTACTACTGCCAAGGTTTTTCTCCGTTGGGTGAGTCGGATTTGGCACCCAGATTGTATTCTGAAACTGGTTAATAAATCAAACCCTCAGATAGCTGCACCGGTTTTCCCACATTTGGTTTTTCCGGGGAAATTAGCCCAAAAATAACGGTGTCATTGTGTGCTTGTTTCTGTTTCCTTTAGTTGATGATCTGTAATGTGTTGAGCATGTACTTGTGTTTATTTTCAGTATTTACATGGTAAATAACTTGTTAATTAATCAGAACAAGTAGGAAGGAATAAATCAGAAAGTACAGGGAGGGTTTCTAACTATTAGACTTAGAAACTTCAACATGGTATCAGAGGGTGGTTGCAAATCACAGGAGAACTGAGGACATCAACGAGCAGAGCAGCAACAACAGGAAAAAGTTGTCCCGAGTGACAGAAGTTGTTCCTAGCAACAAAACAACAAGGAAAGGGTGACACAGTGCCTGCGTCATCAAGTTTGCACCAAGAAGAGGCTACACAGAGACTGAGGGAGGCAACGATAGGCTCACGCAGAGGCCAGGAGGGCAGACGCAGTTGGCTTAGGGAGCTAGTTTGTCAGTGTTGGGACTGCGCAAAGCCTAGGAGCTCTCACCTTCACGTTGTTGGGGTTTAGGAGGCTGTGGATAAGTTGCAAAGTGGAGCTGGTGGGGTATTGTTGTCAGAACAGTACCTAACAAGGCAAGGCCAAGGAGGAAGGAGTTGCTACCGAGGGTTTCTAGCCGAGAAATTTGGATCAGTGGTGCAGTTTCACAGATGATTAGAGTAGGGGGCATCTCGACAATTTCCAGGAGGGAAATCAAGGCTCAGAGGGAGTTGTTGACCACTACCGATCAACTGCCCCATAGCAGTACACCCCCTTTTCTTTGCAAAAAGGGGTAGCGCTTGATCGACATGTTCGTGCCATTCTGCAGTCATCAGCAGCTTGATCAATCTATGTTGTAAACCCAGTCTGCATGTATAAATTGTAAATAATCTTAGCAGATATGAGTCATGTATGTAAATTGCCTAGGTGGACCTAATTTTCTAAGTGATAATCTACGTTCCGGAAGGTTTTTCGTCTCACCGATCTATGATCGGCAGAGTTTTCCTTCAGCCTAACCCCAAAGCCGGAATGGATTTTGTCATTAGAATTTTAGGAGAATCCTAGTGTGTTAATCCGCTAGATTATAGTTGTGTCGCAAAACTGGGTGGTTTATGAGGGTCTATGTCAAATGGGTTTTCCCCCTTAAGATGTAAATTTGTAAAAGTCATGATCTAAAGTGTCTTGAGGGTTAGAAAATGTTTTAATCCCCTCATAAGTCCTAGGTCCTAGGTGATTTTTCCAAAGGCTAGGTTCGAGGATCCATTCAAAAATAAATTAAAAATTAAAAAATTAAAAAAAATAAATAAATAAATAAAAATAAAAAATAAAATAAAACAAAAACCCTAAAAATAATAAAATAATAATATTTTTGAGTAAATAAATGCAAATTTTCATTTTTTAATGAATTAACTAATTCGACGGATGAGATTAAGAGATATCTTGATTCTCATCGATGGTCGAGATCATTTCAACATGGATCACTCGAACTAGCCGTTGGGATCTTTTCCTTTAAATAGGGTGCTAGGGGTCATTTGAGAAGGGATCTGTGAGTCTTGTGCTGAAGAAGCTCTCTTGTAGTTCATTTTTTTTTGTGCAATAAAGAAGACTTTGGGGTTAAAAATCTTGCTGGTGTTACTCTTCTGAAAATGTTGTAAGATTGTTCTATTTGTTCTGCATAATTTTATTTTCAGCCATTAATGATAGCTTAATGAAGATTGATCTAGGCACAGGTATCTTGTCTGATCTTTGGGGTTTGAATGATAGTTTAGATTCTGAAATATATTGGCAGGTATCTCCATTTGATCGGGGTTTCACTATTGTTTTCTCCTTCTATGTTGATGGTTGAATTTAAGTTGTGCAGGAAATCCTTTTTTCAGATTACCGGGCGTTAGGGGAAGTTCTCGGCTGAACCAGCCAACTCCCGGGTTGTGTTTTCTGAAAGAGCCCAGCCAGTTCTTGATCCCGGGCTTATCATTCGAAATATTTTTTATGAATGCATGCAGGGTTTTCTGAAGTGTTTTACATTAAAATTAAATTCTGATAATATTACTGTGATTATTGATAAATATGGCTTCTTAAGAGCTTTCAGTTTGTAAATACTGTAAAAAAAAATTTGCTGGGTTTAGGGTTTTCAGTTTTTGTTTTATGCACATATCATTTTTGGGTGATTTTTCATTCCAGGTTGCAAGGTTTCTGAAGATTTCCAAGGTTTATCTGCGCCGTTTCGCTGTCCAAGGGTTTCAATTTCAATTGTTTTTCAGGTCCGGAAGAAATTTTACATCGATTTCATTGATATCAACTTCTGGGGTTTGGAATATTTTTCCAAGGACTGCAAAATCGTTTTTCAAATTCCCCAGCTATCCTCAGCTGCCAGAAATCTGCATAAAAAATAAAAATAAAAACGCAGCTGCTTCTTCTTCTCCTTTGCTGTAACGCTGCCATTCACTTGCTGCATACCCATACTGCATGCGTCTATACCACAGCTCCCTCTCTCCCTCCGTTCATTCCAAAACTCAGCCATATTGCACGCTGCTCTCTTCCATCTGCTCGCTGTCCATCAGCTCTTCTCCACGCAAAACTGCAGTCAACAACACAAACAGTTCTGCGGCCATTTATCTCTGCCCTATCCGTTGCCCAAGCTCATCCATCCCTGCATCATTTGATCCGCAGTCACTGTTTTCCTCAACGCAGCTCCTCCTTTGGCGTTCCGTCCACCTTCAGCAATCAATTTTTCCTGCGTATCTTCTCTGAACCTGCATGGTAAACAGAAAAATCGATTTTTTTGGGTACGGCTGAGCTTGTTTTTTGATACGTACGGCGGCTTATTTCCGGGCTAGGGTTAGCGTGGTTTTGTTTTCATTATCTGCGTTGATGCATACATTCCTTAAGATCTATGAACGCATTTTTTTCAAATCCACTCCAAAGCTGCCGCAAGCACCTGCAAAAATTCGAGATTTTCTCTCTGCGTCCGTCATCGAAGGTTGCAGGGTTTCTGAAGATTTCCAAGGTTTATCTGTGCCGCTTTGCTGTCCAAGGGTTTCAGACATCAGGTGTTTTCAGATCTGGGGTTCCAAATTTTGCAGGTTTTTTGTTTACGGGTTGCAGTTTCGCTGTTGTCATTTTCTCTCCACATCGTCTCCATTTCACAACCAAGTTTACCTCAAGCTGCCTGCAGACAAATCATTGTCAACCAACGTGTATCCCTTACCGAACCAGCGCTCAGCATTATTCTATCTCCACACTGCCGTCCAGATTTCTGTCAATCTGATCTCCATTCTTTACAGTCGCATAAACCTACGCTTCTGCACCGTGGCCACCAAGCCTTCTTAGCACTGTTTGAAATTTTTTGAACCCACGCCTCTGCACCGTGGCCACCACCTGTTCGAATCTTCACTCAGCAAAGTCGTACCTCTATTCAGTTGCCAAACGCGTTACCCCCTCAGTCACATTTCTTTTTGTTTCTCTGCTAGCGCAAATCAAAGCTATCCACGCTGCTCCATTGGCGTTCCACAATCCACTTCAAATTTTTATTTTCCACGCAGCCATTCACTGGATACTACCCCCATGATTTCAGTACCTCTACGCCTAAGAAGAAGCTGCTCATTTTGCTGCCATCGAACCTGCACTGTAAACACTCAGATTTCTTCTCTGTCCGCCGACAGCAAGAGCGCGTCCTTTTTTTTTTCACGCAGGCCAGTTTCAATACGTTGTGTTAAACAGCGATACATACGGGCCAGATAAATCAGTTTTGGAGCCTCCTGCAGTTGCGTTTCTCCTCCTGCAGTTGAAGTTCCAGAAACGAGGTAAGGATCAGGGTTGTCCCGTGGATGTCAGGTGAAGGTCTCGATTCATAAGTCTGCGTTTTTATTGATCAAACCTTTTTAAGCTGTTAAAACCGCATGAGGACAGGCTGCGTAGGCGTTTCTCCTTTCAGTTTTGCGTAGGTAGTGTTACGGTTTTCAATTTTTTTGATTTGGATGACACACGCATTGAGTCAGCACGTCGGGCTTCAACCTGAACATACCCACGCGTTTTTCTTTCAATCGCCGCCGTCCCGTATACACCGAGCTCTTAACAAATTTTTTGTTTAATTTTTATGGACCGGGTAAGCACAGTTATGATCATATTTTAAATGCACCTGGGTTTGACGTTTCGATATAGTCGGTTTTCGTTAGAATTATTCGATTTAGGATTTATTTCTTTTTGGTTATTAGGATACGATCAAGTGTTTGTATAGTATATAATTTAGTTTAGATTTAATTGATATTAGAATAGATTTTTTAGATTTTAATAGTTTTGCCTTAGTTTAGGAATTAAAATTTTTTTAATTTAGCTTAGTTTCATAGTTTAAATTTTATTATTTTTTAAGTTTTAGTTTTATTTTAAATGGTTTCATTTTTTTTATTAATTAAAAAAAAAATATATATATATATATAATTTTAAAATCATAAAAAAATATAAAATAGAAAATTAAAAAAAAAAAAAAATTGTGGAAAATTTTTGCCAGATTCAGTTTTTGTCTCGGGAACTTATCACGTTCTATTTTCTCCTGCTGAGATTAAAATTTTCGATATTTATCATTTTATGCGAGCCTGCACATGAATGATCATCTTGAAGATTAGCTGCATGAATATGATATCTGGTTAATGATTCATAATTGCGTGATTGTTTAAAGCATTTATCTTTCGAAAAAAAATTGTTGGGATATCATTATTGAGCTTTAATCGCTGAATCATTATAAGAGCATTGTGGTTTTACTGGATATCTTGCATTGTTCGATTTATTTGATGATAAATGATTGTTGTTCATGGTTTATATTTCTACAACATCTAGCAAGTAATCATTTAAACATTAACTCCATAAGGCACTGGTCTATTAAATTCAGTAAAATCAATTTAGTGCTTGTTCCTTCGTGTCTCCCAACCCAACTGGTTGACAGTTGGTCTTCATCATCTCATAGGGTCTACCCCCCTTAGCCGCGGGAGACAGGCTTAAACGGAGAGATCGGGGATCAGAGTGACAGCCCCCGGTCTGAGCGTTGTCGTGTCAATCTGTGCGACAACAGGAGTCACATCGAGAACTTCTAGGAGGGAAGTAGAAGAGCAGCGAAATGGCACTACACGGAGTAAGAGACCAGGACAAACTGGACGAAGCCTCAAATTTCGTAGTCTGGAAGGCCAAAATCTTATCCGTACTTGACAGAAATTGTGTCAAGCACTTCGCCTTGAAGACGATATCGGTCCCAGTTGACCCAGCTGACAATGACAGGTATGAGGAAGCAATGGCGAGGGCCAAGAGTATCATTCTTAACGTGGTCAAGGATCATATAGTACCACATATTGCCAAGAAGAATACGGCACGGGAGATGTGGGAGGCCCGAACCAAGTTGTATCAGCATACTTTCGTGCAGAGTAAGATGCCCCTAAAAAATCAGCTGCTATCATACCAGATGCAAAAGGGAGAACAGATCGACACCTTCCTCCATCGATTGAAGGAGATTTGAGATTAGCTGACTTCCATAGGGGCCACACCAGATCTAGAGTTGATGGTGAGAACAACCCTAAATGCAGTCTCAGAAGACTAGGAGGTGTTTGTCCAAAGCATAATGGGCAGGGTGACCCTTCCAAATTGGGAGGAAATGTGGGCACCTCTTCGCCAAGAAGAGATCAGGAAGGTGACCAAGACGGGAAGCCACAGCAAGGGGTTCAGAATCAAGTAGGAGGAGGTGGATGCTTCCCTAGCATCTGAGGGTAAGCAAGAAAAGCAGAAAAAGAAGGACCTCTCCAAGGTCAAATGCTTCCACTGTGGGGAGCTGGGTCATTATGCGACCCAGTGTTCGAGGAAGAAGAGCAAGGGAGAGGCTTCCGAGACCAAGGCAATGCTATCAAGGGCAGAGAAGAAAGTGGAGATAGACGATGACTGTGCCATGAGTGCACACACATCACTTGAGAGAAAGTGGGGAGACATCAAACTGTAGTCAAGAGGACTACAGAAGATGAGGGGCAGGATCCTCGAGGTACCCAACCTCTTGGATTATACCTAGCTACGGGAGCCCCAAAGAGGAGTAGCAGGACAGGCGGATGTCGGTAGAGACGGATGAGGATGGAGCGGCAGAGAGAGCTACAGTGCAGGATTCCCAGGACAGTGCGAGGTTAGCAGGCTGCAACAGTGCGAGAGGCACGGGAGTGTTGCACTAGCGCAGGATGGCACAGAAAGGTGTTCAACGGTGATAGATGCATGGAGTTGTTGCAGCAGCGTAGAGGTAAGAGAGGGAGCACTTGTTAGTGACAGAGGGAGCTTCAGCATCAGGAGTGTGTCTAGCCTAACAAAGATGCCAGAGTTGGGAGAACAGTTACTTACTTCTAAATAACTGAGTTGCAGTGCAGCAGTTAGCAGTTGCGGTGTTATGGGCAGCACGATGCAGCATGATGAGAGGGGATGCAATGCAGACGTAGTAGTGGCAGGGCCATGGGCAGCAGCATGGATGCAGAGGGAGCTGTCGTACAGATGCAGCAGTTGTAGTGGCAGAGCCATGGGTGGCAGTACGAGATGCAGCAGTACAGATGATGGGCAGTAGGCCTAGCATCAGGGACCGATGTCAGATGATTAGAGTAATATGCAGTAAGGAGTATTGCTAGAGCACAGTCCTCGCTAAGAGGGATTGTTGATTTCGGGTGGCATCAGATGTGCTCTAGCCACGAAATTTGGTGGAGAGGCAAAGGCAAATGAGATCTCCAATACCCAGAAGGGTTTGGGCAGATTCTAAACAGTTTGGGAGATATTAAAATAATTAATATTTTTAATGGAGTCCCAAAGTCTAAATTTAGGGAAATTAAAATACTAATGTGAATTAATATAAAACTGTGTTAGAATGGTCCAAAAGTCATGGATCAATCCAGATCTAATCTTAGCCGTTGATTAGGGACTTAATCTCGACCGTTGATTTGTCAACGAGAAAAGTATAAGAGGAGGCTCGAGGGTCACTTGGAGAACACACCAAGAGATCGAGATTTCGACATTCTGGGGTTGGGTTTGCTGAGAAAGTTGAGAGAGTGACCCGGAGTTGCAGCTAAGGGGCATTGAATACAGAAGCAGAGAGGTAGAGATAGTGTAGGGAGGATCAGCGTAGCAGCCGGGAAACAGCCGAAACTGTCGGGAACTGCCGGAACAGCTAGGAAAGCTGACGCAGAGGGCGAAAGTCGGAACTACCGAAAATAGCCAGAACTATCAGGAACTACCGAAACAGCTAGGAACTGCCAGAACAGCCGGGAAAGCTGATGCAAAGGGCGGAAGCCGAAACTGCCGAGAACAGCGAAAACTGTCGATAACTGCCGAAACAGCCAGGAAAGCTGATGCAGAGGGCAGAAGTCGAAACTGTCGGGAATAGCCGGAACTGTCGAAAGAGGGCAGAAGCCAGAACTGCCAGGAACAGCCGGGAAAGCTGACGCAGAGGGCAAAAGTCGGAACTGCCGGGAAAGCTGACGCAAAGGGCGGAAGAGGCTGATGCAGTCCCTAGAGGCTGACGCTGGGGTTTTTCATGGGGGAAATTGGAGCTGAGGAGTTGTCGGAGTGTTTATCCGCAGTTTCAACTGGAGCATCTGTCTCTGAAGGAGAGGTACTACTGCCGAGATTTTTCTCTATTGGGTGAGCCGGATTTGGCACCCAGATTGTATTCTGCAACTGCTTAATAAATCAAACCCTCAGATACCTGCACCGATTTTCCCGCATTGGGTTTTTCCGAGGACATTAGTCCAAAAATAACGGTGTCATTTGTGTGCTTGTTTTTGTTTCCTTCAGTTGATGATCTGTAATGTGTTGAGCATGTACTTGCGTTTATTTTCACTATTTACATGGGAAATAACTTGTTAATAAATCAAAACAAGTAGGAAGGAATAAATCAGAAAGTACATGGAGGGTTTCTAACTGTTAGACTTAGAAACTTCAACACATAACTTACCTCTTCTTCTTCCATCTGTTGTAGAAATTCCTTTCCACTAAGCAGCAGTGCTTTTGGGCTGCTTGTTTCAATTGTACCTTCCTCTTTCAATGGTACAAGAGTGTGCTTGATGCCATCCTTTTCGAACTTATAACAATTTCTCTCTCCATCATGTGTCACCTTCCTATCAAACTGCCATGGGCGACCCAAAAGAATGTGACAAGCATCCATTGGCATTACGTCACAGAGCACCTTGTCTTTATACCTGCCTATCTGAAACTCAACTTCACTTTGTTCATGCACCAACAATTGGTGTCCTTTTTGCAACCATGATACCTTATAAGGTGTGGGGTGCTTAATCTTTTTCAATCCCAATTTTTCCACCATTTCTTGGGAGACTAGATTGTCCGTACTTCCACTGTCAATCACCAATTTGCAGCATTTTCCTTTTGCCTTACACATTGTCTTGAATAAGGATTTCCTTTGGACTGGTTCAGCAGTCTCCTTTGTTGGTTTTAACAGGACTTTGTGCATCATCAACACCTCTCCAGTCTCGGCACATTCTCTACCTCAGGTACTTGTGTCTCTACTACTTTGGTTTTAGCTATGTATGCACCTCGTTATCCCGTATTGTCATTCTCAGGACATTCAAAAGATCAGTGACCCAATTTGTTACATCTATAACACCGGTAGACAGTCTCTCTATCTCTTCCTCTACCTCTACCTCTCTGGTAAGGTCTTCCCCCTCTACTGCCACCTTCTTTCTCTGACTACCCTTGCTGATTTGAGTTGCCTTCATCATTCTTTTGCATAGGAAACTTTCCTCTTCCATTTGTCTGTCCTTTCCCTTTGGAAAAACCACGTCCTCTACCAGAGCTTTGCTTCCTAGCTATCTTTTCTTCTGCCTTCAAGGCGCACTGGTATGCTTCCTCTATTGTCCTTGGAGAAAGTATGTTGATTTCATCTTGGATATCTAACCTCAAACCATTGATATACCTTGTTGTCTTCTCCGGGGTATCTTCTACATAGCCTACTCTCAAATTCACCTTGTAAAACTCTTCGGTGTAGTCCCTCACTGTCATCATCTTTTGTTTAAGATTTTGCATCTGTTTGTAAAGAGTTAGTTGGTAATCCTTTGGCAAGAACTTACTCTTCATCTTTGCCACCATTCTATCCCAGCTCTTGATCAATGGTTTGTCCTTCTTCCTTCTTTCAACCTGTACATTGTCCCACCATAGTGCAAAATGGCCTTTCAACCTTGTCACAGCAAACTTGACTCTCTTATCCTCGTCAATTTCCTCGTACTCAAAATACTTATCCATCTCACTGATCCAATCTATTAGATTCTCATCTTTCAAACTTCCATCGTAAATAGAGATTTCAGGGTTTTGCCTTGAACTTGAGCCTAATACTGCTCTCAACAACTTAATCTCAGCAGCTTCTTCAACAGGTGTTGGCCCTTCTTCTTCAAGTTCCTCTTCGGCCTCACTAACATCTCCACCTTCAGGATCTCGTTGTCTCCCTACTTCCATGGCTTCTAACCGAACTTGCAATCTCCTTATCTCTTCCCGGAGTTTTGCATTACCCGTGGGTCTGCCTCTGCGACCTCTTGCCCTTCCTACTCTCCTATTCATCTATATATATTGTAGAGACCAACAACGTTAAGCTCTGATACCACAAATTGATGGTTGCTACCTCTGCAAACCACAAGCGTTGGTACAAGGGAATAGCAAATCATCTTCTAGTTTCAATTTCACAAACACAGGCATTGGTGCAAGAGAACAGCAAGTCGTTTTTCCAGTTTCAATTTCTGCAAACACAGGCGTTGGTGCAAGGGAATAACATATCGTTTTTCCCAGTCACGCAATCTATAAAAACACAGTTTAAAATCACTTCGGAACTCCCCAACCAAGGATCTTTTTGGAAAATCGCTCGCAAGTTACCAAATAGACCCAAAAATTGACCCGCAGGTTTGGTGACAATTTTCCCTTATGAATTTCCCTTCTTCTGTTGGCTTGATACAGAGTGCTCTGTATTCTCAAACCTGTAATGTAAATGACTCCTTCCGATACACAAGATTTGATGCAAACTGTGATTAAAAGATTAACTGTAATATGGTTCTCTAGGTCTATATTTTAGTCTCATCCAAATATAACGAACAGAGATAATGCAGTGCATGAATTCCTCATTCAACATAGTAATTTAAAGACCAAATCAATTTCAATCTTCAGATATTAATATTACGGTTCACAAACCTCACAAATGCATATGCAAATAACTATCTCACACACACTTACAAATTCGATTTATTGATAAAAAATCCATTGGTCTAAGAAATGTTGTTTAGTTAACTTCAATCTCACACAGAGAACAAAACAGCATACCTCTCTCCCACACCAACAAAAAACTTCCAGCAAATGTTCCTCTTTCAAAAACTAAAAGCAACTGTCCAAGAAATGAGTTCACGGATGTGAACCAATTTCCCTTAGCCCTAACTACCTACTAGCTATAAAATCATTTCTTTTAACTAGATATTCCTAACTAATCTTAACTGAATATCAAAAACTTTTCACAAATAAACTTTAAAATGTTCTAGCCTTGGCATGTGATCAATCCATCACATTGCTAGGCTCTTGGTCTGACTTTAATAACTTATCATTTTTATGTGCTCGGCCTAATGCACCTTCATCACTCAAGTTCCCCTAGGGTTTGTACTTGGATGATTTGGCTTATCTTTCATGCAGATCTTGGAGGTAATACTATGTTTCAGACTGATCATAACATTTAACTTTTGTTGTCCTTGTTATTTTATTGCTCAAAACAATACATTTCTGTTAGACTTGAGTGTCCATTGCCATTTCAAAGTCTGGTCAAGGTTGAATTTCCCCTTTTGTTAGGCTCTCTGCCACTTGACTTTGTGCAGACTCGCACTGCATACTCTCTTGTTGATTTCATTGTTAAGAGTTCGATGATCATGCAAGAATGCTATGCAGAAAGAGGATAAGCCCCATCTATAAGTCTGAACAGTTTCTTTAGATCATACTGCATTGTACAAAGAAAATGGTGATGAGTAACCCCTTGTTAACCCCATCATAATAATGAATGTTCCTCCAACTTAAAAGATGCTACCTTTCAATCGCAACCATTGCATCTCTGTAGTCAGATATATCCTGCAAGGATTGGGAGCCACTGAGGGCACTCAGAAGATCACTATTTTTGCTACTACTTTGAGGAAGAAAGATATAGAATGCTTAAGTTGGACTACAATCCAGATACTAAATTCCAATATTTTGCAGAGCTCACCAAAAAAATTGGACGAGTTTAGCAAAATTGAAAAGTCAGTTACTGGTTTCTCTCGCATCAAAAGTTTGTAATGGGAACAAAGCAAGACAATTCAGAATTTTTAACAAAAATTTTAGGGTGCTCAAAGCAAACTTTTGTATACAATTCCAAGCAACAAGAAATTGACCTTATTCTCAGAGCTATTTCTGCAATAGCTGTTATGTGGGTTCCATAGATGAATCCACCTACCTATAAGGATGCTTTGATGTAGGCAGGAACATTGATTCAGTTTTGCAACATATACTTCCAGAGTGGAACAAATATCACTACCAACAGTGATTCCTGCATTGAGGAATGGATGAAGGAAATTCAAACATTGAAGAAAAAGTGACTTGGGACACATTTTCTGCTTCAAATGCAAGGGTAACTACCAAAAGAATGAATGTCCATTGGATTCTATAAGCACAGATACTTCAGGTGCAGATTCTTCCCAGCAGAACCATTCAAAGAGAGCCAAACACCCAAGGAACAATTGGTTTCTCCATAACAAAGTTGTGGTGCAAGTTACAACCCAACAGAAGACGATTGCAGATATCTTGCTACCCCATGTAGAGTCATTTTTCAATTCATTTCTTTTAAATTTTCAGTTTTCCAATTTCAACGTTCATGAATTTTATATTTTTTACGCTTGTAAGCCTCCTATTTAAAAATCTAATAACACTAAACATACTACACTCCCTCTCCATTTGCAATACTGCTATAATTGTTTTATTGCCCTGATAACAAGTAAGTGTTCACAGGAAACACACCAGGAGAAAATATTTCACGCAAATGATAAACCAGAAAAACATTGACAATATATCCAGTTGTGAAAGCCTCTATACTAAGATATTTTAAAGATTCTGATTCCAATTTTAATAGCATTCCTATATACGCCTCAAGGACAGGAAGCTCTTCACCACGTCAATGGTGAAAGACCAGCATATTAATTACTAGCACATTTAATTCAAATGAAAGTTTGATTCACAGTGAATATATTTACAAATGCAGTTTGTGGATTGCTATGATTGATTTCAGCAAATTTAGCAAATTCAATTTCTAATTTTCTCACATCTCCTTTCTCCAAAAATAGCTCCGTTGTACCATGACACAAACAGAAACAAATATAGCATATGTTACGAAAACTACCATGTCATCCAGATTCAGATTTCTAGGCCTCGTAACTCCACATTTTTTTACCATGATACAAGGAGAGATAATAAATGCAGATCTTGTAAAAACTACCTTATCATCAGCATGACCAATTATTGATGGGCCCCATGTGCCAACATAATCAACATACTCATTTCCATCCACATCCCAAGCATGTGAGCCTTTTACAGAATCAAAAATAATGGGTTGCCCACCGACTGAGTTGAAAGCTCTCACTGGTGAGTTCACACCTCCTGGCATTAACTCCTGAAATAACCATAATAATCAAGTTGAACTAAAATTAGTAAGAATGTCGAGCAATGTTCTTTGATGCCTATGTTCCTAAAAATGCATGCAATTGATACAAGTTTGCAAGAGTAGAAACAAGTTGGTCATTACTCTAATAGATTGGATGACTGAGTCTAACATCCATCCCCCATCAATTCACAAATAACAACTTCAATATTTAAAGCTTTCAAGCATTTGCAGCTTTCAATTTACTTATTATATGTTTTTATATGGCTCTCTGGACCTATCAATAAGTTATGGGCATTATAACATGCTGGCAGGTTAGTTCTTCGGTAAGTTATTTTCTCAAACATTGGCCCATTTCCAATACCTGGCATATCTTGTTTCACATCAAAGGGAATAACTGATAGGACAAAACGCAACTTGTTTCACAGAAATAAATATTTGACATGTCTACACCATATCACTACCCAAAAAATGAAGTATAACATATTTCATGTTAAAGACAGCATACTTATTGCATATGCTGAAATTTCAATAAAATGTAACGCTGTATATATTATTAGCTGGCAAGTTGGAAACTAATACATATGCTGAAACTTCAATAAGCATAATGTTGTATAGTACAAAAGCCTAAACCAACCTTAACTGAGAACCACCGGAAACCAAGCTCCTAGGTGCTGCCCTAAGAAATGCAATATGACAGGAATGTAACTATAGGAATCTAAAGAATGCAAATACATGAAACAACCCCAATTGGGATTCCCCTTACATGTGGAAATTTCAAGAATATGTGCTTAAGGCAAATTAAAAAAATTCGCCTCAATTACTTTAAGTTTCCCAGATATATTTCCAGTGAATTTTCACTGTTACAGCTGAATCTGAAATATAAATTACCATACTGCATATTTCACTTCTGTTCAAAAAAATACATAAGGCAGCCCAGGGAAATAAACATCAAACAGATGTACCTCAAGGGAACCATGTTTCCAGCCCTAAGGGCACAATTCCCAACATATAACAGATTTGAAAATAACTTATAAACAGCAAATTTGTTACAAACACAATTCTGCCCTCTTAGCATCTATTCATTTGTCAAATCACTAAACAAAATCTGCTCACTAGTTAAATCAGCATACATAACCAACACTAGAATCTCTAAATCACCATGAGAACATAGGCAGAAAATCAGATCTGCAGGTATGAAAGGTTTTGACAGCAAAGCATGTTAGGATATATAAACACATCAGAGTTAGTTCACATCAACTTGATCTAATGAGTCTTTACGTAAAGTGTGTTTAGTTCACATCAACTTGGTCTAATAAGTCTTTACGTAAAGTGTGTTTCATTAATGTGCACTGTAATTATATAATCCAACGGTCAAGAATAGAAACCTAGACATAACGTGATCCGATGGTTCATCTTCTCTTCAACACTAATAGCACATGATCTGTGGCTTAACACCCAATTGGCCCATGATCTCTATTTAAAGAGCATGCAAGATCAATTGCTCATGATCGCTTGTAAGAAACTCAAGCCTCATATGTAAAATACTTTACTAGCATGAATACCTTGCCTCAAGTGGTCACATTGGCTGGAGCTGTGAACTATTTCCCTCTTTGACAGTTTTAACTGTGATACACTGATGTACTAATCCTTGATCTGCTTGTGTGAGTGATTGTCTTAAGGTTGCTCAACCTAGTGGATACAACCAGTTTATTATGCATGGTATCAAAGCTCCTATGAAGACCCACTCCCATTGAATCAAGATCCTGAACCTATCCCATTACATGCATCAAAGGGCTTCAGGATTCTATTGTTCATAAGCATTTCTGGGCGAACAAAATCATTCTAATGCATCTGAAGCATTGTCTTAGTTGAATACCTTTTTGTTTCACCTAAAAAAATATTTCTTTGCTTGTGTGAGTGAGTGTCTCAAGCTGCTCAACCTAGTGGATACAACCAGTTTATTGCACATAGTATCAAAGCTCTTATGAAGACCCACTACCACTGAATCAAGATACTGAACCTATCCCACAACATGCATCAAAGGGCTTCAGGATTCTATTGTTTATGAGCATTTCTGGGTGAAGAGAATCATTCTAATGCATCTGAAGCATTGTCTTTAGTTGAACACCTCTATTGTTTATGAGCATTTCTGGACGAAGAGAATCATACTAATGCATCTGAAGCATTGTCTTTAGTTGAACACCCTTTTTGTTTCACCGAAAAAAAAAATTGTTTGCCCAAGATACAGCCATTGATATAAGATCCAAAGTATAAAATCTCATTTATACTGTTTTAATATTTCATTTGATATTTTCATTTATACTCCCCATTTGCTCCCCTTCCAACTATGCTCTTTGTCATGGGCCTTGTGCAGTGTCAACAAAGTGGAAAGTATTTTTTTTTCTGTATACCCTTTTCCCTCCATTTTTTGCAATTACAGCAAGTCAGAAACAGAGGAAAAGACACAAATTTTGGATAGAGCAACGATGATCTAACTCCAAGCTTATAAAGTTGCAAAATATTTTTCCAAAAATTAGTGATTTGTGTTTGTGCAGCTGTGTTTAAGTATTTTGTGGCCTGTTACCCACCACCTGTGGGTGACATCCATAGGAGAATTTTTTTCTCCTAGTTTGTCTTCAGTTGGCAGCCAGCAGCCCCTTGCAGTGACCAGATAACTCAATGTGCCACCATCTCCGCCACCTGAGCCGGTTGTTATGTACCCTCACCGATTTGTTATAATCGCATGCTTGAAGGTGGGCTTTCCAACCCCAAAAGTATGGCTTTCATTATGTAGTTGGGTATCTTTGCTTACTTATCATGGACACTTTTGCACATGGACTAATAGGGGGGTTTGGTGGAAATAATGGGCTTGGTTTGTACTCTTGTCCCCTTATCCAACTTGATGGTTAACCTTGTATCCTAGTCCCGTGGGATCTCTTTTATTGGTCGTTTGCTTTAAGGAGTGGCACTACATGTGAAATCCTTATTTTGGTTGCGTGGTCCCGCTTCCTGACACAACATAAATCACTCCCCTCCACTCATTGTAACCTCTTTCCACATATCTCCCATCCAGGTCCACATTTGTCCATTGGGTCCACAAGGAGTTAGCCCCGCCCTCCCCTTGTCCACACTTTGGATCGAGCCTGGAACGATGCCCCGAAGATCGATATAAATATATATAATATAAATATAAGTAATGAGGATAATTGTAATAATGATTAGTTAATACCCCGGATGTGGGTGATTGAGGCGGCATTTACGGTGAAGAGACAAGAGTGGGGCGAGGCAGGTCGACACCTGCCCACCCAGTACAAAGAGTTAAATACTTGTAAGATGGAGAGCGCTTGGCATGCGCGTAGTGTAAGGTTAAACAGCTCACATTCCAGTGGCTCTGGTTCATACTTCTTGTCTACCGCGACGGCTCTTCCCTCCGCACGCTCTGACCTGCAAGAGATGGCGGCGTTCTTCAATGCTGCAGTAATGGAAGAGGCATCTCGAGGCATGCCAGGAAAGGTTAAGGCTAGGCTCTGTCCTGGGTTCGTGATGAAGTCATTTGGGTTGTTTCACTTGGCTTATTCCCTCGCCTCAGGTCTCATTTCAGTTTTCAGGTTGTCTGAGGTTAGCTCTATTTTCTCTGAGGTCTCTCGGCACTTGCTAGGGAAAGTCTCTCTGGAGCTTGGCTCGGCCCTTCTGGAGCGGCTCCTGCTGCTCCTCTCGTTCCTACGCTGACTTTCGAGCTATTGTCTGGTGGTCTTAGTCTCGACATTTCATCATCCGGTCTCAGGTCTTGTCTCTGGCTTCGGGTGGTGGGTTTTGAGTTGTGTTTTCATAGGCCTCGTCTCTGATACAGGGTGCGGGAGATTGGCCCTGTCAATCCTAAGGTCGCTCAAACTTTCTCTGGAGAGAATCACTTAGTGTTCAATTTGGTTTTGCCGGCGAAGGGTATCCGCAGGCTCCCCTCCTGGTCTCGGTGTCTCTGTTGCTCCGCTTGCCTTATAGCTGCTCTGCCTGTCCGGCATCTCACTGCCGCCCCCTCACAGATGCCTCGACTTCGCCAAAGAATGGGGTGCCGAAGAGGCCAACCCCGGCATGCGCCAACAAGCTCGTCCTCTGATTCGCCTTCCCTCTCCAGTGAATTGTTTACCAGACGCTACCCCAGCACGCGCAGTGGGAGAGGGCGGCTCCGTGCCTCCAGACACCACCCTGGGCCTCCTTCCTCGTCTGGCTCTGCAATTTTCTCTTTTAATAGCTCCCTGCATCGACCTAGGATAACGGCTCACATTACGGTGGTCTTCCATGAGACTACTCAGATGGAGGACTCTGATTCTCATCCGGGAGGATTGGGGGCAGTCTCTGTTCCTTCTCCTTCCATCCAGCTGGGAATTGGAAATGTGCCTTGGCAGGATTTGAATGTTCCGGGTTGCAGCACTCAGGATGCGGAGATGATGCCGGTTGACCCTGGCCCCTCTGATCAGAACGTTGCTCAAGCTAAGGATGTGCCAGAATATGGATGGTGCCGTATCGTGGAAGAACCACAAGATGACTAGCGCGCTCTCCCCGGCGTCGTTTTTTTGGTTATGCTACGTCTATCACTGGGCAAGTTTGCTATGTAACTGTGTTGTGGATTTCCTGTGTTTTTTGATGTTTTTGTTAACTATGAAGCACCAGGAGAGTATCATCACGGTCCCCTACGCGGGTTCTGAATTTTGTCTTCTCACCTGTTTTTTCTTGACAGTTCTGCCTCTCATCAGAGCAGAGTCTTGACTTCGGTCTCTATGTAATTATATTTCTCTACTTTGTTAATAGAATTAGTCTTACTCAAAAAAAAAAAAATATATATATATATATAATGATTAGTTAATAATAATTAGTAATTAGATTGAACAAGCATGTCTAAATAGGACATGACTCTCCATGAAGAGACACTTGCTTGATATATAAGCAAGCCTCTCGTTCTCATTGCAAATCATTCTTATTCATACATTTAATATATAATATTTGTATCCTCATGGACATTTTTATATTCCAAGTCTTTTGGAGTAATTAATCTGAAGAAGGAACTTTGTTTGCTTCATTTGGTATCAGAGCAGTCGATCCTCTGGCCGCTCCACTGCTGCACAGAGCCGTGTTCTTTGATCCAAGTCTTTGACTGTTAAATTCGTCAACAATGTTACCGTTGGAGTGTTTCGCTACAAGATTTTGGAGGGTCTCCATTTTCACTATTAGGCCTTTGGCCATTTAAAAAAAATCAGAAATAAATAAATACGAAAAACAAATTATAAAAATATATATATATATATATATATATATATCTATCTATTCAACCAAAAAAATAAAAATAAAAACAAATATTTAAAAAAAAAATTATAAAAAAGGGGTCAAAATCTAATACATGCCATACACACAAATACGAACCGTATTCAGTGTCGTTCTGGCCACCAATTGTCACCACCAGCGACGCCAGATCACCACTTTTACCGCCACACCTAACTACCATCACCGTCGTCCAAGAAACGCCCGACCACCACGATAACAGCTACCATCAAACCCTCGTCCGACATCCAATTGAAACTGTCGTTGTCGTTGTTGAAATTAAAAAAAAAAAAAAAAAAAATCCTTGTCCCTGCCTGCAACTAACCACTGTGGGACAAAACCCCCCACAGTCGTCATCCCACGGACCACCGCTCACAATCGAATTCCCTCACCAAATTTACCATCCGCAGCCCGCCGCACAGCTCCCAACCACGCTAACCCACGAAACTTCACACCTAGTCACCAACCATCGTTCCCTGCTCCATCCGACATACAAAGCAATAGTTCGAACCATTGATTAATTACAATTGAAGAAAAAGAAGGGACATACAACAGTGCCAAAGTCTACAACATCTAGTTACCCAGACCATCGCTTTCCTTCATACCATCGCGCCCATACAACAGTTGATATTAATCCACAAATTAATCCTTTTAGTTAACAAATATATATATATATATATTACATTTCAAGTCAACCGGGAAAAAGGTAAAGGAATAATTAAAATAATTTTTTTTAAAGGTTGACCTTAGCTATTCAAATATATATTAAGGATATATAAGGAGGGGTATTAAAAAGTGGAAAGAATTTCCATATGAAGAAAAGGAATTTCCTCTATATTTGTATACAATATTATTAAAAGTATAAAATTTTACATAGCATAAAGTGAATGAGTGGGAAATAAAAAAAAGTGGGGGAGATTAATAAAATACAAGTGGTAAATTAAGAAGGAAATTTAAAAAAAAAAAAAAAATCACCTACGCATAAAGTGAAGGTTGTTTCAAATATATTGAGTTATATTATAAAAAAAGTGAAAAAAATATTATTACAAGATTAAGAAGGTTGTTTTTACCCCTAAGGCTCATTCTGAGAAGAAAAAAATGGAAACCAGTAATGAAAAAAGATTTCCAAAAACCTTACCCAGAGACGGTAAAGCGCTATTTAACATTAAAGGAAATCTCGCAGGAAAAGATGTTATTATTTCTATTTCTCCGACAGAAAATGCAAATTATATAACACCTAAAATCACAAACCAACTAGTGATTCCAGAGTCAAATATAACTGAAAAATTAGAATTTTTTTGGCAATAAAATATATGACATAGCCAATTTACAGTTAAACATTGAAGATTATACATTTGTATCGCAATTCTCAGTTCACACCCTATGGAACAATCAAGGTGACATTATTTTGGGATCACCCTTGGATGGAAACTCTAGGGTCCTTTATTCTAAATACAAAAAAAAAAGTTTTCAACATTTTCGTACAAGAAAAAGAAAATAACACTCCAAGATGTTACACTGAAACCAAATTCAGTAACACCAGAAGATATATCAAATCTTTCAAAAGTAGTTTCTCAAGAAGGTAAAAAAGCATTACAAAATATGCAAAATGAAATTGACAAAATCATTGTTGACAAAAATGAAGAAGTTTCTCGACTTAAAAACCATAGTGAAAAATTACTGACGCAAATTAAGAAACTTAAGAAGGATAAGAAGTCATTAGAAAACAAGGTACAACAACTTATCAAGAATGAAGCATCAAATGTAGGAATTCAAGTTGATGACAAAACAACAGATACCGATCCAGTGAATGTCACAACTCAAGAAGAAGACAAGCAAGTTGAAGAAAAGACGCACTTGGATGTTGCAGTTCAGATGATAAACACCCCAAGTGAAGGTTTGGTAACGAACTCAACAACATCATCCCCTGAAGTAAATCAAAAAATTTCCACACACTTAATAAGGGAATGTCAAACCAAAAAAGTTCCCTATCAACATCCGAATCACGAGAGTAGACAAATCAACCAAGCTACGTATCAGGACTATTCAGACCAAAAACAACAAACTGATGTTCCAGATAATAGTGATGTAACCTCAATCCCGTCTTACGCTGACAAGTCGTTACAAAATTCCAGTGATCAGAATATTCCACAGAAAATTAATCTAGGATGGTCTGATCCCTTCTCAGTGCGACAATTTTGTTTGTCACTTAGAAGATCATATCAGCTTGTATCGACGAAGATGATTGTTCCGAGAGAGAAAGTCATTTGAAGCCAAAAAAGAGATCAAGCCTTTTTCATCGACAAGCTTTGAGGACAAAGATTTTTGAGGAAGAAGGCAATGTTACGAATAAAATATATATATAATATAAATATAAGTAATAAGGATAATTGTAATAATGATTAGTTAATAATAATTAGTAATTAGGTTGAAGAGGCATGTCTAAATAGGACATGACTCTCCATGAAGAGACGCTTGATATATAAGCAAGTTTCCCGTTCTCATTGTAAATCATTCTTATTCATATATTTAATATATAATATTTGTATCCTCATAGATATTTTTATATTCCAAGTCTTTTGGAGTAATTAATCTGAAGAAGGAACTTTGTTCGCTTCAGTATCCTAGTCTCGTGGGATCTCCTTTATTGGTCGTTTGCTTTAAGGAGTGGCACTACATGGGAAATCCTGATTTTGGTTGCATGGTCCCGCTTCCTGACACAACATACATCACTCCCCTCTGGTCATTGTAACCCCTTTCCACATATCTCCCATCCGGGTCCACATTTGTCCATTAGGTCCACAAGGAGTTAGCCCCGCCCTCCCCTTGTCCACACTTTGGATCGAGCCTGGAACGATGCCCCGAAGATCGATGCAGTTAAAAAGAAAGTTAAAAACATAATTTGGCCACTCTCAACAGGAAATGTACCATAAAATGCAAAAGATGGTCAGGACATACAAATTTAGCACGTGAGCAAAAAGCCAACATGAGCTCCACCCCCTATCATTATGGCCATCACCCTGGTTCCTAAGGCCCCTATATTGGCCCCCTGCATCATTAAGGAACCCATGATTGTCCCAACCCCTGGTGAGCGATGAACTGCCCAACCTTAAAGGGGTATTCACTACTATATCATTCACATCATGCTCTCATTCACTGGAGCCCTCGGTAATTATAAAAACAAAAATCAATAAAAGGCAAAAGGCATATGAAGAACCGTGGAAAAACAAAGGTCGGGGTAACTCATGTATCACAATTGCTCCCTTCTACACCTATACACCCAAGAGTGGACTTCCCTCATTATAGCTACCCTTGTACCATGGCATGTGGCTTGGAGCCTTCCCTAACACCCCACTCGATTCCATCACTATTTCATGTGACACCTGTCATCTAACGGATGTACCATGGACATGTCACTCCCTTAAAGGTTGAAACCACCTAAAAGGGTCCTTGATTAACCTCCTTCTTGAACCTGGAGATACTTGTACACTCTAAAGCCCATTATGGAAAGGCATGCCACTATGAAGTGCCCACTTGGTTCCATGATTTGTAAGCTTATTTGCTTAATTTCACTAACGAACTGTTGTACTGGAAGGTGAGAAGATGAATTGAATCTTATACAGAATTGTAGGTGGGTCTTCATCTTAGGGTTTGGCCTCCATATACGGGATCCAAGCCCTCCGAAGGGTCTTAATGGCACTTGTAGGGTGAACGTTGAGAGCCATGGGCCTTCATTATAGCAGAGAGCAGATAGCCACGCCATGGGATCCTTCAGCACCATTTATTGCTTGCTCATGTCCCAGCCATTTGATGATGATGATGATGATGACGATGATGCACTTGGACTAGCTTGCCCAACCGAACATACACTTGCACCACACACTTGGCAATTGATGCAGGGCCCAGATGGGGTTTTATCTCACCTAGGGAGACAAGGGAGGGCTTGCATCATTGTCCCAACCCTTACAGAGAGAGCACATGCTTGTTCGATTCAATTGGAGACCCATGAGGCTGTTCTTTGTGCCCCCACAACCACTTGGGAGCACCACAGGTCATTTGCTTGGAGATCAAGGGGTCACCCCCTTCATCATTGATATTGGAACCCTCCTATTCACTATGGCATCATTTGGCCTTCCAAAAGGCCCTTCTAGCTACTTTTATATCATTTCGGCCCACATGAAAAGCTAATTATTTTTATTGTGGAGCTATTTGGTGGGCTCGTCACCAAAGTATTGTTATTTTGCACATCTTTTTATTTTAGGGGCATCATTAGGGTAAATTAGGCTATTTCAATCCATTAGGGAATTGTATAAATATAAGAGAGGCATTTGTTGATTTGGGGTAGCATCGGATGTGCTCTAGCCACGAAATTTGGTGGAGAGGTTGGGGCACATGAGATCTCCAATACCCAGAAAGGGTTTGGGCAAATTCTAAACAAATCAGGAGATATTAAAATAATTGATATTTTTAATGGAGTCCCTAAGTTTAAACTTAGGGAAAATAAAATATTAATGTGTATTAATATGAATCTGTGGTAGAGTGGTCCAAAAGACATGGATCAAGCCAGATCTAATCTTAGTCGTTGATTAGGGACTTAATCTCGACCGTTGAATCGTCAACAGGGAAAGTATAAGAGGAGGCTTGAGGGTCACTTGGAGATCACACCAGAGTGCAATATTGCACTAATTGTTATCGGGATTAATTCGGCGCGGGGAAAAAATCGGGAAAAAATCGGTAATTATTGAGAAAAAATTGTTTGGTACAAAAATATTCATTTTTTTTCAATTTTTTTAATATCTAAACCATCTACAACATAAAATAAATACATTGACACATAAATATGATAAAAGAACTAATATATAAGATGTTTAATATCATTTCTAGTGCTAAAATCACACATAACAGTGAATCATGTCCTGAATAGTAAGTCCTGACTCCTAAGTCCCAACTCAGCCTCAAAATATCAACAAAAAACATAATAATGTATCACATATCATGAGTCATATTGTCATATACAATGAAATGAACAAAATAACTAAAGTCTAATACTATTGATTTCCTCTACCCCTCTTGTGAGAAAATGCCACAGCTTTCCCTTTCCCTCTAGATGTAGATACTGGTGCTGGTGGAATTGGCAGTGGAGTCTGTTGTGCTCTAGAACCTAAAGAACTAGAAGTAGGAGCTATAGGAGGTAGACCACGTTCTCTATCGGTGGTAGGGGTAGCTCGAGCAGGTGGTGTCACCTCCTCCTCCTATTGCTCCAACTCTTCCTGCTCCTCCTCCTCCTCCCCCTCCCCCTCCCCCTCCACTACATCCTGCACTAACCAATCATCAGCAAATTCCATGAGAGGCCTCTCGGACTCAACCCTCCATGCAGCAGTGGTGTCAGTCTCATCGAAGATTGTAGTAGACGTAGACCATGTTATTCAGTCGCTGTGACTCCAACCTATACAAGGATCATGAAATAATAAATTAATAATTATAAAAAAAAATATTGTTTAATGAATTCAAAAGTTTATTTGGAAATTTGCAATATTTTAAATTTTTAAGTGTTAACTTGTTGCGCTTCTTGTTGTATATTTTTTCAAATACACTCCAGTTGCGCTCACATCCTGAGGAGCTACATGTTTGGCTGAGGATCCGAATGGCAAGCTTTTGCAGAAGGGGTACCCTGGCACCATACATTCTCCACCATGCATCTACAACAAAATTACAAATAAAATTTTAAATAAACATAAGAAAAAAATGGAATTTGAAGAGACAATGAAATTTGAAACAAACTAAAAAATACCTGGCATTTTAATCGTCCTATCAATCACAGCCATCTCAAAGCCAAATGTGCCACCTGCCATCCTATATGTCTCAATTTCTTTAGAGATTTTTGTACGTTCTGCTGAAGATCGGACCATCCTCTGGACACAGGTTAAGAATCCATCCATGATCTCAGCATCAAATACGAACCCACATGCATAAGAAAATGTGGGGTTCAGGAAAATCCCAGCAACATGAATGGGACAATGGAGTGTGTTGTTCCATTGTTCATCAATCACTCCCCATAGGAGGAGTTGTCTCTGAAACCCCTCATCTCCCTTATCATCATAGTAGGCCCGAATGGCTTCTTTGGCCCTGTCCATGGCCTCATACAAATAGCCCATTGCGGGCTTCTCACCATCAACTATCCGAAGAACCTTTACCAAAGGTTCAGTAATGGTGCACACCTCCTGCACTCTCACCCAGAAGTCTTCCTGGTATGAAACTAGTCTACATACAGCCTCTCCCTCTGGTTTGCGGCTCATTGGCAAAGCACGCCACTCCTCTGAAAGAAACATTCTCTTCACATCCCACATAGAATTCAAGAGGGATTGAAGAGATATAAAACTGGTGGCAAACCGTGTAATGGCGGGGCGCACCAATTCTTTGTTGTTGGTGAATATTCTCATCAAGCTAAGCGCAAATGTATGGTTATATATGAATTTTGTAATGCTTTTGGATGACTCAACAATATCTTTGACAAAGGGAATTTTCCCTATGTCCTCCAACATCAAATCAATACAGTGTACAGCACAAGCTGTCCAAAATAAAGTAGGATGCCTGTCCATAAGCATCATGCCAGCAACAACATAATTTGCAGCATTGTCTGTTATGACTTGGACAACATTTCTTGCACCCACCTCCAAAATAAACACATCCAGCAAATCACATAAAGTTCTTGCATCTTTGATTTGTGCAGATGCATCAACAGATTTGATAAACATAGTCCCCTTGGGACAACTAACCAAGAAGTTTATAAGGGTTCTCCCCTTTTGGTCAGTCCAACCATCTGACATCACAGTGCAACCTGTTTGTGCCCATGATTCCCTAAAATCCTCCAATCTTTTGGTGCAGTCAAGCTTTTCATTTTGAAGAATCTGGCCTCTCATTTCATGATAAGAAGGGATTTTGTACCCTGGGCCAATAGTTGCAATAGCATCAAGAGCAGGCTGGAAAAATGGATTATTCCTTACAATGCTGAAAGGAATATCACTCCAAAGGAGAAATTTTGCCAGCAATTTGTCAGCGTGTTCTTTTTCAGTTTTTTTAGCATTGAACTGATAGATCGCTGTGAACTAGGTGTGGTTCGAGGAAAAGAAAAAAAAGATGAGGCAGCTACCAGGTTGGTTGATGCTGCAGTAGAACCAATGGCACTTGCTTATTCAGCTGACTTTCTTAGTTGCCTCTTCATTTCTTGTTTGGACTCTCTAGTGTGGTCTAAAGTTTCCAATGCTTTCATGGCTCTTCGGATGAGTTCAGGATTTGTATTTGAGCAAGGCCCTACATCAAATCCAGGGATTTGTGCAATGTGATATTTCAATCTGTACACCCCTCTGGACATATGGTGCCCACACAACTTGCAAGACAAGTTCATTCTATCATTCGGAGCATCAGGTTCACCAAATTCCCAGAAAGGGTCCAATTTCCTTGGCATGTTTGATTTTGAACTTTGAAGTTGAAAACTTGAATGGTGTTTCGGTGAACCTATGGGAAAATAAGGATTAGTATTTACAAGTTGCAAACTTACAATTTAGTATTTTACTATTTACATTTTACAAAAACTAAAAAAAATTACATACAATTTAAGAAACCCCATTCCAAACCCAACCAAAAAAAAAAAATACATTGGACAAATGTCAAAAACCCCATGGGCCCATTCCAAACCCAACCAAAAAAACTAAAAAAAAATTACATTGGACAAACCCCCTTCCAAACCCAACCAAAAACATGAAAAAAAAAACAAAAACAAAGTTACAAAACAATGAAAACACAAAACTATGGTGCCCATACCGGTTTTAGACTCTCCTCCTTAGCTCACTCTTCGATTTAAGCCTCCAGGTACTTGATTTAGCTCCAAAATCTCCAAGCCTCTATTTCTCCAACGCTCCAAGCTCCATCGCGCCCTCTGCTGTTGAAATGAACAAAAAAAAATCGTTTTTTTCCTATTAAACACGCGCTGCCCGACGCCTTGGCGATTTTTTGAGTAAAATTCTCCATTTTTTTTAAAAAATCAACCAAAAAAAAAATTCCCGATTTTTACCCTCGATTTATTCGCTAATTTGAAAAAATCGCGATTAAACGATTTAACCGCAATTTTTTGCCGATTTGTGCATCACTACCAGAGTGATCAATCATTCTATTCTTTAGAGCGAGGTTTGCTAAGAGAGATAGAATCAGTGATCGGGAGAGCAGCTGAGGGGCATTGAGTATAGAGAGACAGAGAGGCAGAGATAGTGCCAGGAGAGCAGCAGAGCAGCGAGAGAGAGAGACGCAAGAGTAGCCGGTGCTCACGCAAGGCCACGCAGAGGCATCTAAGTGTTTCGTAAAGCACCGGAGGGGCTAGCGTAGCTGACGCAGAGGCTCGGGGAGCTAACAAAGGGCCTCTTGTGGCTGACACAGGCCAAGATAGGCTGATGCAGGGCCAGCGCTGGGCTAGGAGAGGCTGACGCAGTCCAGATTGGGCAGACGTTGGGGTTTCTGGGGCAGATTGGTGCTGAGTAGCTACTGGAAGGATTATCCAGGGTTTCAACCAGCAGATTTGTCAGAAACGGAAAGGTATTACAGCCAAGGAAATTCTCTGTTGGGTAGGCCGGTTTCGACACCCAAATTGTACTCTGATATTGCTTAGTAAGAAAACCCTCAGATCACTGCACCGGTTTTCCCGCATTAGGTTTTTTCGGGGACATTAGTCCAAAAATAATGGTGTCATATGGTGTGTATGTTCTTGTTTCTTTTAGTTGTTGATCTGTAATATGTTGAGGGAGTTGGCTTCCGAATTCAAAATGAAGGACCTAGCACTAATGCACTATTTCCTAGGGCTGGAGGTCTGGCAAAAGTCAGGTGAGATTTTCCTTTTTCAAGGAAAATACATTGTGAAGTTGCTTGAGAGATGTGGGATGGTGGATTACAAGTTTGTGTCTACTCTGATGGAACTCAACTACAAGAAGTTGTGGAAGTGTTGCTGGCCCAGATTAGCGAAGCCTTGCGAGTATTGTCAACTTGTGGGGCCCCTGATGTTCTTGGTAAACTCTCGTCCTGACACATGCTTCATTGTGAACACGTTGAGTCAATTTATGGTCGAGTCTCATCACATTCATTGGATTGTTGCTAAGATTCTCTTGAGATATCTCTAGGGCACAATCCACTATTGATTGAGATACATTATCGGGAAGTTGAGGCTACATGGATATACTGATGTTGACTAGGCTGGCAGTGTGGTGGATCGTAAGAGCACCTTTGGGTGTTCTTTTGTTTGGGGTCTGCTTCAATATCTTGGATGAGCAGGTAGCAGAAATCGGTTGCCTAAGCACCGCCGAGGCCGAATACACTACTGCGAGTATGGCCTGTTGTGAAGCTATTTGGTTGAGGAAGCTCTTCAGTGAGCTATTTGAACACGTGTTGGATACCACCGTGATCTTCTGCGACAACCAAAGTGGGATTCACCTTTCAGAGAATCCCTTGTTCCATGACCATTCCAAGCACATTGATATCAGGTACCACTTTATCCGGGATATGGTACAACGGGGAGCAATTAGGCTCCAACACATCATGACGGATGAGCAAGTCACAAATATTCTCACAAAGCCCTTAGGGAAGTTCAAATTCTTAACCCTCTGAGAGAGACTTGGAGTCGTGGAAAGACCCTCTTATGAGGGTCCCACATGAGTTGAACAGTGAGCTCTGGGAGCTCCTGGGGGCTTGGGGTACTTATTGGAGCTATGAGCGACCATAGGGTGCGTGGTTCACCTTCCCTAGTGGTGCGCTATGTACAGGGTGAGTGGTTCACCTTCCCTTGTGATACCCCATGATGGTTGACATGTATCTAAGGTGAGTAGCTCAACTTCCCCTACGAATGACATATGCATAGGATGAGTGGTTCACCTTCTCTTATGGCATATGAATAGGATGAGTGGTTCACTTTCTCCTACCGATGCCCCAGCATACATCCTACCCATGGAGTCCGAGACTCATGGGAAGTACCTCTCATCTGGCCAATGTGTAGGGAAAAGTGGTTAGGGACCATAGAACTACCGATGGACGCATTGTGCACTGTCGTACTCCCTATGACTAGGATGCATGGTGTTCAACAACTTCATCTGGGATCAAGCACTAACTTGTGCCAGTGGAGAATGGTAAAGGTTTTGTGATTCACTCTCGATCACTTCTTCATTATTACTTCATGGTTCAGCAGAGCAGAGCAAAGCAGTGGTGACAGAGATGGTACATGATGACAGGATGGCATGACGATGACAAATGGATTAGTAGGTGGAATTCTCCCTAGTTGAGAGGAAGTATTAAAATTGGCAATTAGGGCCAAATTCCACCTTGGGACAGCTCATATCATGGAGATGATTATTGCATTGGATTCCTCTTTTCGAGAGGTCCAAGTTTGATATAAAGATCATCTCATTCGGACAAGTAGAAGTGAAATTTTGAATTTATTCCCTCGCATGCACAAATTATTAAGGTCGACCTCAGTTTAATGTAGGCTCAAGAAGCCCAATAGATGTGTCCTTTCTCCCTCATCGAATTGTATAAATAGGAGTGACCTCTCATCGAATTGTATTGAATTGTATAAACAGATTGGTTTGTACAACTTGGGGATCATCTCTTTCTCTCTCACACATATAGATGAAGGACGAATTTCTAGGACAAATTACAGGCCAAAAATTTCTGGGTTTCAGACTAGCATTGACCAGTGTTGACCCAGGCCTTATTGACCAAGTTTGACTAATTTTTTGAGGGCAGAAGTTCGATCTCCTTAGGCCGCATTTTTGGGCACATAAATCAAGGTTTTCTGGGCATGTTGACCTGTGTTGACTTCAAGTTGACTATTGTTTGGCCGCAGAAAATTATAGCAAACTCTATCTCTCCTTTGACCGAGTTTGACTGAGTTGTTTTGAGTCGCATTTGACCTCTTGTTCAAGCCGAGTTTGACAAAGGAAGACCGAGCTGCATTGGAGAAGGATTGTTGTCTATGAAACCGAATTCGTCCCCCAGGCCTGTCATGTCCCAAATCTGGCGAATTGGACACGATTCGGGCAGATTTGAATCCGAAAATCAGAATTCGTCGTGTCCGATTGGGACACGATCAAATCTGGATCGTGTCTCGATCAGGCACAACGAATCCCAATTTTCAGATTCGAATCCGGAAAAAGGGATGTCGCGCGGCATTATAAAGGTAGTTTTTGCCTTTCTATTTGCACATTCACTTGTTTAGTTTGATGTGGGTGTTTGGGAGCAAGGAGCAAAGGGTGTGGGAGCATTTTCAAGGAGATTCAATCAATAGGCAAGTGCATTCTCTCTTTTTTTTTGCATTTTTATTACAGCAATTTGCATGTGCATTTCTTTTACAAATTTGTGCTTTTTTGTTTTTTTTTACAGCATTCATGGCTCAATCAAGGGCCGCAGGGAAGGGGCAAAGGAAGGGGAAAAAAGTCCCCATTGGAGATGCCCCTCCTCTCCCAATTTCATCAGGGTCTGCAAGTGTTCCCTCTATTGCAAGTGGGGCTGCAACAGCAACTTCAAATGTTGAGGGTAGACTTCCTCCTCAAGGTAACAAAGATAACTTCTGGAAATATGTCACAAGAGAGCAAGGTCCACCCAACAAGGTGAAGGGAGGAGGCAATGTGAATTGGAAATGCAGTTATTGCCACAATACTTTCACAAGCACATATTTTAGTGTGAAAGGTATTTCATTGGCTTTACCAGGTTGTGGAATTGGAGCTTGAACAAATCTGCCTTTACCAAAGAGGAAAGAAATGCAAAGAGAGTCCAATGTTGATATGGCAAATGTGGCTGCAAAATCAAAAAAAAACAAGAATGATGGCTCCCTTCCATTCTTGAGGAAAAGCAGCAACAAATTCCCATTTGAGAGTTCTGGTGAGGGACAAGTAGCAAAAAGAAAGGCAATTTCACTTGGTCCAATGGAAAAGATTTTTCAGAAGGAGAAATGGGAAGAGCTTGATCTCACCATTGCCTTTTTTTTCTATCAAAACTTCATATATTTTAATGTTGCGCGCTCACCTCTATTTATTGAGATGTGTCGAGCTCTAAATCAAGGGGCTCCATCAGGGTATGTGCCTCCTGGGTTAGAGAAGCTCAGAACCACATTGTTGACAAAGGAAAAAAAGAGGTGGAAAAAATGCTTGAGCCTCTTAAAGAATAATGGCCAACATTTGGGGTCAGCATTGTTTCTGATAGATGGACAGATCCAGCACAACACCCACTCATCAACTTCATGGTGTCTTCCTTGAATGGTTCAGTTTTCTTGAAAGCAGTGGATGCACTTGGACAATACAAGGATGCACAAAATATGGGTGAGTCATTGTTGAAGATTGAGGATACACAGTTTGCCTCTTCATTCATCATGTTGAAGAGGTTGAGGGAGGTCAAGACCACTCTTGGGGCCATGGTTATTTCAAAGTTTTGGTCTTTTTGGAGAAACACAGATCAAGTAGCCTCTAAAAGAGTGAAGGACACATGTTAGATGATGCTTGGTGGGAGAGGGTAGATCTACTTATTCAAATCATGGACCCTATCATTTCTTTGCTTCGATTTGCAGATACAAACCAACCCATCCTAGGAGAGGTTTAAGAGAGATGGGATTCCATGATTGAGTCTGTGAGGAGCATTATTTTACAAAGTGAGTGCCCAGAGTATGAGACATCATCAGAGGCCTTCTTCACCACTATACGGGATATTCTTGTCAGCAGATGGGACAAGAATTGCACACCTTGTTTGGCTCACTCATTGAACCAAAAATACTACAGCCATGAGCGGCTGAATGATGGACCTTCCCACAGATTCCCTCCTCACATGGGTGATGAAATCTCACAGGTGAGGAAAGATGCATTCAAGCGGGTTTTTCAAGATCGAGCATCCCTTGATGAGGTGGAGAATGCCTTTGTAGAGTGTTCCACTGGCACTGGTTGATTTGCAGGATGTGATCTGATTAAAGACAGGGGGTTAAGAAGCCCTATTCTTAGTGGGCAAATCATGAGGCAACAAGCCCTCCTCTATAGCAGTTACCCATGAGGCTCCTCTCTCAAGTGACTTCATCCTCTTGTTGCGAGAGGAATTGGAGCACATATGGGAATTTGTAGAGTGTCAAGAAGAGCAGGTTTGAGCAATCCAAGGCAAAGACAATGGTGTATGTGCACACCAACCTTCGTCTTATTTACAAGCAGAGGGATGAGTGGTTGAAGGGAAAGTCAAAGATGTGGGATGTCTTTCCTGATGACATGGGTCTGGACAGCAGTGTTGAGTTAGCATTGGCCAACTTGGATCTCAATGATCCAGTGCTAAAGCCTGTCAGATTTGGTGATGGTGATATTGTAGAGGGGTCATCCTCCACACCAGCAAGATGCAAAGATGACTTTGGATACAGAGGAGGAGGATGCAGCAGAGGAGAGCAGTGGTGACCATGATGATGAGGGCAGTGATGCTGATTTTGATGATGACTATGAGGATTGATGACTCATGAGTCATGAGCTACCTACTGCCTTGAGGCTTGTATACTTGTAGACTTGTAGTTGTAGTTGTTTTGTATTTGTTATTTCTATTTGCCATTGGCATTGCACTACCTATGTAAACAATAACACATTTTGATTTTGATGACTTAATGAGAAAACTACAGTATCTTTATCTTACTATCTTGTCTTTCTCCTATTGGATCATTGATGAATTGAATATGTATTATAATTTATCATTTATCATTTATGTCACAATTGTATTTGTAATTTTGTATGCATAATGTTACTTTGTAAAACTTAAATCTAAATGAAGATCTATGTTTGAATCAATGAATTTGTATCATGAATGAGAATTTGTGTAAGAAATATCTAATTTTTATATATATATATATATATATATATATATATATATATATATATATAACGGATCTGAACGTGTCCTATTCTGGGGGATCAACGTGTCTGTATCCGACACTCGAAACCTCGTATCCGTCGAATCCTGAATCCCTCTGTCAGGTGACTTAAATTGTTGTTGGTTAGGGTTGACATTTCACTGCAAAGTTTGACAGGGCTGATTTGACTTTGTATTGGGCTAATCTATTTGATTTTTGTACTCTCTCTCTCTGTTGAACTATTGAATAATAATAAGAAGATTTGATCAAAGCGTTTTCCCCACATTGGGGTTTTTCCCTGGCATTTGCCAAATCTGGTGTCCTCTTGTCTTGGCTTGTCTTTTGCATATGTTTTTATGTTCTATCTGCATTTACGATCAATGTGATTAATGGTTAATGTGACTGCTACTAGAAATAATTTGAAATTGCCATTGGGCTGCTAAAGGAACATTGAAATAAATTGTGCTAAGCATAGAACATACCATTGGTAGTTTGACTAAAATCTATGCATTTTATCAAAAGATACCCAATCTATGAAGTTCATGGCCACAAAAAAAGTAAAAAATAATCATTGTTCAACAATATCTCCACATCTTAAACTTCGTTTTAGATGATTTCTTTTTGAAATGGGGAACCTTTTCAAAAGGAAATCATATCTATCGTCGTTTTCTACAATTTTTGCACAAAAAGTTTCAAAAATCAACTCAAATTATGTGTTTCTCTTTTTTTGTCACAAATATCAAAAAAAATATGCCCACTTCATGCCCAAGAAGGAGCTCTAATACCACTTCCAAATACTTCAAAACATTCATATAGAAGGTAGTGCAAAACCAAAGAACACAAGAGAAAATAGATAAACCTTAAGAATTATCTCTTGATAATCAAAAAATAGATAGCTATGCTCACTTGCCTCTTCAAGGGGGCAACCTCCTAGAGCAAAACTATAAATACAATAACAATTCTTGAAAAAATTATTACATATCCTTCTACTCAATATATAGTTATCTTTAGTACCTTAAATACCTATGGGCCCACATATAATGAAGATCGACTAACTAATTTGGGCCTTATTAGTAAAAAGGACCCTTTTACAATGAATGATTATTAACAAACTATTTAATAGGCCTTGTTACCACAAAATCTAGCAAGTCTAGTGCAAAGCCCCACCAGGAAAATGTAGACCTTATGGCAACAATAGATCAACCACCACAGTGACCTCAATGGCCTTTCTCTAGGTGTTTAGTGGTGAACTAAATCTCACAAGGGAGGCTTCCCTATAAAGATCACCTAAATATATTCAATAAAGGAGGATTTAAGGTGATGCAAAGATCTAATAATCAGGGAAAAGGCAATGGCAGAGCCTAGAAGGCTAAGATAATATTTACTAGGGTTCAAGTATCCTTTCCCAAGACCTCTTAGATAGATTAGTGACTTGCTATAAGCTAGGGTTTGAGAGATGTTCAATGAGATGGCATGCAATGTCATATAATAGCTAGAAGAAATAGCCTTCCAAGTATAGATCAATAAAGGGACAAGGTTATCAATTAGGTAAGAAAGTTTTAGGCAAGTGAGTTTTTATGGCTGAAACATGCATAAAACAACAATGAAAGAGATGGCATAAGCCCTAATTATAAGGTTTTAGCATGCAATTGATGCTATATTTTGTATTTTTCAAGTTATTAGATGCAATTATTGCTAGATTTTGTATTTTTCAAGTTATTTGTCACATTAGACTTACAACATTCCTCACGAATCTCTTCAATCAATCCCAAAGAAGTCTCTTCATGCAAAATTCCTCCTCAAAAGACAATTCACTCCACAAAATTACATTACAGCCAGGTAGAAAAGACAACAATAGCTAGTGCGCACTTCCAAATAGAGAAGTGTGATGATGAATGATGATGATGAATGAGTGAGTCTCCTCTCTATTTATATGAGGGCAACCAAGTATCACTTCACTAATTTTACAAGCAAAAGCCCTAAAACAAGTTTCCCTGAGTGTTCAACTAGGTCAAAGGTCACAAATAACCACTCTTGTTGGGTAACAGGCCTTATTCAAGGAGGTTTGCTTCATACATTAATGAAGTGTCTAAGGGGGTTAGGCTAGGACCCTAACAAAACTTGCTACATGGCCATAAGGAAGCTCTTGGAATGGTATATAGGGGTCAAGATTCATTAGGGCCTTATTAATCTATTACAAACGCAAGAGACCTAAAACTCAGCACTGCTTGGTGGCCTATTGTTAGTTTTGGTAACTCGGGGGTGCTTCTGCATTAGCAATGCCTAGCATGCAGAAGTGACTGAACACATTTTTCTCTCTAGGCACTTTACTTTATAAAGTGATTTTATAAAGTTAGAAAGTGTACTTTTTATATTTAATTTTTAAAAAGTGAAAGTGGGTTTAACTTTATAAAGTTTGGGTCACTTAAGTGATTTAAGTGGGCACAAAGTGAAATTAAGTCATGATTGTTGATCTTGAGATAGCCAGATTGAATCTTAGCCATTGAGATCTAGGGTTAGGGATTTTAGTCATTAATGAAAAATAAAAAGAGAAGAGGGAGAGTGAAGAGGCACACCATTCTTCATGAGACTTGGAGAAGAGGAGAAAGTGAGAGAGAAAGGCAGAGCTAAAGAAATTTTTGGAAGGAGTAGCAAGGAGAGTGAAGCACACATATCTAGGTGAGATTGTCGCAATTCCCAAGGAACTTTCAACAGAAATAACAATTCGTACAATGCATTTAATGCTCATTGTATAGTGAAACCTAGGGACATTTTTCGAGGAAAAGGGCATAGAAACAAAGGCAACAATTTTCTATTTTGTTGGTATAGTCCATACAACAGTGATACAATAATTGGGCACAATTTTCTAAGAGGTCACATGTTGTCAAACTGGGACTAATTTGGCACAAAACTCAAGGAGGGATTTCTCACATGTTTTCCTAGGTGTTTAGCACAGAAATCAAGGGCAAACTCAGTGAGATAAGTTGGCTATTAATTGCTGGAATTTTTTCCTATGTATTTCTCTACAAAAATTTTGTGAGCTCAATAAAATTTCTTTGTTGTGTACTGGTTTTTCCAAGGTCTTTGGACCAAAAAAATCTCATGAGTTAAATTTGTGGGTTGCTTGTGTTATTCTTAGCAAAAGTGAGTAGAGTAGGTTCATGTGTTTCTTGTTTTGAAAAAATTCATGTTTATGACAAAGCATGAAACATGTTGGATTGGGAATTAAACTTGATGCGACTTCATGAACTTGACACTGAATTGGGCCTAAACTCAATTTTCTACATGTTATCAAAGCCAAGTGGGCAGATTTGATGAGAACATTGACCAAATAGCAAGCATAACAGCAACTAAACAAGGATTTGTGGTTGAAAGGGAGTTGGTGTTTACCGTTAGATAGATTTGAAACCTTTTGTTGGTAAGCAAATCAATGGCAATAAGGTTGAGGGTGGAGGCTAGGCTGGATGAGGCTGATAATTTTAGCCCATGGAAGGAGAGGTTTGTATTGGTGCTTTAAGAGTTTGAACTGTGGGATATTGCTGAGAATGCAGTAGTTCCACCCATTGATCCAATATAGTTGGCTAATTTTAACAAGAGGAATGTTAAATCCAAGGGGCTCCTTCTAGATGCCATTAAATACCACCTTATTCCTCATGTTTCAGGGAAGACTTGTGCCTTTGAGATGTAGGCAACTTTAATCAAACTTTTCCAAAGCACTAATAAGAACAGAAAGATGGTGTTGCGGGAAAAACTAAGGCAAACCAAGATGACCAAAGCTGACAATGTATCATCATACCTTACCAAGGTCACTCAAGTGAGAGATGAGTAGGTAGTCGTTGGAGAAACCATCTTTGATGAGCAACTGGTTAGATCTGCCATGAGTGGTTTTTCCAAGGAGTCAAATGTCTTCATTGATGAGATAGTTGCCCGTGAGAGGCTTCCAGATTGGGGAAGAATGTGGGGCAATTTCGAACAAGAAGGGATAAGGCGAAATGCCAAGATAGTTTACAACACGGTGGGGGGAGATGAGGAGAATGTTGTGTTAGAAAATCAGAAAGGCAAAAAGATTTTCTTATGCTTGATAATTACTTGTGATGACTTGTGATGTTCTTGATTTTCTTATTAGGTTCCTTTATATCTTCTTTCTTTTAGTTCATCAAGCAATTACCAAAGCAATAGCACATAAATCAATGGACACCAAATATAGGCTCACAGCCAGGGAAAACCCCTCTCTAGCGGAAAACCCAACCAGTAATTCTTCCTTCAATAGTTTTCCTGAGATATTCCAAGACTCTAGACCTTGACACACTTTCCTCCACACCAAGTCAGCCTTCTTCTTCCTCTATAGATGATTCTATTTGACCTGGCAACAGCAGAAGCACTTTTTTCGACCTAGCAACTTCGACCTTGCCTTAGAGACCTCGATCTTCACTGAAAGATTTCGAACTTCACTTAGAAACTTCGATCTTGGCCCAATACAACTTCCAGAAGCAGCAGTATCCAACAATAGCAACTTCAACCTATGGCAGCAACATGCAGCAACTGGCTATGACATCAACTAGAGAACTTCGATATTCCAAACTAAGGCACGAGAGAGAGAGAGATGCACCAAGACTTCGATTTTCCTTCCTTCCTTCTCCTAGACCAAACTTGCACTCCTTTTGCTTTCCTTCCTCTATTTCGCACTTTTTCCCAGCTTCAAGAGATATTGAACTTGCTTGTTGTGAGTGTGCTTCAAATGAAATTCAAATTGCTTCATTTATAGTCCTTTGGTGAGATCGAATAGCCCTCTTTAAGGCCAACTTTATCATCTTAAGGCCGACTTGGTGTGGAGGCAGCATAATTCGTATTTGACTCAATACTTAACTCTTTTACATGATTCAAAAGCCCAAGAAGGGTCTCTTTAAAAGTACAATGACTCTATTAACTCAGAATAAATCCTAGAAGTCCTCAATGAGGACTTTGACCTAAAACAAGATGACCCAAGCATGAAACCCATGCTTTAATAAGTCATAATAATAATAATAATAATAATAATTCTTTTTTTTATTCTTTTGACTAGTACATTACATGATGACTCAAATACATTTAATGAAGACCGAACCTAGTTACATTTTCCAACACTCCCTCTTAACTAGGGAGGTATTCATCATATACAAGTACAAGGAAGATCTCAACTATGTGAACCATGAAGAACTTTATGCACCGCAATGCCATGGACTAGATTCCTGACCAAGACAATCTATCCATTGGTCACTCAACAATTTAGGCACCCCAATGCCATGGACTAGATTCCTTACCAGGGAAATCTATCCAAGTGAGACTAAGATGGACTCAAGCTTTTAGCCTCTATAGGTACCATCAGGCTTACTTGCTAACCATCAACCCATGGATCTAGGTGTGTATCCATGGTCAGAGCTCTACGACCCATGCCACCCTCCCTACTTTGGAACCTAGACATCAATGCAAAGTGTCGGCTAGATGTCCTCCCAGGCAATGCTTCACTCACAAAGCCTCTCCTTGATCCAGGAGATCAAGGACAACAAATCTCTCCCGATCAAATTGATTGTTAACCAGCATGTTATCAAAACCTTCGAGAGATTTACCTGTACAAACACAACCCCAATCAATAATATACTTTTACATATTCATAAATAAACACAAACCTTTGAGGTTTTCCTGATGTTGCTTCTCAAACACAATAGGCCTATCAACCGAATCTTTGATACTTTTTCTTTTCATACAGCAACATATCCTTCAAACTTCATTCTCCAACCAAAATTATGTTCTCCCTCTCAACCAAGGAGATTTTCTCTATCCAGGCTCCCTCTTAACCAAGGGAAATCAACTTCTTCTTTTCGACATCGGAGAATCTTTCATGGCTTCCATCCATCTTATCAAAGTTATTCTTATCACATCAACTTTTTCTTTCGATCATCTTCACCATCTTGTAGATTGTGTACCTGCACAACTTAGATAGCAAGTACAACCAAAACTATAGAAGTATGAAGTTAGCCATAACATAAATCTCATAACAACAGAAGCATTAGACATAATCAGCGAGAGAATACTTCAACTTCTTGCCCAAGTTTAGTTACAAACCTTAAATCACAACCACAGCTCATCAAGATGTCAAACTCATTATATCTAGAGTTTCAATAGTCTTTCAATGACATGGCATGATCTTTCAAACCCTAGAAACAAATCAGATTAATATATCTAACAATTTTCAAATTTCATATGTTAGACTTCCTACAAGGATTTCATGTAAACCCTAGATGAGTTCCAGCAATCAAAACCAATCATAGCTTAAATCAACATTATGACTAGCATCTACTAGCGTTTGATGGAAACTCTAGATTTCTATCTATAAATTCTCAGCAATCACTATATATATTTCAGATTGACATATCACACAGACTAGAGAATTTAACTACTACTATGGTTTAGTGGCTAGACCCTAGAATTTCGAAACAATGTCGTCCTAGAACATCAAATTTTGACTAGGGCTTGTTTACAAACCCTAGGACTCATGATCAATAATTAGATCAACACTCAGATCTACGAATTCATCATTAATCATAACTTATAAGCATAACACATGTCCGGCAATATTAACATATTAGACATATACCAACCTAGACTAAGCTAGTGTTTCAACCAAATGAACACATACCTAGGGTTTCATTCCTAGGACTTTCAAGACATAGCAAAGGTTTTGCGTGTAGACCTAATCAAACCCTAAGGATCTAGGGTTTCAATTCATAACATAGCAAACCCTACTTTACTAGAACTTCAAAGATTCGGGGTTTTAGACAACATCATTTCAACCCTAACAAGTCAGGGTTTTCATGATCATACCAAAACCCCAAACATGACATTATCAACAAAAACTTCAAATAACATTTTCTAGTAACCCTAAGCATTTTTAGGGTTTCAGACATTAACATTAGCATACCCTTAGGTTAGGGTTTTCTAGAGAACCTATCTAGGGTTGTATAAGATCAATTAAGAATATGAAGGTAGATATATCAAGTGATGAATCACCCGGAACAAGAATCATTGTGATTTAATATAGCTAGACATAATGATGTTGGCAATAGATTATCAAATGAATAATCATTTATTATAAAGAAATCATTTTTTGTAGTTTGAAGCATACCTTTGTTCCTCGACGAACCTTGACTTGGGAGGTCCTCTTCCATAAGCCTTGAGCATATAGCAGATGTTTTTCCTAATTAAGACAATAGAGGGAGAATGGTGATTAGTATTTAATGTAATCAAAACTTAAATAAGTATAAAACCAAAAATTGGAAGGAAATGAGATACTTATCTTTGGGAGATGTTAGGGGCTCCCTTCAAAGCTTGAGGGATACCTATAAACTTATAAAACAAAAGAAAAATGTCTTTTCCAAAAACATGTTAAAACCTATAAATTATAAACATCAAAAATACAAAATATAATATCTAAAACTAGAAGCAAAGGACTTAGTAGTGCAAGTCCCTTATATCAGATTCTTCACGTTTGGCTTTCTTTTGGCCTTCTTCTTCAGCAACATTGGCTTGATCTCTTTCTCTCTTCTTGTTTCTTGGATTGTCGAGACAGTCACTGATCTGATATTCACCCTATGAGTGACAACAGTTGAAGATTTATTAAACAAAGGTATTACAGACTCATCTGCTGGTGTGTGTTATGTGCTATTGAAGCAACGGATCGATCAGATTGCCAATACACAGACAATTAAATGGAAAGACAGCAGAGAAATACAGTAAGCAAACACAAAGACACAAGAAATTAATAAGGAGTTCACCCTATTCTCCAGGGCTACATCTCCGGCCCAGCTTTTAGTGGTGGCCTTATTTTATTGTGTCTTAAGCAAAGAAATTACAATACAGGGACTCAATGTGAGTTCTCCTGAAGCAGATTTGCTTGGCAAGGTGGTTCTTGGATTCCCCAATCCATTTGAGTACACATACTTCTTCTTCCTACCAGCTCTGTGACCTTTTGGTCTACAGTGGAGAGCCCAATGTGGTGCTCAGCCCGGATAGATCCTCTCTGGGATGGCTCAAATCTCTCAAGCCTCTGGTGCTCGACGCTGCCTCTGGTCAGCTCGGCCCTCTGTCCTCTTCTGCTTTGCTTTACTGTCTTCTTTCTCTGTTTTCTATCTCTCTGTGTTCAGTCCTCCTCTCGGGGTTCACTGTTCCACTTCTCCGTCTCTCGACTTCGACTAACTGTGTATTCTATCTCTGTTCATGGCTTTTAGCCATTCATTCCAATGCCTGTTCGGTTCCTCTTCCGCCTCTGTCGATTCACCTTCTGCAGCTGTGCTTGGAGTTCCCTATTCGGCATCATCATCAGCACTCAGGGAGTGGCCACATGTCCTCCTCTAAACGGCGCCAGCCTGCTTCGTCGGTTCATTTCTTCAGTTACGTCGTGGATGAAGTATTTCTCCATCGTGGCAGTCAAACAGACTCCAAATCTTTCTAAAACGGCGTATTCCCTTGTCGATTCCGCTTCCTCCATCGGGCGTGATCTCAGTCGTCCGATCTAGGGCCTCCAGATCCAGCGCCATATGCACGTTTCGCGCGGTTGACTTGCTGGACCTTTAGCGCGCGTCAACGGCGGTTTTCCCTCAACTCCGCTTGCCACACGTCGATCGATGAATGGGATCGCTCCGCTCTCGTCCAAAGCCTCTTACCGTTTGAGGGCACCCCAATCAATACCTCCAGTTTCCAGAGCGCGGGTCTCGCCTTTGTCCTTTAGCGCTTTCGCCTTTTCACCCGTAGTTCTTCGGCTCCCCATGCGTCCATGTGCTCGGGCTTCCTCCATTATGGCCCTATTTGCCCAGCAATGTGCGATTAGCGCTAATCGCGCATCAAATTCCACCTCTGTTTCCCGATCCGGGGCTCCCAGGGGCTACTTTGACCTCCCGCGCAGTCTCCATGGGCCTCGGTCAGCGTGCTTTGACCGAGGTCCTCGTCGTTCCACGCTAGCTACCATTGCCACTAGTTCAGGGTGTTTTTGATCGTTGTTTTGAATTCTTTAGAGATTTGTTCTGACCTGATACAGTCATGGTTCTTTGACAGTCTTCTATGGACCCAATTCGAATCACGGCCTTCCCACTGAAAAAGCTTTTGGACCACCAAAAGTTGGTTTTCAAGCATCGACTAAGTGAGGGTATTGTTTTCTCACTTGTCCAATCTCAATCCACTTTTCACTGCTTGGCTTCGAACCTTTGAGCCCAATTCTGAGGTACTCCACATCTCCCCTGCGCGTCGTCCTCACCTTCTTGTCCAGCAACATGTCTTCCTGCAACTCATTAATTATTCAGGTAGCAGGTCATCAATAGAAGGCAATTGACTCAGCTCTTCAGGGTCCTCAATCATTTTAGGGTTCAAACAATCTCAAGCAATCTGCATTTACGACTGAGTAGATGTGCATGTAAGCTGGTAGATCAAAGCGAAAAGCATTTTCACCAATCTTCTCAAGTATCCTAAAAGGTCCATACCTGATAGGCTTTAGTTTTTTACCTTCACCTTGCATTTTGTCCTTGCTGATATACATCTAGACTTGGTCTCCAACTTGAAAACTATGCTCCATCCGATGCTTATCATGCCTAGCCTTGTACTTGGCTTGGCTCTTTTCCAGCTGTTCCTGTACTGCCTGGTGGATCTCCTGGATTTGTTCAATGAACCTAGTTGCCTTGTCCACATCACTATGTCCATCAACCATGGTATCTTTACCAAAGACAAAATCCAAAGGAGACCTTGGTGTGAAACCAAAACAGGTCTCAAAAAGAGAATTTGTGTAGAAGAGTGTTTTGCTCTGTTGTAAGCATGCTGCACATAACACAAGTGTTCATCCCAAAGCTTAGGATGTTTGCTGCAATATCCTCTCAGTAACTGGATCACTGTCCTGTTAACTACTTCTGTCTGGCCATCTGTTTGTGGATGAAAAGCTGTGCTTTTCTTCAGTTTGGTGTCTATCAGCTCCCACAGACTAAACCAAAACTTTCCCACAAATCGGGTGTCTCGATCAAATACAATGGAAGTGGGTAATCCAAAATGAACCCATACATGTTCAAAGAACAATTTTGCAGTCTGTTCAGCTGTAATCTGTTTATTACAAGGTATCAAAATACACATTTTGCTGAACCTATCCACAACAACATATAGATAATCATGACCTTTCCTAGATTTAGGCAATCCTCCCACAAAATCCATGGAAACACTTTCCCAAAGGTGAGAAGGAACTGGCAATGGAGTGTACAAGCCTAGTTTTCTGTTGTTGGGCTTGCTTTTACCACACATGGCACACCCTCTTACATATCTAGAAACTGTCTCATTCATTTTCGGCCAATAGCAGAATCTTTGCAGCTGTGCAACTGTTTTACTTACCCCAAAGTGACCTAATATCAGAGAAGTGTGTGCTTCCCTAATTATCTTTACTCTCTCAGTTTGTGGAATGCAGAGTTTCCCACAATGATATAAGAGTCGGTCCTTTATATGGTAGTCCAATTCTTCTACCTTTTTGCCTTGACTCAAAGTTGCATATACATCTTTAAAGTACATATCCTGAGCATATTGTTCTATGTAGCTTTCATGTAGCACAGAATTATGCTTAAGTATGGTAGATGCATTTATAATGGGTCTAGATAACATGTCTGCAACCTTGTTATGTATGCCCTTTTTATATCTGATGACTAAATGAAATTGTTGTAGAAAACCCATCCATCTGTAATGTCTTGATTGTTGCAACTTAGTTTGAGAGTGTAGATATTGAAGTGGTTGATGATCAGTATGTATTACTGTCTCTTTGTCCATTAAGTAATGTTTCCACTTTTTCACACTCTGAACTAATGCATACAATTATTTATCATATGTAGGATAGTTAACTACTGCAGGATTAAAAGTCTCAGAATGATAACATATGGGTTTACCGTGTTATGTCAACACTGCTCCCATGGCATAGTAACCGGCATCAGTTTGGATCTTAAATGGTCTTTGTAGATCTGGCAGTGCTAGTACAGGTGTTGTACTAATCTTTTCTTTCAAGGTGTCGAAGGCTTTCTGATGTTTGCCTCCCCACTGAAACACCTTATTCAATCATGTTAAAGCATGTAAGGGAGCTGCAATTGAGGAAAAGTTAGAAATGAACTTCCTCCAATATTGTGCTGCTCCTAAGAAGCTTCTCACTTCTGTAGCAGACCTGGGTTTAGGCCAGTTCACAATGACTGCCACTTTAGAGGGATCTATTTTCAATTCACCTCCCCTACTATATGACCCAAGTAGTTTAAAGATGTTTTCACATTTTGAGAGTTGAACATAAAGTTTTTCTCTTTTCAAAACATCTAATGTCTGCTTGACATGCTTTATATGTTCTTCCCACGTTTTACTAAAAATCAGAATGTCATCCAGATACACAATAACAAAATCATCAAGAAAAAGTCTGAGTACATCATTCATTAATCTCATGAAAATAGCAGGAGCATTAGTTAAGCCAAAAGGCATAACCAGCCATTCATAGAATCCCTGCTTTGTTTTGAAAGCAGTCTTCCATGCATCTTGCTCTGCAACTCTGACCTGATGGTATCCACTGTGCAAATCCAGCTTGGTGAAATAAACAGTTTCCTTTAATTGATCTAAAAGATCATCTATGCGAGGAAGGGGATAACTATTTTTGATTGTTGTCTTATTCAATGCTCGGTAATCAATGCACATTCTCCACGAGCCATCTTTCTTTCTCACCAAAACGATTGGTGACCCACATGGTTGTAAAAATTTCTGTTTTCCCACCCCGGTTTTCAGTTTCTCCTTATTTCTCCCATGTAGTTAAATGCCCATTCCCATAACCATACATTTAACAGACTGAAAAAAATAAATATTGCTGAAAACACAAATTCTGGAAATTTTTCAGAATGCTGGAAATTGCAGAATTAAAAATCAGCAATTAAAAACAGCCATTAAAACACATTAAAACACTGATATTTTTGGTCAACTTGACCCTGGAAAAACCTCCTACAACTCTTGGGGAAAACCAGTTTGAGAGCTCTTCTTTATTTCTGAAAATTGTCTTTTTACAGTGAGAATTATTCAGCAAAAAATCAGCAAGCAAATTTACAACTTATCTCCTTTCCCGTGCCTCACAGCAATCTGGAAATTACAGCAAACAGGACAGCAATAAATGTTGTACGACCTCCGTTTTGTGTGCAGAAAATCAGCAAACTGCTCCTCGATTTTTGTGCAAAAATCTGCCTTTCACTATGTGCTGAATCAGCTGTACAAATCTGCTCAACTGCTGCCTTGGAATGTGTGCCAAGCTGCTGTCTCCTTCTCCTTCCTGCTCAGAAATCTCTCTTGCTCTCTTGCTCTCCTTCTCCCAATCTGCTCATGAAAGAATGAATGACCTTTTCCTCATTTTCCTCCTTTAATATAACTCCAAGTGACTTTTGGGTGATCCAAGTGACTTTTGGGTGATCTCTAAATCCAATGGCTGAAATAGATTTAGATCAATGGTTGAGATTAAATGCTCATTTAAATCTCACTTTCTATTTTTTAATTCACCCCACTTTAATAAAGACCCACTTAGTCATTTATTTCCAAAGTCACTTTTCCTTTCTAATTTTTCATTGACTTTATAAAAGTCACTTTAAAATTAGACTTAATAACTTTATCACTTAAAGTCACTTTTAAATTAGATTTAACTTTATAAAATTATAAAGTCACTTTGGGAGAAAAATTAAATTCTTTTGGACACTTTTCCCTAGGCCAAAGATCAAAGCCTAAGGGAACCACCTGTCCTCCGGTACCAAATTTCAACAATGGTGATGTGCTAGGGCTGATGAAGCCCTTCTCGAGCAACTCCTGCACCTGCTTCTCGATTTCAGCATTCTCTAAAGCAGACAACCTGTACATCCCAATGTTAGGCAATGGAACATCTTGTTGCAAAATAATATCATGTACTATTCCCTTTTTGGGTGGCAGACCTTTAGGTTCTTCAAATAAGACATCATACTCTGAAACAACCTTTTCTATATCAGCTTGTTGTTCAACATTACAGCCCTCAAATACATTGGTTTTATCAGGTTTCTTTTCCTTTACAACCATCAGTAAGAATTGTTTGCATGAATTTATCATTCTTTTCATCTGCCCTGAGTTTATGAGAGTATAATTATTCTTGAGCTTATGAGCTCTTACAAAGTATTCGATTCCATCTTTGACAAGTAGATACTTGTTCTCAGCTCTATAAAAAATAGCTTTTCTATCATACAAGTAAGGACTTCCTAAAACAATTCCACATATATCCAAAGGAATTATGTGTAACTCAACCTCATCTACAAATGCTGACCCAAAAGAAAACTTGAGTTTGCACTGTCTAGTCACTTATAGTTGTGCTTTATCATTCAACCATCCTAATGGGTATGGTTTCTTATGAGGTGTAGTTGCTAATCCCAATTTCTTTACAATTGCTTCAGAAATTAGATTTACTTGTGAGCCACTATCAAACAAAGTATCAATCTTTTGATTTTTGGAAATAACTCAAATATGGAAAAGCTCATGTCTTTTTCTCTCATTTTCTTCATCAATAACAGATTGAGCAGAATTACTAGTAGATGCTTCAGAATTCTTACCTTTTATACCTATGGCTGCTATAGTTGTTTCATCTCCTGAGTCTGACCCCAAATCTTTCTGAATAGCTGGCGCAGTCTTCTTCTTCTTGCCCTCGGACTTCTTAGGTCTCAGCTCTGGATGCAGAATCCAACAATGCTCATCATCATGCCCATCCCAATGTTGCACGAAGCGGGGACAAAGCAGGGACGTTTTTTGGAAGCGGGGACGCGGAAGCATCATTTTCCAAAAATCTAGGAAGCGAAGCGTCTGGGGAAGCATCTGATATATATATATATATATATATATATATAGAGAGAGAGAGAGAGAGAGAGAGAGATATTATTTTTTTGCATTTATACTCAAAACAAACATCCCAAATACCAAATTAGTTGTAGAAGACATGAAAACATGCATATTTTTGCATAAATCAAGATAGATATAACATCCATTGTACATTAATGATTAATTATTCGAGCATCAACCATTTAGATGCATCAACCATCTAAAATCTAGATTCTTCTCCTCTTGTCTAGCCTTTGCCTCTACCTCGATTGTCTAGGGATATTAGTCAACATTGCCCAATTTTGATTAAACTACCTAATTTAGGACTTAAAATATGATAGAAAAAGCTTAACATGCTTGATCGATGATTTTGACTTGATTGAAAGGTAATTTTTTGCTAAGGGCGTGAGGGAAAACCGCTGTTGATTGCGTGCTAAAGGTCGAGCAAGTCAACCGTGTGAAACATGCGTATGGTGCCGGATCTGGAGGCCCCAGATCGGATGGCTGAGATCGTGCCCGATGGAGGAAGCGGAATCGACAAGGGAATACACCGCATTTTAGAAAGATTTGGAGTCCGTTTGATTGCCACGGTGGAGAAAGACTTCATCCACGATGTAACTGAAGAAATGAACCGACGAAGCAGGCTGGCGCCGTTTAGAGGAGGACATGTGGCCACTCCCTGAGCGCTGATGATGACGCCGAACAGGGAACTCCAAGCGTAGCTGCAGAAGGTGAATCGACAGAGGCGGAAGAGGAACCGAACAAGCGTTGGAACGAATGGCTAAAAGCCATGAATAGAGATAGAATACACAGTTAGTTGAAGTCGAGAGACAGAGAAGTGGAACAGTGAACCCCGAGAGGAGGACTGGACACAGAGAGACAGAAAACAAAGAAAGAAGACAATAAAGCAAAGCAGAAGAGGACAGAGGGCCGAGCTGACTAGAGGCAGTGTTGAGCACCAGAGGCTTGAGAGATCTGAGCCATCCCAGAGAGGATTTGTCCGAGCTGAGCACCACATGGGCTCTCCACTGTAAACCAAAAGGTCACAGAGCTGGTAGGAAGAAGTCTGTGTACTCAAGTGGATTGGGGAATCCAAGAACCACCCTGCCAAGCAAATCTGCTTCAGGAGAACTCACATTGAGTCCCTGTATTGTAATTTTTCTGCTTAAGACACAATAAAATAAGGCCACCACTGAAAGCTGGACCGGACATGTAGCCCTGGAGAATAGGGTGAACTCCTTATTAATTTATTGTGTCCTTGTGTTTGCTTATTGTATTTCTCTGCTGTCTTTCCATTTAATTGTCTGTGTATTGGCAATCTGATCGATCCGTTGCTTCAATAACACAGAACACACACCAGCACATGAGTCTGTAATACCTTTGTTTAATAAATCTTCAACTGATGTCACTCATAGGGTGAATATCAGATCAAGTGGTATCAGAGCTCTAGGCTGTAAGGTTAGACAAGCTTGTGTTGGTTTAGCTGTGAATGCTCACTAGATCAAAGCTCAAATTAGGAGGAGAGTTGGTGGAAACTAATCCTGAAATTGGGAGAGTCTATTCTCGAAAGACAATGTCAGAGGAAGGTCCTGTAGGGTCAGACCCTCAATTCATAGAAAGTTTCCTAGCTATAAAGTCTATGGTTGAAGAAATGTACAAGGACTTTAGAAAGCATAGGAATGAAGACTCCTCAGGTTCTAAACAAGATAAAGAAGAAGATGAGTCTCACTTCCATGACCACTCCAAAGGAAAGGGGAAAGAGGAAAGCTTTCTCACACCTCCTAATAACCCTGTGCATAATAAGAAAGCATCTTTGATTAAGTTAGATGTTAAATTTGATTTGCCTATATATGATGGAGAGCTAAATGCTGAAAAGTTGGACAATTGGATTAGACAAATTGATGTGTATTGCAGGGTACAGAACATAGACTCAGACAAGAGTAAGATTCAGCTGGCAAGCCTACGCCTAGGAGGCACTGCCTTGGTTTGGTGGGAAGGCAGAACCCAAGCTGATATGAAAAGACATGGTAAGACCATCTCTGTCTGGAGTGAATTTGTTGCTGCAATCAAAAAGCAGTTCTATCCATTGGCCTACATGTAACAAGCCATGATGAGTTGGCAAACTCTTCGACAGTTGAAAGGGCAAAGTGTGCAAGGGTATACTCAAGAATTCAGAAAGAGAGCGTTGATGTTGGGTATCTCATTAGACTCACCAAAGACTCTTTTGAAGTACATTGGTGGTCTACACAGCGACATGAGGCATACCATCCTCATGTTTAATCCCACTAGTATAGATTAGGTATCTGTACAAGCTACTCATCTAGAAGCTAGAGGAAAGAATGGAAATCCAGAAGTTGGGGGACCATCCCAACCCATTGTAAGCAAGACCAAGGAGAAAAGAAAGCAAAAGTGGAAAGCAAGGAAGGCTAACACTGCACAGAAAAGCAGAGCTTCATGCACTCACTGTAAAAAGGATGGGCCAATGTTGCAGGAAGCGTCCCCCCCGGTTCCAAGGCCCGAAGTGCGTCTTGTGCGAATGCATCCAGGAAGCGTCCCCCCCCAGTTCCAAGGCCCAAAGCGCGTCCTGTGCGGATGCGTCCCCGGAAGCGCGCTTTGTACGACGCTTCGACAGTACGAAGCGTGGCGCTTCGGAGGGCGAAGCATACGCTTCCCGTACGATTCCGGAAAAGCGCCGCGCTGTTTATAAAATTGTTTATTTGTTTTTTTGTTTTGTTTTTTTTTTTTTTTTTTTTTTTAATTTTAGGTGAGTTTGCTTGTTGGGGGTGGGTCCACCTTGGCTTAGGGTGAGGAATGAAGGCAAAAAAAATATAAATATAGCAGATGCTCCTTCATGGTAATGTTAAATTCTTAAAGTGAAAGTGACATTCTCCTTTATTTTTCATTTTCATCCTTTTACTTAAATTTTTAACATTACCATGAAATGACTCAGGATGTTTGAGAGTGGTTCCAGCCTCATTGGACTTCATATGGAGAAAATAGAATTTTATATCCTATTCAAAATTTAGCAGACTTAACAGTTTTCAGGAATTTAGGATCAATGGGATTGTGGCATTTCATTAGATTATATCAAGTATGAAGGTACGCGATTAGCATTTAATCAAGAGCACCAAGCCCTATATGTACCCTAGTGTTGGTGGTGTTAATTGTTGAACTCCTTTGTCACGCGACACGCCCTTAGCAAAAAATTACCTTTCAATCAAGTCAAAATCATCGATCAAGCATGTTAAGCTTTTTCTATCATATTTTAAGTCCTAAATTAGGTAGTTTAATCAAAATTGGGCAATGTTGACTAATATCCCTAGACAATCGAGGTAGAGGCAAAGGCTAGACAAGAGGAGAAGAATCTAGATTTTAGATGGTTGATGCATCTAAATGGTTGATGCTCGAATAATTAATCATTAATGTACAATGGATGTTATATCTATCTTGATTTATGCAAAAATATGCATGTTTTCATGTCTTCTACAACTAATTTGGTATTTGGGATGTTTGTTTTGAGTATAAATGCAAAAAAATAATATCTCTCTCTCTCTCTCTCTCTCTCTCTATATATATATATATATATCAGATGCTTCCCCAGACGCTTCGCTTCCTAGATTTTTGGAAAATGATGCTTCCGCGTCCCCGCTTCCAAAAAACGTCCCTGCTTTGTCCCTGCTTCGTGCAACATTGGGATGGGCATGATGATGAGCATTGTTGGATTCTGCATCCAGAGCTGAGACCTAAGAAGTCCGAGGGCAAGAAGAAGAAGACTGCGCCAGCTATTCAGAAAGATTTGGGGTCAGACTCAGGAGATGAAACAACTATAGCAGCCATAGGTATAAAAGGTAAGAATTCTGAAGCATCTACTAGTAATTCTGCTCAATCTGTTATTGATGAAGAAAATGAGAGAAAAAGACATGAGCTTTTCCATATTTGAGTTATTTCCAAAAATCAAAAGATTGATACTTTGTTTGATAGTGGCTCACAAGTAAATCTAATTTCTGAAGCAATTGTAAAGAAATTGGGATTAGCAACTACACCTCATAAGAAACCATACCCATTAGGATGGTTGAATGATAAAGCACAACTATAAGTGACTAGACAGTGCAAACTCAAGTTTTCTTTTGGGTCAGCATTTGTAGATGAGGTTGAGTTACACATAATTCCTTTGGATATATGTGGAATTGTTTTAGGAAGTCCTTACTTGTATGATAGAAAAGCTATTTTTTATAGAGCTGAGAACAAGTATCTACTTGTCAAAGATGGAATCGAATACTTTGTAAGAGCTCATAAGCTCAAGAATAATTATACTCTCATAAACTCAGGGCAGATGAAAAGAATGATAAATTCATGCAAACAATTCTTACTGATGGTTGTAAAGGAAAAGAAACCTGATAAAACCAATGTATTTGAGGGCTGTAATGTTGAACAACAAGCTGATATAGAAAAGGTTGTTTCAGAGTATGATGTCTTATTTGAAGAACCTAAAGGTCTGCCACCCAAAAAGGGAATAGTACATGATATTATTTTGCAACAAGATGTTCCATTGCCTAACATTGGGATGTACAGGTTGTCTGCTTTAGAGAATGCTGAAATCGAGAAGCAGGTGCAGGAGTTGCTCGAGAAGGGCTTCATCAGCCCTAGCACATCACCATTGTTGAAATTTGGTACCGGAGGACAGGTGGTTCCCTTAGGCTTTGATCTTTGGCCTAGGGAAAAGTGTCCAAAAGAATTTAATTTTTCTCCTAAAGTGACTTTATAATTTTATAAAGTTAAATCTAATTTAAAAGTGACTTTAAGTGATAAAGTTATTAAGTCTAATTTTAAAGTGACTTTTATAAAGTCAATGAAAAATTAGAAAGGAAAAGTGACTTTGGAAATAAATGACTAAGTGGGTCTTTATTAAAGTGGAGTGAATTAAAAAATAGAAAGTGAGATTTAAATGAGCATTTAATCTCAACCATTGATCTAAATCTATTTCAGCCATTGGATTTAGAGATCACCCAAAAGTCACTTGGATCACCCAAAAGTCACTTGGAGTTGTATTAAAGGAGGAAAATGAGGAAAAGGTCATTCATTCTTTCATGAGCAGATTGGGAGAAGGAGAGCAAGAGAGCAAGAGAGATTTCTGAGCAGGAAGGAGAAGGAGACAGCAGCTTGGCACACATTCCAAGGCAGCAGTTGAGCAGATTTGTACAGCTGATTCAGCACATAGTGAAAGGCAGATTTTTGCACAAAAATCAAGGAGCAGTTTGCTGATTTTCTGCACACAAAACGGAGGTCGTACAGCATTTATTGCTGTCCTGTTTGCTGTAATTTCCAGATTGCTGTGAGGCACGGGAAAGGAGATAAGTTGTAAATTTGCTTGCTGACTTTTTGCTGAATAATTCTCACTGTAAAAAGATAATTTTCAGAAATAAAGAAGAGCTCTCAAACTCTTGCCTTTCTTGCCACGCGTCGATCGATGAATGGGATCGCTCCGCTCTCATCCAAAACCTCTTACCGTTTGAGGGCACCCCGATCAATACCGCCGATTTCCAGAGCGCGGGTCCTGCCTTTGTCCTTTAGCGCTTTCGCCTTTTCGCCGACGTTCTCCGACTCCCCATTCGTCCGTGTGCTCAAGCTTCCTCCATTATGGCCCTGTTCGCCCAGCGATACGCGATTAGTGCTAATCGCACATCAAATTCCACCTCTGTTTCCTAATTAGGGGCTCCCAGAGGCTACTTTGACCTCCCCGCGCAGTCTCCATGGGCCTCAGTCAGCACGCTTTGACCGAGGCCCTCATCGTTCCACGCTGGCTGCCATTGCCACTGGTTCAGGGTGTTTTTGATCGTTGTTTTGAATTCTTTAGAGATTTGTTCCGACCTGATACAGTCATGGTTCTTTGACAGTGTTCTATGGATCCAATTTGGATCAGTCACTCCTGTAGTGACCCTTCTTATGACATTGATTACATTCTACTTTGGACATGTCAACCTTCCTCTTTGGTCCTTTCTTGAAGTTTCCTCTGCGTTGAGCAGCGTAGGCATTTGACACTCCTCCAGGGTTGGCAACTAATGAGATCCTTAATTCTTCTTAACTGCAAGTGATCCATAGTTCTTCAAAAGTGGCAGCTTCTTTCCAACTGTTGAATCCTGCAGCAAATGCACCCCCAAGTAAGTGGCAATCCTAGTATGGCAGTGATCACAAGTTCTTTGTCTAGAACAATTTCATCAATGGAAAAAAGATCATCTCTGATTCTTGCTATCTTCACAAAGAAGGAGGCCATTGTATCTTCTTTAGTCATCTTTGTGGTCCTTAGTTCATTCTTCAGGCTTGCTACTTGACCAATGTTCTTAATAGTGAATAAATTTGACAAGGCCTCATACATTTCTTGAGCATGGTCAATGTTGGCTATGAATGGGACAAGATTGTCCTTTATTCCTTCTACCATTAGGTTCATGGCCACTAATTCCAAATCTTTGAACTTCACTTTATCAACATCACTGGAGTCTTTTGTAGGCTTCTTTACTTTTCCTTTCACCAAGTCTAGTACCTTGTTCTTTTCAAGGATGAGGTCAATCCTCTTCTTCCAAGATCTGTAGTTAGAGGCTCCTTCGAGTTTATTCTCTCCCTTGATTGTGTTAGACATCTTCCTTGGATATAGTAGACTTCTTCCCTGAAATAATCATTTTAAATGATTCCTTGATCAAGTGCTTGAGACTGCCTTTAGCTTCTTTCTTCACCAAAGCTGGGATACCATGTTAGAAAATTAGAAAGGCTGAAAGATTTTCTTATACTTGATAAGTAGTTGTGATGTTCTTGATTTTCTTATTACATTCCTTTATATCTTCTTTCTTTTAGTTCATCAAGCAATAGCACATAAATCAATGGACACCAAATATAGGCTCACAGCCAGGGAAAAACCCCTCTCTAGGGGAAAACCCAGTCAATAATTCTTCCTTCAATAGTTTTCCTGAGATATTCCAAGACTCTAGACCTTGACACAAACTTTCCTCCACACCAAGTCAACCTTCTTCTTCCTTTGCAGATGATCCTATTTGACCTGGCAACAGTAGCAACACTTTCTTTGACCCAACAACTTCGACCTAGCCTTAGAGACTTCGATCTTCACTAAAAGACTTCAATCTTCACTTAGAAACTTCAATCTTGGCCCAATACAACTTCCAAAAGTAGCAGTATCCAACAATAGCAACTTCGACCTATAGCAGCAGCAACATGCAAAAACTGGCTACGACATCAACTAGAGAACTTTGATCTTCCAAACTAGGGCACGAGAGAGAGAGATAGATGCACCAAGACTTCGATTTTCCTTCCTTCCTTCTCCTAGACCAAACTCGCACTCCGTTTGCCTCGTTCCTCTATTTCACACTTTTTCCCAGCTTCAAGAGATATCGAACTTGCTTGTTGAGTGTGCTTAAAATGAAATTCGCACTGCTTCATTTATAGTCCTTTGGTGAAGTCGAATAGCCCTCTTTGAGGCCGACTTGGTGTGGAGGCAGCATAATTAATATTGACTCAATACTTAACCTTTTTACATGATTCAAAAGCCCAAGAAGGGTCTCTTTAAAAGTACAATGACTCTATTAACTCAAAATAAATCCTAGAAGTCTTCAATGGGGACTTTGACTTAAAACAAGATGACCCAAGCATGAAACCCATGCTTTAATAAGTCATAATAATAATTCTTTTCTTTATTCTTTTGACTAATACATTACATGATGACTCAAATACATTTAATGAAGACCGAACCTAGTTACATTTTCCAACATGTTGCTCTTGCGACAAAGGGAAAAGGTAAGGTAAAAGGAAGTGGGGGGTTTGCTTCTCTAAAGGATATGAGCAAAGTGAAATGCTTTGCATGTTACAAAATTGGTCACCATGCAAGCCATTGTCCATACAAGAAGAAGAAGAATGAGGCTCAGGCAGCAGTAGTAGCATCAACTAAGATTGATGACTTTGCTGAAAATTTTGACAAAGAGTTTTCCCTTATTGCCTATATTTCGAACACTAGTATTTGTGTATGAGGACAATGGATTATGGCTAGTGGACAGTAAAGCATCTTGTCACATGACGAAGATGAGGTCAGTGTTCTGCAATATTTCAAAGACAAGCTCAAATTGCCATGTGAGTTGTGGCGCTAACACCACGCATGCAGTGAAAGGGGTTGGATGTGTTAGATTCTAACTAGAATCAAGAGGATTTATGGAGGTAATGGGGATGTTATTTGTTCCAAGGCTAATGGTACATGTGCTCTCAGTATTAGCCTTGGAAGATAATGGATATAGAGTTTTGTTCCGGGATGGATAGGTGCTTCTATGTTCAGAGGAAATGACCTTGGATGCAACAATAGTGCTTGGCATTAGACAAGGGCAATCATACAAATTGTTGGGACAACCTGTGGGTGTATCCGAAGGGATCTTAGACATAGGATCAATATCAGTCACTGAGAGGGAAAAGGTGGCTAGGAAGATTGATTATTCTGGTACTGTCAAGACAATTGGTATGATATGACATTGATAGATGCTCAGGAGTGTGATAGGACTCGTTGAATTATGGTTGGTTGTGATAGGTTCTCAGCATAGGTTTCAGGTTAGGTAGCACGACAAGATTTAGGGTTAGAGGGAGCAACTACAAGTACTAAGATGGACTTGGAGAGAGATTTTAGTGGCAATGCTAGAAGTACCTCCCTCACTAAGAGAGAGTGTTAGCTTTTGGCAAGTCGGGGGTACTTCTACATTGGTAGTGCTTAGCATGCAGAAGTGACCGAGCACATTTCTCTCTCTAGGCATTTTACTTTATAAAGTGATTTTATAAAGTTGGAAAGTGTACCTTTTACATTTAATGATTAAAAAGTGAACTTTTATAAAGTGAGTTTAACTTTATAAAGTTTGGGTCACTTAAGTGATTTAAGTGGACCCAATGTGAAATTAAGTCATGGTCGTTGATCTTGAGATGGTCAGATTGAATCTCAACCGTTGAGATCTAGGGTTTGGGATTTTAGTCATTAATGAGAAATAAAAAGAGACGAGGGAGAGTGAAGAGGCACACCATTCTTCATGAGACTTGGAGAAGTAGATAAAGTGAGAGAGAAAGGGAGAGTTAAAGAAAATTTTGGAAGGAGGAACAACAAGGAAAGGTTGAATTATGGTTGGTTGTGATAGGTTCTCAACACAAGTTTCAGGTTAGGTAGCAGGACAAGATTTAGGGTTAGAGAGAGCACCTACAAGTACTAAGATGGGGTTGGAGACAGATTTTGGTGGCAGTGCCAGAAGTACGTCCCTCACTAAGAGAGAGTGTTAGTTTTTGGCAACTCGGGGGTACTTCTACATTGGTAGTGCCTAGCATGCAAAAGTGACCGAGCACATTTCTCTCTCTAGGCACTTTACTTTATAAAGTGATTTTATAAAGTTGGAAAGTGTACCTTTACATTTAATGATTAAAAGGTGAACTTTTATAAAGTGAGTTTAACTTTATAAAGTTTGGGTCACTTAAGTGATTTAAGTGGGCCCAATGTGAAATTAAGTCATGGCTAGTGATCTTGAGATGGTCAGAATGAATCTCAGCCATTGAGATCTAGGGTTGGGCATTTTAGTCATCAATGAGAAATAAAAAGAGACGAGGGAGAGTGAAGAGGCACACCATTCTTCATGAGACTTGGAGAAGCGGAGAAAGTGAGAGAGAAAGGGAGAGTTGAAGAAAATTTTGGAAGGAGGAGCAACAAGGAAAGGAGAATTGGACATGCATATCTAGGAGAGATTGGCACAGTTCCCAAGGCACTTTTAGCAAAAATTTAACAGTCCACACAACAGATTTAATGTTGTTTGTATAGTGAATTATGGGCATGTTTTATGAAACTTTAGCCAAGGTCCTTCCAATCTGTTGGCAAACCAACGACCTGATCAAATCATGGACAACCATGACAAGCCATTCTTGACAAGGACCGGTCTAAGAGAAAACAGCCAAATATCAGAAAGGCAACATAAAGATGCAATCTCTCCAGGCTTCATTGATTTTAAAAATATATTGTGGTGTGACTTGCCAATTAAATCACGTATCATTTTCTTATTTCAATCTTTGCACTCAATCAAATATGTTTGTAATAGCAAATTTCAAAATTTTCAATTAAGAATTATTTGGTAAATAAAATCATTTAAAAATCAAATCATGACACTCCAATTCAATAGTAGTACGAGTCTAGCATTTGTAGTAAAAAGGAAATTGGCGAAGTAATCTGACAGCATATCCTTACTTTTGGATTTCAGAGAAAATGTTTAGATTTCCATAGGAATGAATAATTAAATATAGATTGCGAATTTTAACATCAAATCTAAACTCATTTATTTTTATGGGATCTCATTCTACTTTTTAGTCAGCAGAAGTATAAAATGAAAAGAACAATCATTACAACAAAGACCTTTGCAGCAAAAGCTATGCATTGTGATGATCATTAGTTACACCAATAAGAGAATTGTCTTGAAAGATAAAACCTAAGTTCAGAAAAAACGTACATTCAGGCAGTAAGGACCTTTTATCATATATTTGGGACAAATCCATCTTTATAACAAATGCAAATTATGTAAGATTGCGCCACATAGAGGATTATCCATTGTAATCGAATAATGGATCTCCTATCATAATGGTGTAGGATATGTCATATTGTTTAAGAAAGCTAATTGTGCTATATGCATGGTTAAGGATGTAAGATACTCTCACTTAATGATCACAAATTTTGTAGACCCGGGGGTGTAGATCATTTGGCAAAGCATGTTATGTAAAAATTATGACGTTCTTTTCAAACCCCAACTTACATGTGTCCACATTAGGGGCAGACATGGTGCACCTAATGGTCCTAGCGGTAGCATATGGAATCAACCCCATGTCAATGTGAATACAGACTACCCTAGTTGCCTATTCCACTAATCAACCACAAAAAAAAAAAGATCAAAAATTTTGGAGGTCATATGCAAGACTATTTTCTTATTACCACTAAACAGTTGGGAGTTTCAATTATGTGATGCAGTTCACGACAACCCAAAACACTGACCACACAAGGAAGAACAGCGTGGAAATGGGGGAGCCAACCCTGATCAGGACTCCCAAGGAACTCCAAAAACAGCAGCAGTGTCACCTGAATCTACAGCTAATACATCTTCATAGAAAGATTTCAGTCAAGTCCCACTCATGGTGGAATCACTATTATTGATATTGTTGCCTCGTCGAAAAGGCAGAATCAAATTGAATTTTGATGGTGGAGTGAAATGTAACCATGATGGTTGGAGCTGGAGGAGTTCTCAGATAACATAGAGCGGAAATCTTAGAAATTCTTGAAAATCAGAAACGAAGTTTTGAAAGCAAGATCCCTGACCCTGCTTTTGCTCGGATACTTCATAATTTTTTCATTTTTACAAGCAAACAACAAAGCAGACACTTTCATATTGGGGTTTGATATATTAATATAATATTATAATATTATCAATGTCCTTTCCATGGCATTTTGTTCAGCATATTCAATGGATCCATGAAGGATTTGTGCCATTTTCTGGTTAAGTCAGTCCTGAAGCATACTTAACATAATAAGTTAATATGGACATTGCATATGAGATTCTAAGGGTCAAGGTTAATGTCTGCGATATTGAGCATTAGGGCGAAACTGTGAAGGATTCATGACAATACACCATGAAACCCGTTTGTCCAACGTTGATATTCAAATTGACTTCAACATAACTAGCAATGGATAAAAGTGGACTCATAGAGACCCAAATTAGGTCATTTTTCCTATACGTCGAAACTGTGCCAAATTATGTCAAACAGAACATCAATGCTTAAGACATAAAGATATTGTTAATAGGTATATGTCAGTACGAGAAAAGAAACAACCTTAGCAGCAGTGAAGATCTCCTGTGACTTTTGGGTGGTGTATTTCTTCTTTTCCACTGAAACAGCGGCCATTCTGACCACTCTCCCACCTCCAGATTTAGCGGTACGAAATGGGCGTTGCCAGAATAGGGCTGGCAGTCCAATCTGTGTGTTAGAGGGTGTTTTCCTTGCCAACCCAGCCCATTGTCCATCTAAACAAGCAGTGCCGGTAACGACTGTAGCTGCCATGCCGCAATTACCCGCTGAATTGGTTTGGATTTCCTCTCCCTTCCTTGGTGATACGCCCTGCCACCAACTTCAATACAGATACAAATCTTATCCTATAACCACAGCGTTTTAAATTTGTAGTGGTTGTGGGCTGTGACCATAGAGATTTTTTAAATGTAGTGTGCAGTGGTTAGGTAGACGATTAAAAATGCTACATGTTTTGACTCCGAATATGTGCTGATTCAACGTTGATTTAATTTATTCACAATTAGTAAATTCTGAGACCAGAATACTTCATTATAGGGTATTACACGTTTTTATTTAAATTTTTTTATTTTTGGGCTGTAAATAGTTAGATTACATTAAAATTGTTTGGTAATTATTTAAAGTTTTAGTTAAAAATGAGTGGTAATTATAAGTTTTCCTGGTTTAAAATATATTTTTTAAATAATTCCAAGGGAGTGTTTAGTTGGTCAAGTTCTTGTTGTTAAGTATCTTGCCAATGGAGAGTGCTCCGGGTCAAATCTCCTGACCTCCTTGGGGTTAGGTCTTATTAGTTTGGCTCGCAGGTTGATCTGTTTGAATTTTTATGTGGATGTATATATATATATATATATATATATATATATATATACGCGTAGTCTAACGAGGCAGAGGAGTTGCCCAAAAAGTTATGGAAATTCTGGTCATATTTAGAGAAAATCCGGCCAAGATATTTGTAAATCCAAGTTATAGTTGTTAAACTTCAAGTGTTGAATCCATTTCCACCATCAAAAACACAATTCAAACACTGCCTCTACAAGATTTTTGGAAAAAAAATTCCCGGATTCTGGCCACTTTTGGCCGTCCGGGCAATTCCTCCACCTCGTTAGACGACTCATATATATATATATTCAATGTCATGTATAAATATGATTTTTTATATATGTATTTAAAAAATATAGTTTTTTAAACCAGTCTAGATCCATCTTAACCTTGGATATATTAAGTGTCAAAAGGAATCAAATACCTTGAGATGGAAACCTCTTTTAAAGTGAAAAGAGAATTGATCCCTCTAGGCGCTAGATAGATCTGAGGTTAAGATGGATCTAGGTTGGTTTTTATATACACATACCATATCTAGGTTGGATCTATCTCTCTCCCTCTCTCTCTCTTCCCTCCTCCTCTACTCTCTCCATCGCTCTCTCCTTCTCTCTCTCAAGTCCTCTCTCTCTTCCTTCCTCTCTCCCTGTCTCCCCCACCATCTCTCCCCCCCCCCCCCCCCCCCACCATCTCTCTCTCTCTACCCTCCAACTTTGTTAATATCTCCCTCTCTCCTTCTCTCTCCCCCCATCTCTATGTCTCCCTCTCTCTTCCCTTTCTCTCCCTCTCTCACCTTTCTTCTCTATCTTCCCTCATCTCCTCTCTCCCTCTCCCTCTATCTCTACATTTTCACTCTGTCTCTCTCTACCTTTATCTCTTTATGTCTTTGTTCTTCCCTGCTAATTTGGTCAGCAAGTAGATCTCTTCAGGTTGATCTGTCCAGATTTTCTTGTGGATGTCGCAGTCACTTAGTGTTCGTGAACCACAACAAGAAAAAAAAGATGTGTGTGTGTGTGAATATGAATTTTTATATATGTATTTAAAAAATATCTTTTTTAAACCAATCCCGATCCATCTTAACCCTGGACCTATCAGATGTCGAAAGGGATCAAATCTCTTGAGATGCAAACCTCTTTTAAAGTTAAAAGATATTTGATCCCTCTATGCACTTAATAGATATAGGGTTAAGATGGATTTAGGTTGGTTTTTATATACACATACCATATTGGGTTGGATCCATCTCTCTCCTTCTCTCTCTCTCTCCCTTCCTCCTTTACTCTCTCTTTCTCTCTCTTGAGTCCTCTCTCTCTTCCTTCCTCTCTCCCTTTCTCTCCCCCATCTCTCTCTCTCTCCCCCCATCTCTCTCTCTACCCTCCAACTCTATTAATATCTCCCTTCTCTCCTTCTTTCTCTCCCCCTCTCTCCCCCACCCCCCATCTCTATGTCTCCCTCTTTCTTGCCTTTCTCTCCCTCTCTCACCTCTCCTCTCTATCTTCCCTCCTCTCCTCTCTCCCTCTCCCTCTATCTCTACCTTGTCACTATATCTCTCTCTACCTCTATCTCTTTATGTCTTTGTTCTTCCCTCCCTCTCTCTCCTCCTCCAACTCCATCTTTCTCTCCCTAATGCAAGTTGCAACTCCCTGCAAATTCTTATCCACAAATTCAAAAACCCACTCAACAATTATACTCAAAACTCATATATATTTCATTAAAGTTCAAAATATATATAATATAATATTGGTATGATTGTCATTGGTCATTTACTCATACTCCACCCCTCACACACACTCTATCATTATGCCTTTCATTATTAATATATACAAATATTACATTCAATGAACATCGTGGGTTTAGATCCACTAAATCAGGATCTGTTGGCCTTGTATAAAGGAAAAATCCACAAAGCTAGATTTTTATGACACCTGCCATATTTCCAAAACTAATCCTATCCTAACAACCACGTTTTTCTACAACTTTTTTCATATGAGTTTTCATAAAATCATAGGGAAATAAATCTGATGAATAATACAATCAATTAGAAAGACCCCTACTCTAGTCAAAATGCACTTTTGACCTTGAAGTTTGGATGCTCCTGCATCAGACTCCCAAGGTGAAAAAAATCATGGTCTCTTGACCATGCATTGATGAAGCATGACTTCCTGGATCCCAAACTTCTTCTTCTTATTTTTTCAGTTGATCCTTCTCTTTGTCATGTTGATGTTGTTTTAATGTCATCTTCTTCATTCTTCCAAGCTTCCAGACCTTAAGCTGCAACTTTCCTCCTTCCTTGCTAATGTATACTTGCTTTGTCATCGCCAAACCTCTACTATTTTCTTTCTTTCTCGCAACATGCCTCCTCTTGGACACTTTAATCATCATCCTCCTTATCTCTTCAATCTCAATGTCCAACTTGTCCTCTAGCTTGCACAAGTCACCCATTCCTTGCTGGAATTTATTGTTTTCCTCCACTAAATTACCAGGATACCAATCGTCTAGAGTTGCTTCCATCATTTTCTGCTAAAACTCATCATCATTAATGTCCCCTTGTTACTGCCCTTTCTCCATGGGAAACTCATTCTTATAATTTCTTGGGTTGTTGCAATTCAATATACTCTGTGTCCTCTGATTGTTCAACCAATCTTCTAAAAACATCAATTCTGTAGCAATAAATGTTCACTCTTTTCCAACTTTGCGTGTATCAATGACACATAGTCTTCCTCTTGATCATCCTTCCAAGACAATTTTGTCTTCTTTCCAGCTTGTTTAACAGTAATCAATGATTGTTCTTCCCTTCTGCACAAAACATAACCTGCCCTATCCTTCACCTATAACAACTCCTGCATTCACACACAAATTGTTAAGGTCAAAATCATCATGACATGTATCCTCTATCAGCATCTCAACCATCATATGTTGATTGTTCACACATCTTATGAGACTCTCAAAAGGTCTCATCTTGACAGCTTCATCATTGTCATCCTTTCCAAGGATGGATCCTTATTCAGGTGCACAAATGCACACATTCATCTCAATTATCTGGATTTTTTCTTCTTCTCTAAACAGAACTTTCATCTTGTGTTTATGTCTTCTTGCAATCAACTGCTTGACAGGCCATCTAGCTGTCTTCTTCATTACCCATCGATGTTTCTGATTCTGTATCAGCTCCATCATCACATTAAGTTGTGCCTTCATTTAAGTGATCTCTTTCTCAAACTCTTCATCATTCATTTTCCTATGGCTTACCCTTGAACCTTTACTATGGCTATCACCTGCCCTTTTCCTTTCTCCCTTTGTGAACTTCCACCATGTTCATCATGCACTGCAATAAAACCAACTCCCTTTGTGAACTTCCACCATGTTCATCGTGCACTGCAATAAAGCCAACTCCCTTTGTGAACTTCCACCATGTTCATCGTGCACTGCAATAAAGCCAACACCTTATCAAGCTACCTCTAACCTTGGTCAATGGTTCACTCCTCTTGAACCTTTATGAGCACTCCTTGCTCCTATGGCTTCTGCACACACTTACTCACTCACTGAGAACTTATGTTGTCTTCTTCTTGGTTGTAAGGTTCTCTTTCCACATTGCTACCTCTTTGTTGCTACCATAAAAAACAATTTCTATTCCAACAATTATAATTGTTGTAATTTACAATTCCTCATTTGTCTCAAACAAATGATGTTTCAGGCTTTGGCCAAGACTATACCAATGCGTCTGCACTATGCAATCAACTATGGATCCAAATTGCCTCAATGTCCAACAATTCATTGAAATCCCAACGCAACGTCGTCATTCCATCCTAGCGTGCTCACAAATATATGTACAAAACCCTGCAAAATGGTTTTTGTCTCCAATGCATTCATAAAAACATCCTTCATTCACGTTGCCACGATTGCACAACAACTATTGGTAAATCGATTCCCATCTCCTCGGCACACATCTCTACAAAGAGAAATCCCGAAAAAGGTATCTCCAACACAAACAACGCTAGGTCTTCTTCTGTCAGATTCCAAACAATAAAATAGGTAATGAATCCATTCAATCATTCCTGCAATAACATATCATTTACTTGATAATCTCATAAGTCTCAATCTTCCTCACATAATAAATTCTTAATTAATCTATATGTAGCCTGAAATATTACACGAATGTTGGGACTCTGCTTGTAATCATGCATGCAATTCTTTAATGCAGAAGCTCCTTAATGCATGTTTTGATTTTGGCACGTAATTCATTTTCACTCCATAAGCTCCTCAATGTAGGCTCCACGTTGAATTCCACATGCAACTTCAACCGTGCCATGTTTCACATGTAGATTTAAAGGAAATTGAATTCCAATTCTACACACACGTATTGTGTTGCAGAGACCTCACACATTGTAATAACTTTTCTCGCTTGGACAACACAACTCTATCATGTAATTGGTCCTCACTTCCCCACACAAGAGTCCATGAATGAAGTGGTCCATATGCAATTTGCAGCTGTCACACAATTACTATTGGCATAATAGAAGTCAAACAATGTTGCAACACTCTTTGCATACATCACACAACTCTTTGCATACAATGCACAACTCTTTGCATACAACGCACACATCTCCAATGGCTGAGATACCACATTGCAACTTCAAATTTTCTCACCTTCGTTTTGATACCAAAAATGATGCAAGTTGCATCTGCGTGCAAATTCTTATCCACAAATTTAAAAATCCACTCAACAATTACACTCAAAACTCAAATATATTTCATTAAAGATCAAAATATTTACAATATAATATTGGCATGATTGCCATTGGCCATTTACTCATACTCGACCGCTCACACACTCACACACACTCTATACATTTCATGATTAATATATACAAATATTACATTCAATGAACCTTGTGGGTTTAGATCCACTAAATTAGGATCACTGGACTTGTATAAAGGAAAAATACACAAAGTTGGATTTTTATGGCACCTTCCATATTTCCAAAACTAATCCTGTCCTAACGACCACGTTTTTCTAAAGCTTTTTTCATATGAGTTTTCATAAAATCATAGAGAAATACATCTAACGAATAATACAAACAATTAGAAAGACCCCTACTCTAGTCCAAAATGCACTTTTGACCTGGAAGTTTGGATGATCCCGGATCCCTCCCTCTCTCTCTTCTCTCCCTCCCCTCCTCTCTCTCTTCAATCCTCCCTTTCCCTCTCTCTTACATCTCCCTCTCTCTCTCTTTGCCATCCAGCTATGTCACTATCTCCCTCACTCTCTTCTTCTCTCCCCCGCTCTCTCCCCTTTTCCCTCTCTCCATATAATGGAGAATTTTCACTCTATGTAATCAATGTTATATGTAATGTCTAAAATATTTTTCATTTTTATTGTGAAATGAGTTATGGTTTTTTGGCACGTGGTATTGATAAGCCATGATATTGGCCCATGTTATGTTAACAAAACCTATTTACAAGTTAATAATATCCATGGTAAACTCTCGGTGGATATCCATGGCTAAAAAACTTGTCATATTGTAAGTATTAAGTTTTTTTGTGTTTTTTTTGTAAACTTGGTAGATCCTTCCATTTTCATTATATAAAAGCAAGTTACATCCACATATGAATAGTTAGGTGGCCTCAACTTGCCCAAAGGGAAACCAAGTCTGTTGTTGGTCACCTAACAACATGATAATTCATCAAGTAGTAAAAAATAATAAGTCTTTCTACCCAAGCTATATAAGTTTGTATGGCTTTGCCTTGTCCAAATACTATTTGCCTATGAACGTAAAAAACAACCTTTTGGAAATTAAAATCTAATCGTATATATAATATTCAAAGTTTTTATGTGTTTATTAATTAAATTTAAATATGGTTTTGGAATCATTATTAGTCCTTGCCAAGGCAAGACTCTAACAAGGCTTAAAATGGATATGAATAAGATATAAAAAAATATACCTACAGAGTTACTTTCCACCATTATTTATGTTTTATTTAACACTTACGTAGAAGTAAAATTGTAAATGTGTAGACTTTTACCACCCACCAAAATTTATTCAAGTTTTTTTGCTTAACCAAGCAATTTACTTATCCACTTCATATCTCAATTTATTAGTTACTGCTAAAGCAAGACTATGGGATGATTTGTCTATCAACCAATGTAACTTATAATTATTTATGCAATTTTTCCTTGAGCATAATTTCTAACTTGAGATGGAAAGGCTAAGCTAACATGAAAAAAAAAACTTATTATATAATAAATTGGATTTTATTATTTTCATTACTTTTAACTTTATTTATTTATTATTTTTTTAAGCTTGGCATAACTCTCTCATTTGCGATTTTATATGTCCATTATTCACCCCGCAAAGGGGAGAGGGTAGTACAAGATTCGAACCCAAGATCTCTAGTTCGGTGAGACTTCATTCCACGGCCATCGCCACTTGAGCTACCCGAGGTGGACTTTTTTTTTGTAAGCTTGGTAGGACTCTTCGATTTTTTAGTTTACATCTCTATGATTCACTCAGCTACGGGGGAGGGTAGCACAAGATTCGAACCCAATATCTCTGGTTCGGTGATACTTCATTTCATGGCCAGCGCCACTTGAGCTACCCCAGGCGGACTCTTTTAACTTTATATTATTAATCGAGCCAAGATTTAAATGTTTACACTACAACATCTCCACCTTACTCGGTGCTATATTACTTTTAACATTTTATTATTATTTTTAATTGAGGTAACATATAAATGTTAAATGTTAAACATTTACGCAATGGGGATGCAAGTTAATACTAGCAAGACCAAAATAATGATTTTCTCTAATAAAAAGAAGCAGAGCCCGCCCGCATATGTTCTTCTCTGAAGGCAACATTATTGAAGAAGTAAATGAGTACAAGTACCTCAGGATTGATTTCAACAACAAAATTAATTGGGAGGACCGCGAAAAGAAGAGAATTTTAGGAGAGTGGAAAGCATTATATGCTCTTCAAAACAGATGTAGAGAGACAAAGTTATGGGATTGGAAAATGATTAAAGTGCTTTTTGGACTCCTAGTTTGTCCAGTGATGCTATATGGGTGTCAATTGTGGGCTAGCAGCACCTTCGTCTCAAAATGGAAACAAATTGTGAGAATCAAAAAATGCTTGATCATGAGCAAGTTCAAAATAAAAAGTCAGGTACCTTATGAGATAATGTTGAGTGAAACAAGAGCAACTCCCATCAAAGCAATTGTTATGGTGTGGCTCATAAGATATCTAAAAAAAATTGAGCAAATGGGAGTATGTATATGGCCTAATGTTATCTTCAATGAAGGCATGAGTGAAAGTAAGAAAACATGGATGAGACAAAAGTATAGAGGGATGCAAAAATGGAATATCTACCTCAATGCATGTCCCACAAATAGCAAAGAGCTAAAGAATTTTGTTATGGAGAAGTTTTGTAAACAGGTATGGGGAAAAGAGTTGGGTAGAAATGAGAAGTACTAGATTGAGGAATTCAACCCTGTGTGTGATCTCCAACAAAAAGAGTACATTGGAGCTAGAATTTTGTGGAGGGAAAAGGTTCTTATTGCTCAATTAAGAACCAAATCGCATGAACTTCGGTGTGAAACAAGACGGTGGAAAAGGCCTAAAGAAGCTTGGGAAGAACAAGTGTGTACATTTTGCATGTCTGGGGCAGTGGAATCAGAAAAACATTTCATTTGGAAAGTGATGCATTCAAAGACATCAAAGAAAGTTATGGGAATATGTTAGCATCGGTTTCTTGGCATTGTCTTTTCAGCAAGAGGATTGTTAGAAGGTTGAGCCAGCTCATTATCAATTTCAATAAGAAAAGGATTGAATTGCAAAAGGTGAAAAAACAGGGAACTGGTGGTCCCATAGACTATTTTTCGTTTTGTGGACATTAACAAAAAATATCATACTTCCACATCTACCTCTATATCTATTTTTAATTAGGGTCGACCTTGACATTAGATTATATTTGTTAAATGTTAAACATTTACGCTTGAAATCTACCTCATACTGGGTTGTAGAGCGCCTCTCCACACAATAAAAAAATAATTACAATCTCTCCAAAAACTTCATCATCATATTTCAACATAAAAACCAAACACATTAATACAAAGAGAAACACCTTCTTTAGAGCAACACCACAACAATTGGAAAGAATAAAAGGGCTTTGTTACATAGTGGAAAGTAAAATTATGGCAACAAGGAAGTCTACTCCTCACAACTATAAAGATGGAAGTGTTGTTTCTCCTAGCCTTCCACAACCTACAAGGGTTACACCACAACAATTGGAAGAAAAAAGTGAAAAAGGGCTTTGTTACAATTGCGATAGCAAATGCACTAAAGGTCATAAGTGCGTTGAGAAGAAATTATTTTACAGAGTATGAAGAGGAGGAAGAAAAGGATCAAGAAACATCAAAAGAAGAGGATATATGCTAGGACCCAACCCCAGAGAAAGAAGAAATGAATCAGACCATATCTTGTAAAGCATTGGCAAGAATTACCACTCCTCAAACTCTCAAGATAGAAGGACATATCAAGAAGAAAAAGGTGCAAGAAGTGAAAGATCACATTGAGAAAGAAGAAATGAATCTGACCATATCTTGTAAAGGATTGGAAGAAATTACCACTCCTCAAACTCTAAAGATAGAAGGACATATCAAGAAGAAAAGGGTTCAAGCAGTGAAATATCGCATCGAGCATCAACAACAAGTCCTCCAACTTTTAAAGGATAATGCCATTTTGGTGAAAAATCGAATGAAACAACAGGTATATCAACATCGTAGTGAAAAATGTTTTGATGTAGGTGATTGGGTATATTTACTGCTACATCTCAAGCAAGCTATTTATGAAAAGGAAATGTTGGCAATACTACATGCACTTAAGAAATGGCGACCTTACCGAATGGGAAGACACTTCAAGGTAAAAATGGATCATGATAGTCTTAAATACATTTTAGAACAACTATTATCTTTACAAGAACAGAAAAAATGTGTCACAAATATGTTGGGTTATGACTTTGACATCATCTATAGAAAATGGAAGCAAACTTTTGTTGCAGATGCACTCTCAAGAAAGGATGAGGATGTGGAAGCATTGTTTTGTGTTATTTCTATTATCCAACTAGATTGGATAAACAAAGCAAGGGATGAATGGAAGAAGGACGAAGAAGTATGGCCACTTATTCAAAAGTTGCAAAAGATCCCAATTCAAGCAATATTGCCAGAAATTGAAGAGGAAGGAAAAATCATATTGGAACTTGGAGTAGTCACAGAAACAAGAACCCGACAGCTACGAAATCGATCAATTTCAGAGTATCTCATCAAGTGGAAGAACTTACCTGCTGAAGATTCCACATGGGAGGACAAGAATTTTATACAGAAGCATCAAGAACTACTCAAGCGTTGAGGACAACACTTTTTGAAGGAGAGAGGCATGTTACGCCCCTATACTAATAGTGTAACCCCTTATTTTTATTAGTACAACCCCCTTATTATATTGATGTACCCATGTAGTGCCCACATTGCTACTATTGTGCCCCATAGAAGCCCACTATTGTTATTATTGTGCCCTTCATTATTATTGTTATGTCGGCTCTGATTATATTATGACCCCTTGGACTCCTATATATAGAAAGGATGTCTTTTCATTTGTATCATCCAAGAATTGTTCTTTTTTGTAATGTAAAGGAGGTTGCCCCCTCGAAGAGGCTGAATTCTAAGGCATTCAACTATCTTTTCTATCTTTTTGTGAGCTAGTTTCATAACAAAGCACTGGAGATTTGGTGGAACGTTTTGTAAGTTCCAATTCATCAAATTTCCATATATGTCCCAATTGGAGATGTAAGCCAATATAAACCCCGATGATTTTTAGGGGCCTTCACCAAAGCCCATTTAACAAATGGAATTTTTTGGATCTTGCCTTACTACCTTCCCATAAGAATTTGTGAGATTCTTTTTTCTAAATTCGAAAGGATGCTCTATGGATTAAGGAGATATGACGATTGGTATACATGTATAGAAGAGAGAATTAAAAAAAAAAAAACAACAACAACACACTCAACAAGGTTGAGCCATATAGCTCCCCAGGAGGCAAATTTCACTTTAAATTTTGTTAGGACTACTTCCCATGCTTGAGATGAATGTGATGTCAGGTACATTGGAATTCCCAGATATTTGAATTCCTTCCATGATTTAATTATTTGAAAACCAAAAACTCTTCCAATGTGTTTTTGCTTCCTTAATGATATATTTCATGTATAAATATGAGTTTTCCCTAGGTTTGTTTGGCCTCTAAAGGCTTCAAGAAAGGAATCCATTTTTTTTTAACCTTCTAGCTATTATTGTGGAGGTATTTATAACAACCCCTAGTTGATTTTCCATGTAAATAAAATAACACCAAGGTCATGGGACACATATTCCAAGCTGAATGTTGGGAAAAAACATAGTGATGGGTATCACTTGTGATTAATAAATGGTTATAGAAATTGGCAAAGGCAAAGTGGTAATAGTTGGAATTTTATTTATGAAATAAAGGAAAATAGGAGAAAATGGAGGTGAAGAGACATGTATTTGCATGCTAAGGAAATCAGAGGAAAAATGAAGAAAATAGAGGCCTCAATGACAAATAGGCTTACAAGGATCAATTCACATCTTTTCTCAGTTCAGTTTTAGAGCTCTCATTTCATTCTCTCATACTCTTGCACACTTAGAGAAATCTTGGAGCATTCTTGGAGCATGTTTGGAGCACTCTAGCATTCACTTGGATTGGAGAAAGAAGACAAAGGAATGCAGGAAAGCGCAAGGGAATAATTGGATTAGTAACTACAGCTGGATTTCTTTGCAGGTAATAGGTTACATGTGGGATTTCCTTGTTGACTCCTGGATGCATGGTATATGCATGTGATTTTCTAGTTATGTGTTGTCACTGGCATGGATATTTGTCTGGATTGACAGTGGTTTTAGCCTTGCCTTTCCATTTCCTAGATATCCATGGTGTTGTGGGTTTTTCCACTTATTGTTTTTCTGATTGGTGCTCAGGTTCCCTATGGTTGTGGGTTGGAACAAATGCTATGGAAGCCCTGGAATAGCTTCAGTTGAGTTACTAGTCCTGGAGCTTAAGTTAGGACAAATGCTTTGGAGCCCTTGGAGGGTTGAGTTACTAGTCCCTAGAGTTAGGTTGGACAAACATTATGGGGCCCTGGAAGGTTGTGGGTTGAGTTACTAGTTCTTGGATCCCTAGATAGCTTAGGTAGAGACCAATTTGTTTGTGTTAGTGATGTCTGACCGTAGAGGTGGAAATATTGTGGTTGAGGGTTGAGGTGGTTTGGCCTCTGGAAGCGTTGGTTTGGTTTTGTGTTGGTTTATTCCATGAGATCCCACATTCATGATTGGAATATGGCACGGGGGTGATTAGCCGAAAGAGAGATTTGGTTCAACTCAATATATGGTTAGGTGGTATGTGGAAGTCTCTGACTTGGTTGGCATTTTCATATGTTAATATGAGACATTTTACTATTGTGATCTATGAACATTTGTAGTGATTCTGTTGGTGATATTATGGTTGTGTTTCCATGGTTTCTATGTTGGATATTTGTTGGTTATTTTTTGTTTACATGATTTATGTTATTTATGGTCGATGTTATGATTTATTTATTTATCTAATGGTTGATGAATATATGGACTAATAAGTGTTGTTGCATCTATGTGGAGAGCGCATAGAGCCTTCTCGATGATTCTCAGATGAATCTCAAACTAATATGATCATATATTCATTCATGACATGTATCTTCTATGTTTGCCATGTGTTTGAAGAAACGTTTGTTATGGATTAAGCAATCTAGGTTAAGTTTTTTTATTTGAGACTGAATGTTTAGATTTTTCATTATGTTAATAATGATTCTGGAAAGTCTCATGAAATTATGGGCAGTGGTCTGGAGGTTGGCCTGAAAATGTGGCACAAATCTCAGGACTGCATGCTCAAAACTGAAGAGTTTAGGTCATAATTGCATGGAGGCAAGCTTGTGAATGTGGTTATGGCCTCATAACCAAATGGAAGGAATGTCAAGGGTGCAGTTGTGGGTCTAGGTAAGTGAAACAAGGTTCAAACTCAGGGATTGACTACTTGGGGTGTTTCTTCAACTCCTGGGTGATCTAGTCTCCGTAGGATTTCAGTTTATGGTCAATTTGTAGGCCCCACCTCCTTAATTGGAATTAGGAGGTCAGGTCAAGTCATAATGACACTCATCTCATGTTTACCCTGATCTGCTTGTGAATTTGGGTAAATGTGGGAGGAGGCATTACACGGTGGTATCAGAGCTTCCAGGTTCAAACATTTTGACTAAATGGGCTAGGTGTGATTGTTATGTATGCATGTCTGATTGTCTATGTTTTTATCATGTATGCATGTTGGTTATTTCTCATGATGGTCATTGTCATGGTTGTGTTGCCATGTAGAGGTCGATGATGTTGGCATGTTATGATAATTGATATCTTGATGTCACACACACACACAGATATCTATATATCTATATATATATATATATATATATATATATATATATATATATATATATATATATATATATATATATATATATATATATATATTGTGTTAATCTGAACTAATTTGTGCAAAACGAGATGGTCTCCCCTGAACTTCACTAAGGTATGTTGATTATGTTTATATTTGGTTATCTGACAAGGTATAATTATAGGAAGAAAAAGATCAGAGATGACAAGCAAAATGGTGGATTATAGTTCACGTGACTCTCCTTATAGATCAAATGAGCATCAAAGAGATGAGTACTCCCCTGACATATTGAATACCTTGAGAAGTTTAAAGGGAGAGATCAAAAGTTGTAAGTGGATAATGACAAGATAATTCAGTCACACGAAAGGTTTGCCAGGGCACAAGAAAGGCAAGCAGAGGTCAAAGAGGTGATCCTTCAGACTTTATCAAATTTGCAGAGACAGGGACAACCACACATCAAATATGGAAAGGAGGAAAGAACTAATGGAGCATATGGTAGCAAGTCTCATGGAGGACATAGGTCGAACAAGGATGATACACTCAGAGGTGGTAGATGGATGGATACACCTGATGGGACAGGTAGTGATTATGGGTTCTATTTTAGTTATGGTTCAAATATACATCATGGTCATCATTGTTATCATCCTTACAGGAGGAGTGAAAAAGTAGTACTTGCCGGATGAGTTCAAGAAAGCCAAACTTCCTACCTTTGATGGAGATCTAAAGATGAGGAAGCATGGTTGCTTGGGATGAAGAAGTTCTTTGAGTTGCATGATTATTCAAAGAATATGAAAGACAGGATAGTTATTTTCAGTCTCAAAGGGAAATCAATTATCTGGTGGGAAGATGTGAAGCGTGTCAGAAGCATCAAGACAGAGAATTTGAGTTGGCATGAGTTCAAAAAACTCTTCAAAAATAAGTATTTGTCTGAGAAATACTTGGCGGTAAGACTAAGGAGTTCTACGAGTTCAAGATTGGATCTATGACAGATGAAGAGTATATGAGCATGTTTATGGAGTTATTGAGGTATGTACCATATCTTACGGATGAGAAGATGTGAAAATTTCATCTATCACAACAACTGGAAATTATTTTCCTAATTGTTAATTTATTTAACAATTTATTTACAGTTTGTTATGGCAAATACCAAATAATTCACACTGTGATTTTCACAAATAAATACTGTGGAAGAAAAATAGTGTTGGAAATTGAGAAAATATAGCACACCCACACATAAAAATGACATTGTTATTTTTGGACAAAAGTCCCTAGAAAACCCCAACTTGGGAAAACCCGTGCAGCAACTGAGGGTTTTATTATTATGCAGCAGTGAGAAATTTTAAGTACAATAATATGGATGTTGAAATATGGCTATCCTGCATAGAAAATACTAGCAAAAATATCTAGAGGGAAATTACCCTCACTCCGGGCAATTCCAGCACTGGATTGCCTCTGAAAAGCGAGTCGTCTAGCTGGGTCTACACAGGCTCTACTTCAACTTGATGCTCCCTGTTGCAACTGCTGCCCAAACTGACTGCTAGTCTAGTCGTCATGCCTACTGTTGACTGGGAAAACATCTCTATAGCACTCTAGAACCTTTTCCCTGCCTCTGGAACTAAAAACGTCTTCCTTCCCAGCAAATCAAACTACCCTCTTGAGGCTTTGCGCAACCTCTTGGAGAAATATCTACCTCTCTACAAATGCACTCGTTTGATCTAGAAAACTTCCTCCAACCTCATTATGCCTGCCCCTCGCTATCTCTTCTTCCTCTTGAAGGTCAAACTCTCCGACAATTGACTATTGCTACTCTGGAAAATTGAATTCTCCAAGTGTCTCTAATGTGTTCTCTAAGTGCCCATCAACTTCTTCTTATAATTCTCTGTTGGCCAAGATTAAAACTTAATCAAGGGATAGGATCATATTGAAGTTGATCTGTGTGAGTTTCTATACTATTCTCACCTTGACTTAATTAATTCTGATTAATTAACCAATATTCCTAAGTTTAGACTTATGAAACGTTTAAAAAATAGGTTAATAATCTAATTAAGTCATCTCTAGGTGGAATTTCCATAAACGATTTATGGGTTTTGGGGATCTCATGTATTCTAGCCTATCCACCAAACTTCGTGACTAGAACACAACCGATGCTATGAAAAATAATAGTTCAAAGATTCATTAGTGGATTGTTATTAACATTTAAGGATCAAATTGAGTATGATGAGCCTCGTACATCAGAGGAAATAATTGGGAAGTTCAAACATAGTTATGAACAATCTAAGCGTAAGTCAGAACCTAAGCAGGGTTGGAAAGGTAATGACAATACTAAAGAAAAGTGGGATAAGAAGTGAGGAAGACATCATGATGCAGGTAATAAGGAGAATGCAACATCATAAAAGAAATTCAATGCAGTTGATGGAGCACAGGGTTTTCAGTCTAAGGAGCAGAACAAGGTTGATGGTAGGAAGCCTTTTTAGTGTTGGAGAACATCGCAGGAGAGATTGTCCACAACATCAGGGTGGTAAACCTCATATTTACAGTGCCCAAGAGACACAAACAATTAGAGATGTTGGACAGAGCATTCCCCGTATTTATGCAATAGTTGATAATAGGCAGGTTGATCATCAGGCATCTATTATCGAGATGGAAGGTAAGCTTTGTGATCAAGTTGTTTCCATTTTGATTGACCCTAGATATAACTATAGTTATATCAATCCCGACCTAGTGGATCAGTGTTGATTGAATAAAGAAGTGCATGCATAATCTTGGTTGGTGCAGTTGGCTTCAGGGACCAAGAAAAGAGTTCATTATTGGGTGAGAGGTTGTGCATTTGAGTTGAATGGTATGTCTACTTCAGCACATCTAAATGTGTTTCCTTTAGGATCATACAATATGCTTTTGGGCATGGATTGGTTGTATATTCACAGGACTAAGGTAGATTGCTATGATAAGACTATTGAGTGCCTCGATGATGATGGGGAAAGAAGAATTTTGCAGGGTAAGAAGAAGCCTATGTTAGTTAGAATGGTTATAGCTATGCACGCAAAGCACAGTATCAAGAAAGGGTGTGTATTGTTTTCAGTTCATATTTCTGGTGACAAAAGAATGGATGTTAAGGATGTTCAAATCTTGAAGAGGTATCCAGTTTTGCAGTAGTTTCAGGATGTATTTCCAGCAGAGATATCAAAGTTACCGCCACATAGGGAAGTGGACTTTTCTATTGAGTTGATGTTGGGAGAAACACCAACATCAAATGCGTCATACAGGATGAACACTCCAGAGTTGGTGGAATTGAAGTTGTAGCTTAAGGAAATGCTTGATAAGGTATACATTAGGCCAAGTGTGTCACCTTGGGGTGTGTCAATATTGTTTATTAAGAAGAAGGATGGTACTCTTAAGTTGTGCATTTATTAAAGGCAGTTAAACAGGGTAACAATCAAGAACGGGTACCCATTATTGCAGATTGATGACTTGTTTGATCAATTGGAGGGAACAACAATGTTCTCGAAAAATGACTTGAGATTAGGATAAAATCAGGTACGCATCAAAGAAGAAGACATGTACAAAACCACACTTTGTACCAAGTATGGGCATTATGAGTTTGTAGTAGTTCCTTTTGGTCTTACTAATGCTCCAACTACTTTCATGTGTTTGATGAATAATTTGTTGTGTCCTTATCTGGACAAGTTTGTGATAGTATTCATTGATGACATATTGATATATTCTAAGAATGAGGAAGAGCATGCAGAGCACCTAGTAGCAATGTTAAGGTTTTTAAGAGAGCATCAGTTGTATGTCAATCTTAGTAAGTGAAGTTTCTTTCAGACAAAATTTCATTACTCGGGACATGTTGTTTCCAAGGAAGGTATAACAATGGACCCAAAAATATCAAAGTTATCATGGAATGGGTAGCTCCTAGGAATGTGGATGAGATTAGATCATTCATGGGATTAGTAGGTTACTACAGGCGGTTCATCGGGAACTTCTCACATATTTTTTATCCGATTACATCTTTGCAGTGAAAAGGAAAGAAGTTTGAATGGACTAAGGAGTGTGCAACTATTTTTAACCAATTGAAACATTTGCTTACAAATGCTTCAGTCTTGAAGATTGCAAATCTAGATAAAGAGTTTGTGGTTTTTATAGATTCTTGCAAGAGAGGACTAGGTGGAGTACTGATGCAGGAAGGATAGGTGGTATGCTATGAGTCAAGGAAGTTTAATGAGCACGAGCAGAACTACATGACTCACGATCTTGAGTTGGAAGTTATCATTCATGCCTTGAAGATGTGGAGACATTGTCGTCTTGGTAGGAAATTCGTCTTGAGGAGTGATCATAGTGGGATGACGTACTTGTTTGACCAACCTAATCTGAATGTCAAGCAAGCTAGATGGTTGGCTACTCTCAGTGAGAGTGATTTTGAGATAAGGTACATCAAGGGAAAGGAGAACAAGGTTGTAGATGCTCTTAGTAGAGGGGTGCAAGTGAGTCACATTGCAACAGTGAGTTCTTATGGGACAGACTTGCAGGAGCGATCTTACAGGCAGGACATCATGATGACAGGTATCAGTAGTTGAGACATAGGTTACAAAAGCAGGATGAAGGTGATAGGGATGAGGAGTAGCATATCACAACAGATGGCTTATTCATATTCAGGAACAAGATTTATGAGTTGGATGATAGTAAGCTCAAGAAGCTTATCTTAAGAGAGTTTCATGTCAAGCGACATTTAGGTCACCCGGGGTATCATAGGACATTGACAACAGTTAATAAATTCTATCATTGGTTGAACTTGAAGAAAGAGGTGGTTGAGTTTGTTGTGAGATGTTCGGATTGTCAGTACATAAAAGAAAGGTGTAAGCATCCAGGTAGTTTATTGCAGTCGATTTTGATTCGAGAGTGGAAATGGGAGGTCATTTCCATGGATTTTATTACAAGTTTGTCGAGGGCATCGAGACAAAATGATTCCATCATGGTAGTGGTTGACAAGTTAAGTAAGGTAGAACACTTCATTGTAGCTAAGTCTACGAATACAACTAGTGAGGTAGCTCATATTTTCATTGGGTAGATAGTGAAGTTGCATGGTGTTCCTAAGAAGATCATATCAGATATATATGCCAAGTTCACTTCCAAGTTTTGGAAGGAGTTGTTTGCAGGTTTGGGGACAAAGTTGGCCTTCAGTATAACTTATCATCCGTAGGCAGATGGACAGACAAAAATGGTCAAAAAGATTCTTGAGGACATGTTGAGGATGTACATTATGCATCAACGATGAAAGTGGGAAGAGTATCTTCCATTGGTAGATTTTTCATATAATAAGAGGTTTCAGAAGTCCTTGAAGATGAGTCAATTTGAGGTACTCTATGGGTAGAGTTGTAATACTCCTATAAACAAAAGTGATCCAGTGAACAAGGCACTGATTGGACTGGACATGTTGGCAGAGATGGAACAGGAAATGTAGGTTATCAAGAGGAATTTGAAGGAAACAGAGGACAAGCAGAAGAGTTATGTAGATCAACACAGGGTATTTAAGGAGTTTTAGGTTAGGGAACATTTGCACTTGCGTATCAAGCCTAATAGGATATCCTTAAGGATTGGATCATATGCCAAGTTGACACATCAGTATTGCGAGCCTTTCGAGATCCTTGAGAGGATTGGACCAATGGCCTACTGAATTACAATACCTCTTACAGTCAAATTCCATGATGTTTTCCATGTTTCATTGCTTAAGAAGTATGTCTAGAACATTGATCATGTGATTGATTGGTCTGTATTGTAGGCGGAACCAGAGGGAGAATTCTATCCAAAACCACAATGCATATTGCAGCAAAAATAACTCATGCTCCAGAATAGAGAAATCAAGCAAGTTAAAGTGCAGTGGAAGCACTTTGGGCCCGATGAAGCTACATGGGAGATCGTTGATCAGATGCATGCTTTATATCCTTCATTATTTGTTGGTTCAAGAAAATGATTTTTTGGTATATGTATATGTATATATGGATGTTGTTGTAGATACTACAACGAGTTGTATTATAAATCACCAATAAGCAATATTATTGCCATGTTTGTCATGGTTTAAAGTTTTTGTTCATTGTAAATACTGCATTGAATTATGTTAGAAAGCTCCATGGGCATTATGTGTTGTTTTCAGTGGTTTGTTGGTAATAGGTGTCATAGAACACTGAGTACGGTGTTCCCCTAAGGGGGAGGGGTTTGTAACAATCCATAGTTGCTTTTCCATGTAAATAAAATAAGACCAAGGTCATGGGACATGTATTCCAAGCTAAATGTTGGGCAAAAATGTAGTGATGGGTATCACTTGTGATTACTAAATGGCTATGGTAATTGAAAAAGACATTGGCAAAGGAAAAGTGACAATAATTGGCATTTTGTTTATGAAATAAAGGAATATAGGATAAAAGGAAGGTGAAGAGACATAGATTTTCATGATAAGGAAATCAGAGGAAAAATGAAGAAAATAGAGGCATCAATGATAAAAAAAAATTATTATGAGGATAAATTCATAGCTTTTGTTAGTTCAGTTTTGGAGCTCTCGTTTCATTCTCTCATACTCTTGCACACTTAGAGAAATCTTGGAGAATTCTTGGAGCACTCTAGTATTCACTTGGATTAGAGAAAGAAGGCAAAGGAAAGCGCAAGGGAACAGTTGGATCAGGAACTACAACTATATTTCTTTGTAGGTAACAAGTTGCATGTGTGATTTCCTTGTTGATTTCTGGATGCATGGTATGTGCATGTAGTTTGCTAGTTATGTGTTGTCATTGGAATGGAGATTTTCCTATATTGACAGTGGTTTTAGCCTTGCCTTGCCATTTCCTGAATAACCATGGTGTTGTGGGTTTTTCCACTTGTTGTTTTTTTGATTGGTGCTAAGGTTCCTTATGGTTGTGGGTTGGAACAAGTGCTCTAAAAGCTTGCTTCGGTTGAGTTATTAATCTTGGAACCTATGTTGGGATAAACACTCTGGAGCCCCTGGTGTGTTGAGTTACTAGTCCCTAGAGTCAAGTTGGACAAATGCTCTGGAGCCCTAGAAGGTTGTGGGTTGAGTTACTAGTTCTTGAAACCCTGGACAGCTTGGGTAGAGATCGATCTGGTTGGTGTTAGTGATGTTCGACCATAGAGGTGGAATCACTGTGGTTGAAGGTTGAGGTGGTCTAGCCCGTGTAAGCCCTGGTTTGGTTTTGTGTTTGTTTATTCCATGAGATCCCACATTCATGCTTGGAATATAGTGCGTGGTGATTGTATGAAATAGAGATTTGGTTTAGCCCAATCTATGGCTGGGTTGTATGTGGAAGTCCCTAACTTGGTTGGTGTTTTCATATGTTAATATGAGACATTTTCCTATTGTGATCTATGAGCATTTGTAGTGATTATGTTGGTGATATTATGACTGTGTTGCCATGGTTTCTATGTTGGATATGTGTTGGTTATTTGTTGGTTACATGATGTATGTTATCTATGGCTCATATTATGGTTTATTTAGTTATCTAATGGTTGAGGAATATATGGACTAATAAGTGTTGTTGCAGCTATGTGGAGAGGGCATGGAGCCTTCTTGGTGATTCTCATATGAATCTCAAACTAATATGATCATATATGCATTCACGACCTGTAGCTTCTATGTTTGCCATGTGTTTGACAAAATGTCTGTTATGGATTGGGCAATCTAGGTCAAGTTTTTTTATTCGAGATTGGATGTTTAGCTTTATCATCATGTTAATAATGATTCTAGAAAGCCTTAGGCAATTGTGGGCAGTGGTCTGGAGGTTGGCCTAAAAAGGTGGCACAAATCTCGGGACCGCATACTCAGAACTGAAGAGTTTAGGTCATAATCGCATGGAGGTAAGCATGTGAGTGTAGTTATAACCTCATAACTGCATGGAAATAGTGTCAACGGTGCAGTTATGGGTTTAGGTCAATGAAACAAGGTTCCAACTAAGGGATTGACCACCTGAGGTGTTTCTTCAGCTCTTGGGTGATCTGTAGTCCCTGTAGGATGTTAGTTTGTGGTCAGTGTGTAGGCCCCACTTCCTTAACTGGAACTAAGATGTAGAATTTTCTTGTAGATTCAAACTGTAGATTGTAATATGTTAAAACAATTGACTTGAATATACTCTACTCACTAGCGGAAACAAAAAATTGACTGATGAATTCATGAAGCAGAAAAAGGAAGAATTTCAATCACACATAACACAATAATTTTCTAAAGAAATCCACAGCTAAAAACCTCTGCTATCTGTATATTGCATTAATTAGAAGATCTAAGAAGAAAATGCAATGCTTGTTCAACCCGAACAATCTCTACACAAGTACAATCTATCTCACTACTTCACAAACCAGCTCAAGCCAATACTTAGCCAAATTTTTTTCCTACCAATCTCCTACTTCCTTCCGCTCACAAGCTCCACGCACAAACTTGTGCTTCCTATTGCTTGGTCTAACCAACTCGTGCTCACCAAAACAATGATTAAACATGTTCCTTCATTCCTCCTTTTAAAGGCCGTATTCTGACTACATGCACCACCTGTACAATTTGATGATTATACAACTGATAATACACTTCCCTTTAACTCCAATATCAACTCGGTCTTCCTCAGAACTGACATGCAACAACTATTTATAGTGAATTATTAGTTATTTGATTGATCACTGCATGTGAATTAAATCAAATTTAATTCACATGACCTCTCACTAGTTCCTCCATCAATTAGAACTAGTTAAACTTATTTTAACTCAAATAATTAAGTTAAATAATTACAACTCAAAATAAACTGCAACTAGACCCCCTAAAACTTAGGGAGAACTCTACATGCCTCTAGTTTGACCCTCAACTCGAATTAACTGAGCTAACTAAATCTTCCTGACTTAGTTAACTCGTACAAGTTGTCATGTGATGTGGAATTACAATTTACTTCTAATTTAATTAAGGGAAAATTAAATTAGAAGCCTCTTCTTATTTCTATTTTCAATATTTCTTGTTGCAAATTTCAACACTCCCTCTCAACAAGAAAGGAATTCAACTCTATCTCGATCTGGTACCTTTGGAATGTTCTACATGCAACACTTCTCTCTAGTGTTGTTGTTACTGCAACTTCTGAAACTAAAAAAGCATCCAAACTGAATCAGTATGATGCATCTGTCACCAGAGTCTCTGACTGCTACTAGTTACTGCACTGTCTATTGAAAACTCTGCATTGTTGCTGACTTTGCGTTGTGTCATCTGCATTGCTTTCAACTCTGCTATGCACTCCCCAATATCTGGCTACTGCTAGTCTCTGTCTATGTAACTCTGACATTTGACTACATCAATGACCATTGATCCATCCTACTACTATGTATTGTGGGCTCTCGTAGCAAGGTAATGATCCATGAGACAAAACATCTCAATAGACCCTGCCCAAATTTCTACACTCTTAGGACTATTACTTCACATCGCCCCACCTCTCACCTGGTACAACTGCATGTGCTCCCTCTACCCACTTGGCTTGAAATTCCCCCCTATTGGAGGTCTCTACTTGAGTGGATGCCTCCACTCAGTCTCCTCTCTACTTCTCTGATTATGGTTGCTCCACAACTTTCTAAGGTTTCATGTTGAGAGGTAATTCGTGCTCCCTCTCAACCACCAAGTCTCTGACCTTTCCCTTGCTCCTCAAAGTTTTACATGCATCTTCGACCTCGAGAGCATACAGGTTCTTGACTCGCACACCAATCTATTTCATATGTCCCATGGCAATGTGTCTAAGGAAAACCTTCCCTTTTCTAAATATCACATCATCTCAACACTCTAGAAACTCATATCCACATTGTAATCGTCCCGCCGTCACAAAATTTTCTAAAAAAGGAGCTGATTTTAAATCGGCAATATCTCCTTCATCCGAACTCCAATTCGGCCGATTTGTTTTTTGAATTTGGGTTTTTTTGCAATGAACCCAGATCTACTATTTGTTTTTGAAAATCTTGCACAATTTTTTTTAGATTTTCTCTACAAACTCGTTGCCCAAAAAAATCCTGCTCCGGTACCATGAAGAAATTTCTACAAATCTAGCTCTGATACCATGTAGAAATCTCTACAAATCTAGCTCTGATACCATGTAGAAATTTCTATAAATCTATCTCTAATACCATGTAGAGATTTCTACAAATCTAGCTCTTATACCATGTAGAGATTTCTACAAATCTAGCTCTTATACCATGTAGAAATTTCTTGTAAATTCAAACTACCAACTGTAATATGCTAAAACAATGGACTTGAATCTACTCTACTCATCAACGGAAACAATAAACAATTAATGAAATCACAAAGCATACAAGAGAAAGAATTCAATCACACATAACACAATGATTTTCTGGGGAAAGCCACAACTAAAAATCCCTGCTTTCTGTATATTGCATTAATCAGAAGATATGAGAAGAAACTACAATGCTTGTTCAACCCTAACAATATTTGCACAAGTACAATCTATCTCACTACTTCACAAACCAGCTCAAGCCAATACTTAGCCAAATTTGTTGTCTGCCAAGCTCCTACTTCCTTTGCGCTCACAAGCTCCACGCACAAACTTGTGCTTCCTATTGCTTGGTCTCACCTACAAGTGCTCACCAAAACAATGATTAAACTTGTGCCTTCGTTCCTCCTTTTAAAGGCCTTCTTTTGACCACATGCACCACCTGTACAATTTGTTGATTATACAACTGATATTACACTTCCCTTTAACTCCAATATCAACTGGGTCTTCCTCATAACTGACATGCAACAACTATATATGATGAATTATCAGTTATCTGATTGATCACTGCATGTGAATCAAATCTAATTTAATTCACTGGACCTATCACTAGTTCCTCCATTAGTTAGAACTAGTTAAACTAATTTTAACTCAAATAATTAAGTTAAATAATTACAACTCAAAATAAACTGCAAATGGACCCCCTAAAACTTAGGGATAACTCTACATGCCTCTAGTTTGACCCTCAACACGAATTGATTGAGCTAACTAAGTATTCCTGACTTAGTTAACTCATACAAGATGTCATGTGATGTGGAATTACAATTGACTTCTAATTTAATTAAGGGAAAATTAAATTAGAAGCCTCTTCTTGTTGCCATTTTCAATATTTCTTGTTGCAAATTTCAACATAGGAGGTCGGGTCAAGTCATAGTTAAACTCGTCTCATGTTTACCCTGGCGTGCTTGTGAATTTGGGTAAATGTGGGAGGAGGCGTTACAATACCTCCCAAAATGAGCATGTCATAAGAAAATTTAGAACGATTAATGCTTTTTATACCTCCAACATATATAATTCCTAGAAGGCTCACACATGTCCTTTCATATTCTAGCTTGTGGCTAAGAGAATCTACCAAGATAATATATAAGAAAGGGGATAGAGGTAAATCTTAACAAATCCCTCAGGAGGGTCGTAAGAAATGAACCACTCTTCCATTAACTAAATGGGAAATCCGTGACACTTTGATACACAAAGAAACCCATCAAGTAAATTTAGCATCAAAACCAAAATTTTCCATTACTTTAAATAAGAATTTGTGACTTACTCTGTCAAATGAATTTGCTATATCTAGTTTGATGATCATGCCGTTGTCTTATCGATTTTGTTTGGAGTTAATTTCCTCTTGAACTGGGATGATATCATCAAATATATGTCTTTGATGCATGAATACTCCTTGATTTTCTGAGATAATTCTTGGCAAATTAGGCTTAAGCCTTTTGTCCAAAATCTTTGAGATCACTTTATAAGAAACATTATAGAGTGATATCGGTCAGAATCTTGAAAAGGAAGTAGGATTTAGATATTTTGGGATTAGGGATAAAAAGGAAGAATTAATTCCTCCCCCCATATAGTTTTTCTTTAAAGTATAACCCACCATTTTGAAAAAATCAAATTTTATTACCTCCCAAAACTATTGGTAAAAATGTGTAGAGAATCAACATTTTGTGAAAAAATAATTTACTCATGAACTCGCGCTCTGCTAGGTCTGTCGACTGCACCAGCGCGCTCCTGGCCTCTGCGCCCATCCGTTCGTCCAGCCTCAGTCAATGGAGGCCAGCAGGGACCCTGATCCCCCTCCTTCGCCGCCTCCGGAGGTGCTAGCATTCAGATCAATGGTAGCCGCTGGACCAAAGCGCCCTCCCTCAGCTATTCAACAGAAGTTCGTTAAGAAACTGGACACAATTCCATCTGTGGCCCTTCCAGAAGAAGAAACCTGCAAAGCAGCTTTGAACCTTGCGGAGAGAGGCCTCATAGGTCAGTTCACGGGCCTCTGGCCTTCTCCCAAGTCAGTTGATGAATGGACTCAAAGGAACTGGAAGCCCTTGATCAAAGAGGGAGTCAAAATTTATTTTGTAGGTAAGGGTTTCTTTGTGTTTGTCTTCGAAAACCCGGATGACAGAGGCTTAATTTTTAGAAATGGACCGTATTTCATGGGACCCCAGGGTCTTTATCTAAATAAATGGTCTCCCGATTTCGATCCCACCCAGGACATCCCCTCTGCTGTCCCGGTCTGGGTTAGGCTCCCCCATTTGCCTCTACACTGCTGGAATAAAAAATCCCTCCAGATCATAGGTAATGCATTGGGAAAATACATAGATCAAGCTGCGAGAAAAGACCAGTATTCATGCGCCCGCATCTGCGTAGAAGTGGATCTAGAAGAGGGGTTACCGGAAGCTATCAAGCTCACTGTTGCTAGGTGGACGCATGTCCAGGAGTTGGACTATGAACAACTACCCTTTAAATGCAGACATTGCCACGGTCATGGACACTTTGCAAAGAACTGTAAAAAGAAAGCTGAGGAACAAGTAGACAAACAAAATGGGGAACAATGGACCCTAGTCTAGAAAAATGCAACCTCAAAAAAAGGCACAGGCAAAGGCAATATGGACGGAGGCCCTAGCAGCGCCAAATCCAACCAGGAAACGGAAGCAACTCCAAATGGGACAGAAAGTGCTCAGATCAATCAAGTAACTCTACCCCAAGAGAATGTAGAACAGGCAGACACTCCACCTTCAAACAAAGAGGTAGGGGAAGCAATACAAAACGAGGCCATCCAAGGCAGTCCCTCCAATCCCTCATATGCAGAAATAGCAAGGAAAAAACCAGTGGAAAGCTCTGGTTCTTCGGAGGATGAAACCTATGAGCGACTAACGAAAAAAGCAGGAAGGAAATCCTGCAAAGAAAAGAGGGAGGAGGAAGCAGAAAGACTCAAAATACAAGGAAGTCAAGCTACAATAGAAATGTCTATTGGGTGAAACATCAGACCAAGGCCTTCCAAGGGAGGCCTCAACCCCCCCTTAAGTAAATAATGAATCTCGTCTCTTGGAACTGTAGAGGACTGGGGAATCCCTCCAAAATTGAAGCAGTTAAGGATCTTATGAAAGCAGAACCCTCAGATATCCTCATGCTCCAAGAGACCAAAATAGAAGGCCAAGCCCTTCTAGAGATTAGCAGTTCAAAGTGGAATAAAAGAACAGGCAAAGCAGTCAGCTCAAGGGGAACTTCTGGAGGGTTGGCAACTCTCTGGAATGAAGACCTTTTCCATCTGAAAAATCACCATGAAACACAGCACTAGATCTTCACGGAACTGATGCACAAAGCAAGTAAGTTGTCTATCTCCCTCTTCAATCTTTATGTCCCAGTTTCTTACTATGAAAAACGAGAATGTTGGAATTCCCTCTCCGCCTTTTTAGAGCAGTCGTCTCCCAGCAATATCATCATAGCCGGGGATCTTAATATCATTATGAAAGCAAAAGAGAAGGGGGGGGGGTCAAGCACCAGAGACCCCATGCTAGAAGTGGTGGAGGAGCTCTTTCAGCGCTGGGACCTTTTGGACTTCAATCCTGTCCGCGGCATTTACACTTGGTCCAATAACAGAGTTGGAACAGATCACATTTCAGCACGTTTAGACCGATTCCTGGTGCAAAGCTCCATAATGATGAACAAAAAGATAATCATCACAAAAATTCTGCCTAAACTTGCTTCTGATCATAAGCCTATTCAGCTCCTCTTGGAAGATGAAGAAGACCTGGGACCTATTCCGTTTCGGTTCAGCCCTCTTTGGATCGAGAGAGAAGGTTTTTTAGAGACAGTGAAGGCAGCATGGGCCAAAACTTTCATGGGATCCCCAAGCTATGTCTGGGAGCAAAAGTTGAAAGCCACAAAACAGGCTCTGAAGGACTGGATAAAGAGACCAGCCCCCTCTCCTACCGATCAAAGAAAGGAGTCAGTCCAATCATTGCAGACTCTGCAAATAGAGATGGAAAGCAAAGATATCACAACAGAGTTGCTGGAAAAAGAAATAAAAGCCCAACGATCCACATACCAATCTTTCAGAAAGGAAGAAGAATACTGGAGACTCAAATCCAGAAGTTTGTGGCTGAAGGCTGGAGACCGGAACACCTCCTTCTTCCACCGGCAATATAGAGCGAGATTGTCAAGGAACCACATAGCAGAAATCAAAACAGCTGAGGGCAATGTCTGCAAAGGGTTTAATCAAGTCAAAGCTGCCGTCGAAACCCATTTTAGGAATCTATACAGAGAAGGAACTCAAAGCAACAATGAGGAAGCTGCTGACTTCCTCGCTAACATCCCTTCTCTCATCAGCCCTGAAGATAATGCAACTCTCTGCAGGCCAATCACTGAGGAGGAAATCATAAACGTTATCTGGTCCATGGACGCAGACAAGGCTCCCGGGCCTGATGGATTTACAATCCATTTCTACAAAGCTTGTTGGCACCTTATCAAAGCTGATCTCCACAAAATGATAGGTTGGTTCATGAAAAAAGCCAAGATAGGTGGAGGAACCAACTCCACTTACCTTGCTTTAATCCCCAAAGACACCAATCCGGAGTCATTCGCAAGATTCAGGCCCATTTCGTTGTGTAATGCTTCATATAAAATTCTGGCTAAACTGTTAGCAAATCGGATCAAGCCCCTGTTAAAAAGACTGATCTCCTCTCCTCAAGGTGGTTTCGTGGAAGGCAGGCATATTCTGGATAATGTAATCCAAGTTCAGGAGACTATACACTCAAGCAAGCAGCGGAATGAAAAAGGTATGTTGATTAAATTAGATATGGCAAACGCCTTCGATAGAGTTGATCGCTCTTTCCTTAGCAAAGTCCTTCTCTCCTTTGGCTTTTCGACCCAATTTGTTTATCTTATTAAAGCTTGCATCGACAAACCATGGATTGCCCCTTTAGTCAATGGCCGCCCCACAAATTTCTTCCAAGCTCAGAGAGGTATCAGGCAGGGATGCCCCCTCTCCCCATTCTTGTACATCATAATGGCAGACTCCCTTAGTCGTAAACTCACTGCTGAAAGACTTAATGGCAACATTCCGGGTCTCAAACCTTCCCATGGAGCAGATGCCCTGAACCACACCCTATTTGCTGACGATTCCCTTCTCCTTGGTGGAGCTTCCATCAGAATAGCCAAAGCTATTGACACTGTACTCAGAAGTTATTGCAGAGCCTCTGGGGCTTTAATCAACGAGAGCAAAAGCGAAGTCTTCAGCTGGAATATAGATCAGAGGGAACTCACTGGCATAACCACTCTCCTCGGATTCAAAGGTCAAGCAACATGGGACAGATTCAAGTACCTGGGCCTTCCCATCATATCTGGAGCTAATAAAAGATCGCTATGGAGCGAAATAATCTCGAAAATTAAAACAAAAATTGCAGCGTGGGGAGGCTATTGGCTGACGAAGGGAGGCAAAGTAATTTTAATTAAATCCATGTTGTCGGTGCTACCAATCTTCCAGGCAGCGTTTCTCCTAGCACCAAGAAATGTGATGGAGCAGATCTCCAAACTGCTCAGAGATTTCTTGTGGCAGGGAGGTAAGGGCAACGAAAATAAAATGCATCTGGTGAACTGGGAAGTGGTAAAAAAACAATGACAGAAGGTGGGCTGCAAATTAGAGACCCCGCTCTCGTCAATCTAGCGCTGGGAGGAAAGATTTTGTGGAAGCTGATCCACGAGCCCTCTCATCCGGTTAGCGTCACGCTGCATACAAAGTATGGACCCAACAAATCCCTCAGTAACCTGCACAACGCTAATACAGTAAACTGCACGTAGGTGTGGAAATTATGTTGCAGAAGCAACAACTTCTTCAACAAATAGGTCTACAGGATTCCTGGCAACGGCAAACGCACCCACCTGTGGCTCGACAGTATTATGGGGAAAGAACCTCTGAACAACAATGAGGACATAACTGATCTCAGGGACTGGCTGAAGCAAGCAGGAGTCAACAACATATACGACCTTTCAAATTGGGATCAGCGTGGAGATTGGGCAGGATGGGATTTTCATGGAGTCCCTGCCCGGTTATCCCTTCAACAAACCCTGCTTGAAGATCTGCTGGAGGACGCAGCCCCTGTCAACAGATCCATGAAAGATAGCTGGGGTTGGGGCCAGTCCAGAGTCTACACCACAGCTGCAGGTTACAGAGCATTGCAGGCCTCAAGAAACAGCAGACAAACTCCGGCCTTTTGGAAGAATGTCTGGGATTCCCTAGCCTTACCAAAAGTGAATTTCTTCTTCTAGACTCTGGTCCATAATAAACTCCTAACTGGTGAAAACCTGGAAAAAAGGAATATAGCAGGGCCGCACACATGTGTGTTATGCAGCAACAATTTCGAAACAGCCCAGCACCTTTTCTTGGAGTGCATTTTTGCTAAAGAGGTTTGGGGAATCATTTTACAGGAATTTCAGATTTCATTGCCTTCCCAAATCTCTGTTTCAGACCTCTTTGCCTCATGGAGCCTATTCTATTCCCAACGCATCCCTCCCAAATCATTCTGGCGCAAAATTTGGACAGCACTCCCCAAATATGTTTGTTGGCAGCTTTGGCTGGCCCGCAATCAGCTGATTTTCAGAGAGATGAGGCACTCACCGTTGCAAGTAGCTGCAAAAGCTAAATCCTTTCTCCTGGAAGCGGCCCAACAACAGTACTTCAAAGATGACCCTTTGTTACTGCCCGAAGAAAAAAGGTGGCTAGGCCCGCTAGTGCCTTATCCGCGTAAGCATCTCCTCTCTCCTCAAAAGGTCAATCAGGATTGGCGCATAAGAGACGATGATGACAATTTTCAATCTTGGTGGTGGACTCAAAAATTATCCACAATTTTCTTTGACGGAGCGTCCAAAGGTAATCCCGGTGCTGCTAGTGCAGGGGGGTCATCTACTCTCCGGATGGGGTTTCAAAAGACTGTTTCAGCTGGGGATTAGGCCAGAAATCCAACAATCAAGCAGAGATTCTTGGGCTCCTCAAAGCTTGCCTTATTGCAAGAGACAAAGGTGCCAAAGACCTTCAAGTTTTCGGAGATTCAGAGATAATAATAAAAAAGCTAAATTTGGGGACACTGTTTAGCAATGCCAGCCTCAACAAAATACTGGACAGATTGAAGAGAGTTCTCCTAGACTTTGACATGTGCAAGTTTTATCATATTCTTAGAAAGTCAAATAGTGAAGCTGATCAGATGGTAAATAAAGGCAGTGCTCTTATGAAAGGACTGCTAATTGTAAACAATGAAAGTTTTGTACAAATGCCCTGAAAATCTAGTAGATCAAAATCAGTAGCAGTTAGAACTCTGCAATGTAATAGGGGTCGCTTCGGCAAAGACCAAAGATCTTTTCAAATAAATAAAATCTATAATCGTTACAGTTAATTAAAAAAAATGTGCAGAGAATCCAGATGCTTTGTTCAGATTAAAAGAAAAAACAACTTGGCATATCCTTTCTTCAGTGTGTTCTCTTGTCAGCACATCATTGTCTTCCTATGAAATAGACTCAAGAACATGTTCCAACGTTGATTGTTTCACTTCATGATTGCCAGGGCCTGTGGTGATATACAAATCACTGAAGTGACAGATTGTCTCTTCTTTGAGTGATGCAAAATAAAAAAATTGTATACCTCTTGCAACAGTCTCTTTAGTAGTGTTTCTCCAAAATCCTTTTTTTGTTTTTTTGTGAAAACAAGCGTGTTCATATCTCCGGCCTTTAACCAAATGCTCTCGTATTTTAAACGCCAAATATCTTCTTCCTCTTTGAGAGCTTTATGATAGGTTGCAAATTCTTCTCTTTCTTCTTGTAGCAGGTCATGTGTCACTAACCCATTCTCCATCTTATCCTGTATCATTTTCATTATTTTTTCATGTAACTATATATTTCCTTGTCTTTATGATTGTTGGTCTCAATCCCATTGTTTTAATGCAAGCTTTAAGTGTTTGATATTTTTCTCCCTTACCATAACTGGGTTTCCCAATACCCACTCGCTCCAAAACTTCTTTATAAGAAAGCTAAAATTTGGCAAGTTTGCCCAAATTGGATAATAGCGAAAGGGTAGTGGCCCAAAGTCAATGTCTTCTAAGATGTCAAGAGAGATTGACTTATGATCTCAGTTGATCCAAGGGAGGATTCTAGAGTTGACCAATATTTTTTGGGATAAGAATGAATCTAAAATTTAAAATATGTTTAACCAGGTAGAAATATGGCATTTTCGAGTCAGCTTATTGCTACAAGTGAATTTGTTAGTGGAAAAATTTATGTCTAACAAATTTAATCTATGAATAAGGTCTTCTAAAAAAAATTGAAATTGATTTTGAACGTAAGATCCCCCTTTTTTCTCCCATCGATGCAGGGTTGTACTGAAGCCACCACACAATATGAATTGTGATCTAAAATCCTGTCCTGGAGGGCCACAAAGGAATTCCAAAAATCATGTTTTTATTTTAATTGAACAAGTATGTAAATGTTGACAAAGGAGCATACATGATTTAAATGAATATGTAGAAAACGAGTAGCCAACCAGTGACATGTCGAACTAGATTCCAACAATTTGACTGAAGATTGAGACCACATGGTGGATATCCCACCATAAGCTCCTCTTGCACTAACAGAAATAATCCCACTACCATTCTAAATCTCGTGCTCATTTTGGAGGACCTCTTAATCCCCCATTTTTGACTCCTTGAACAGGAGAACTAGGGTCTCTCCTTCTTGATCAAATATTTCACTTCCTCCATCCCTTTTAAAAACCCCAATCCCTTGCAATTATAGGAGAGGACCGTCATTACTTGTTGTATGAGTAGCCCCTTGATGAGGGGCTAAGTTGCCTCATTTTCTAGTATTTCTATATCTCTTTAGTTTTGGATATAAGATTGTGTGTGTTCCCATTTCCTTATTCTTCTATGTTTTTCGTGCCTCACCTCTTTGTTGGTCTGTCAACCAACCTTCTATTGGAGCCTTTGTAATTATTTTCCTTGTCGTCAACTCATTTCAGAAAGGAATGCCCCAATTTGGAGCTTTTATGGGAGAGGAATTGTTCCTCTTTTGAGGAACATTCCACTATTTGTTGATCTAGTATTAGATCATTTTCTAATGGCAGCATGGATTCATAATTTTTCTCTGGTTCACTCCCTACTCCCAAAATTTTTACTTGTCTGTGTACATTGGTTTTAAAAATTTCCCCTTCTTTAGTTGTCAAATTGAGAGCCTCAAAGCCATTATTTTTCTCATTTTGGCCTTTACTAGATCTTTATCTTCCCCTCGAGTGGATCACTTAGGGGGAGTTTGTCCTTTCCCTTTGTTCTCGTTATGATCTGGTTGCTTTCCTTGATTGTTTTGTTGTTTAGTTGGGCATATTCTCCTCTTTGTTGTTGCCATTGTTCTCCTTCATTCCCTTTATTTTGTTGCTCCTCTTGCTTCATTTTGCATCTTCTTACAAAGTGGCCATGTTCATGACAAGCTTTGAATTCAAAATGGAGCTAATCATAGTCAACATTTTGAATATGGGTCTAGCTATCCATATTTAGGGTTATTGCTAATGGGAGCCTCTTATCCAGATCTACCTCCATGCATATCCTTGCACGGGAGAAGAGCCCCTCCGGTGGCTTGACTCAATCAATGTATTTCATAAGTGCATTGCCGATATTTATGAAAGTAGTATCATTCCAGCAATGCAGGGGCAAAAGGGGAAGCCTTACCCAAACATGGATGGCTAAAGGGACATCACTTTCAATCTAGGCTCCATCGATCTAGATACAACCCTTGGGCCCCTATGAAGTAAGGCTCATTTTTAAAGATCAGGTATCGATCATCCTTGTTCTCGAGAAAGAAGGTAAAAAGACATTTTCCACATAAAGTCGAAGTCATAGAACCCTTAATCATGAATTTCCAATTTTTTGAAACCCACAACCTCACATAACATGGAGAGAGCTAGATCCCCATGAATTGGCCTACCAAGCCATGTTCATCTAGTTGCAGGGTTTGTGCTCTTGATTGTGGTGCAAAAACCTCAACCTTTCAAGTTTCTTCTAGCTTCACCTTCTAGTACAACGACCCATTTATGACCAATGAGTTAAAAGTAACAATATTTAGAGCATGGGGTGGGAGCGAAGGTGGAGACCCACCCAATCTAGCCATCTAACCATAGAAAAAAGCATTATATCCACCAAAACTCTTAGAGATGCAAATCTCCCAGTAAAACCATAACACTCTCAAAAAATTAAAGAATCCTCAATGTTAAACAAAATAGGCTACCATTAAAATATAGTCTATCTCCATTTTAATCCCATAGGAAGAAAAACTAACATAGCAACAAATAAATTCACACATAACAACTTAGAGTTTACCCTTGAAACCCTGATGGTAAGACCATCTTTGAATTAGTGCGCAATCTATTTTGAAAATCTTCAGTTACAATGCTTTCATGGTTCTTTATGCCTCCTCTCCTTGGCCAAAATGACCCTTTGAGATTTAAAGGAACAAATATGGAGAATCGAGGGGCAAGGGGAAGGCCAATAAGCATGAAACTTAATTTTTCGTCCTTAGTCTTCCCTCTTGTTTTATTTTTTATGTTTTAAATAATTTTTTGTTTTGTTTTCATTTTTATTTTATTCCACTTTTACTTTCTCATTATTTTCCATGGTTTGTTTAACCTTCATAAATTGTCACATTGTCTTGTAGGTATTGAACCTTAGAACCATTCAAGAGTTCAAATCCATTTTAGATCATTTGGTATTGGTGAAGCGTGGTTGGATTAGTCAATTCACAAACATCTGACTCTCACAAATCTATGGCTAATGGGATTAAGAGAACTAGCAAGTCTTGATAAAATGTAGGTTCACTCTTACTTTTGTGGTATGGGTTTTTATGCCTTTTTGTCTGAATCCAAGGAGGACAAGGATCTCATATTCATAAATCAACCATACTTCTTTGGTACAACATGAATGTATCTAAACCATTGAACTCTAGACCTTAACTTTGAGCATGATGTTACCTTGATAATTTTAATTATTTTCATCTCCAACTTATACCTCTCCACAGTTGGAATGAAGATACACTATGTATTATTAGAGATTCTTTAAGTGGATACATGAACAAATCTAAACCCAAGGGTGGAATGTTTACATATGTAAGGATATGTAAGAAGGTTGACCTTAAAAGAGTCTCTTATAAGCAATTCTTTTGACCTTGGATAATTGGAAGCATGTCTAACCCCTATACTATGAGCAACTACCTTTCAAATGTGAGATATGTCATGAATACATACATTTTTAGAAGGACTTCAAAAATAATTTGTAGACATCTCATTCTGCTTTGAAAAAAGAATACTAGTGGAAAACTGTTAAAAAAAAAATGAATACCAAGCAACCAACCTCTTCTACGCTTCCCAAATTGGCTCACTTAGTCTCAGGACCCCTGGCCCCCTTTAGACCCATGCATTTAGCTTTTTAATCTCATGTATTTGAGACTATTCCTATTTAATCCCGAGATCAAGGGCATAAGTCCCCAAGCTACCTTAGGTAAGGAGGAGCAAACTATAAGCCCAACGTGTATGAATGTTTATCCCTAGAAGATCCCATCACTCTTTTCTGAAATAATAACACCTTCAATTTCTACCCCTACCTCATCATTTCCACCTAAATCATTTAACTTACCTAAAGTCAAATAAACATTGTCTCCTACAACCAATGAGGACGCCCTCTTAATAAATTGGTAGAAATCGACAATATTCCATAAAAGTAGCAAAATCTATCAGGTATTTTAACCTTGAAAAAAGTCCATTGGCCATTAGAAGAAGAATACAAAGACGAAGATGGAATGGAGAAGAAGTTACCAAATAAAGTTGGTAGGGAGCCAACAAAAGAGAAGGGAGAAGAGACAAATAACAAGGAAAAGTTTTTGGACATTAAATCAAACATAGAAAAACCTTTAGGAGTTAGATCATAACTATTAAAAATCCTATAGTATATGTTATGTCATAAGGCATAAGCCATACAACCTTTGTGAAATAATTGTAGATTTTTATTGTAGATTCAACAACTTATGTGATATGCTAAAACACAAGACAAGAATCTACTCTACTCTTCAGCGGAAACCAAAATTGATCGATGAAAACAATAAGTAGAAAAGGAAGAATATCAATCGCACATGACACAATATTTCTCTGGGGAAAGAAACTGCTCAAAACCCCAACTCTCTATATTACATTAACCAGAAGATTTGAGAAGAAAATACAATGCTTGTTTGTCCTGAACAATTTCTGCACAAGTACAATCTATCTCTCTGTTTCCTAGGCTAACTCTAGCCAACACTTAGCCAATTTACTAGCCTTCCAAGCCCCTACTTACTTGCGCAATCCCTAAGGGAATTGGTCTCTATTTAATGTGGAAATTCCCTCTCCATAATTGCGAAATTCAAACATAGGCCCTCAACTGATTGCATGCACCATCTGTACAACTCAGAAAATTATACAACTATTAGTACATTATCCCTGAACTCTAATATCAATTGGGTCTTCCTTTGAACTGACATGCATGAGTTATTTATGAGTGAATCTTCAGTTAACTGGTGTGGTACTCGTGATGCACAGGTGCACTACTCCACTACTAGACCTCTACTAATTCCTCCAAAAGTTAGAACTAGTTTAATTGACTATAACTCAGTTAGATTGAGTTATCAAATTACAACTCAAAAGAACTCAACCTAAGCCCCTAAAATTTAGGGATCACTCTACATGACTCTAGATAGACTTCCAACTCGAATTTCCTAATTCAATTAAGTCAATTTAACTTAATCAACTATTACAAGTTGTTATGAGAATAGAATTTCGATTTAATTCACAATTTAATTCAAGGACAAATTAAATTGGAATTTCTAGATTTTATTTTGAACATTTCTTATTGCTATTTTCAACACTCCCTCTCAATAAGAAAGGAATTCAACTCTATCCCGATCTGATATCTTTGGAATGTTCTGCATGCAACACTTCTCTCTAGTGTTGTTTCTACTGCAACTTCTTAAAAACAAAAAAACAAACAAACAAACAAACAAAACAAACAAAACAAACAAAATAAACAAGACAAACAAACAAACAAACAAACAAAATAAAAATAAAAATAAAAATCCAAACTCTGTATGATGTATATGTCACGAGAGTGTCTAATTGTTACTAGCTCCTGCATTGTCTACTGAAAACTCTTCACTTTTGTTGACTCTACCTCTGTGTTATCTGCACTGTTGTCAACTTTGCTCTGCACTCCTCTAGTATCTAATTGTTGTTAGCCTCTGCCTCTGCCACTTTGATATCTGACTGCATCAACCGCCACTGATCCATCATGCTACTATGTATTGTGGGCTCCTATAGCAAGGTAATGATCCATGAGACAAAACCTCTCAATGGACTCTGCCCAAATTTCTGCACTCTTTCGGACTATTACTTCACATCGCCCCACCTCTCACCTAGAGGTATGGTTGCATGTGCTCCCTCTGCCCAGTTGGCTCTAAATTTCCCCTTACTAGAGGTCTCTACTTGAGTGGATGTCTCCACTCGGTCTCCTCTTTGCTTCTCCAATTGTGGTTGCTCCACAACTTTCTGAGGATGCTTCTTCTCTACTTGAGTGGATCTCTCCACTCAGTCTTCTCTAATTGTGGTTGCTCCACAACTTTCTGAGACTGCTTCTGGGGTTGCATGTTGAGAGGTAATTCATGCTCCCTCTCAACCACCAAGTCTCTAACCTTTGCCTTTCTCTCTTTGATGTATCTATCATGCCACTTAGCTCTTTGATGTTGAACTAGATCAGTCCTTAAAATTGCATCTTGTCTGATCTCATCTAGCTCATTCAGCTGCTCCATTCTGTGCTTTTGGGCTTCTGTTAGATTCATCCCCAACTGGACTGCCATCTTGAAAGTCTTGACTTGAAACTCAATGGGGAGCAGGACCTCTTTCCCATAAACAAGTTCATAGGAAGAATGTCCTGTTGTGTTCCTCCATGAAGTTCTGTAGGCCCATAAGGCTTCAGGAATCCTTTCTGCCCAATCTTTTCTGTGTAGATGCACAGTTTTGGTGATGACGCTTTCAAGAACTTTTTTTGTAGACTCCACTTGGCCATTTGCTTGCGGATGGTAAGGAGTAGATTTTCCGTGCTTGATTTTGTATTCTTCCATCAGCTTCTCCATCAAGTTAGATGTAAATTGACTTCCCTGATCTGTTACAATTTCTCTTGGGACACCAAAACGAGTAAAAATATCCTCAAAAATAAATTGAACAACTGAATTTTCAGTGGCAGAAGGCAATGCTTTGGCTTCTACCCATTTAGTGACAAAATCAGTGCATACCAATATATACTTCTTTTGTTTAGATGGTGGATTAATGGGTCCAATGAAATCTAAAGCCCATTTTTCAAAGGGTTCGATGAGTACCTGTGGTTGTAATGGCATTTCATTTGAAAGAGTCGGTCTCCCAACTCTTTGGTAGCTGTCACACCTTCTGACATATTGTTTTGCATCTTTGAAAAGGGAAGGCCAATAATATCCTAAAGAAAGAATTTTATAGGTCGTCCTTTTGTCAGCAAAGTGTCCACCGCATGGTTCATCATGACATGCCTTGAGGATGTCAGGCATTTCATCTTCCCGAACACATCTTCTGATCACACAATCTAGCCCTGTTTTAAACAATTCATTAGAAATCCATGAATAACTTGAACTCTCCTGAATAATTTTTCTTTTTTCACCAGGAAATAGATGTGGAGGTAGCTTTCCTGTAACCAAATAGTTAGCAATATCTGCATACCAAGGAGTCTTAGTAGTTACTACAAACAAATATTCATCTGGAAACTTATCCTCTACAGGAGAATCTTCGTTAGTATTTTGGATTCTAGACAAGAAATCAGCTACTGTATTTTGTTTCCCTGGTCTATCCAACACAGTAATATTGAATTCTTGTAAAAGTAAGAGCCATCTTGTAACTCTGCCATTAGTAACAGGTTTATTCATGAGATATCTAATTGCAGAATGATCAGTATGGACAAAAGTTTCATAGCCGGTTATATAGTGTCTAAACTTATTGATTGCATGAACAACAACTAAGAACTCTTTCTCAGTCACAGTATAGTTTAACTCAATGGGAGTCAAATTTTTACTGGTGTAGTAAATGGCATAAAGAACTAAATCCTTTTGTCCCAACACAGCTCCTAGAGTTATATCTGAAGCATCTGTGGAAATATGGAAAGGAAGTTTCCAATTTGGACCTCTCAAAATGGGTGCTTCAGATATTCTTGTTTTCAAAGTTTCAAATGCAGATTGACAATCAGGATCCCATTTGAATTCACAGTCTTTTGTAAGTAATTTGAAGAGTGGAGATGCTATTTTGGTGAAGTTTTCAATAAATCTTCTATAGTATCCAGTAAATCCAAGAAAACTTCTAACATCTTTTTGACAATTTGGAATAGGCAACTTGGAGATGACTTCAACTTTTGATCTATCAACTTTAATCCCATCTCCTGAAATATGATGTCGTAAAACAATCCCTTCAGTAAACATCATAAAGCATTTTTCATGACTTAATGATAGGTTTGTTTCTTTACATCTTATAAGGACTTTTTCCAAATTCTCTAATGCCTCTTCAAACGAATTACCATAAACTATAAAATCATCCATATAAACCTCTACACAATCATGGATTAGATCGGAAAAGATTCCTAGTACTGCCCTTTGAAATGTTGCGGGTGCATTACATAATCCAAAAGGAAGTACTCGATAAGCAAAAGTTCCCCATGTACAGGTAAATGTGGTCTTGTCCTGATCTTCAGGTGCTACCTGAATCTGATTGTAACCACTAAAACCATCCAAAAATGAAAAATACTTTTTGCCTGCTAAAGTATCTAATACCTGATCGATAAAGGGTAAAGGAAAGTGATCCTTCAAAGTTGCTTTGTTCAATTCCCTGTAATCAATGCATACCCTCCATTTACCATTCTTTTTAGGTACTATAACCAAAGGAGAAACCCATCGACTATCTGAAATTGGATAAATGAAGTTCACATTAAGTAACTTTTGGAGCTCTTCTTTCACTATCTCCCTAAGGTTTGGATTCATCCTTCTCTGAGGTTGTCTGATTGGTCTACTGTTTTCCTCAATGTAGATGTGATGAATGCAAGTCTTAGGGTCAATACCTTTCATATCGGTATACTCCCATGCAAATGCAGTAGAATGTTTTTGCAAGATTTTGGTTAGTTCTTCCTGTTGCGATCTTTCCAAATTTTTGTTGATATTCAATGTTTTTCCTGGAAAGATCTCAATGGCGGAACTATCAAATTCTTCCATAGAGAAAAGAGACATTTGTCTAGATGATAAATACTCAATGTCAGAATCTAACTGGAATTGTGTGTGGTCATATTCTGAAGATGTTTCAAAATTTTCTAATGTGTTCAGAATTTTACTATCTTCACTAACTTCAGAAATGGTAAATACAGGTTGTATAGTATCTTCATCATCAATCCATTCATTATCTCCTATTTCTGTGATTGCTTTTGCTGGAGGATACAGATTGAATTTTTTTGTCGAATTACCATCAGAAATATACATATCCCCGGACCTACAACTGATGAAAGCATCGGCTGTGGCTAGCCAAGGTCTTCCTAAAATGAGAGGATGTCCTCCTAAATTACTCTTGGGAGTTAAAATCATGAAATCCGCTGGATATTCCCAAGAGTCTAAGGAGACTGAAATGTCTTCTAATACACCATCTGGTTTAATAATTGATCGATCTGCAAGTTGCAGTAAAGTAGGTGTAAAGAGAAGATTAGGAAGTTTCAACTGTTCCATAGTCTGTCTACTCATAATGTTGATAGCAGCCCCTAAATCAATCAAAGTATTTGGAATTTCAACCCCATTGATATGTGTTTTGACAATTGGACTACCGGGATCTACATACTTCTGCATAGTAATTTTTCCCATCATGACGTCTGCAATTTTTCCTACCAGGTGGATTCTTCTTGTGTCTCTAGGTTTCCTTCCTGGTCTTTTAAGACTCAACTCCTTTATTGTTTTTGCTAGAATAGGAATCTCTTGAATGGCTTGTAACAAGGGAATCTTGATACAGACATTCTTCAATTCATCTAGAAAATCATAGTTAGGCAACAAGATTTGTTTTTCCACCCCTTTGTCAATTTGTAATCTTTCAGGAAAAGGAGGTGTGGATGAAGATGCAGGTTGCTCAACTATAAGAGTTGTAGGGGTTAGCTCTTCTTTTTCTTTCTGAGTGTTTGGGTTTTGAAGAGATGCTTCAGAACCCTTATTGGCTTCAAGAGATACTTCCTCAGAAATGCTTTGATTTTGGGCATCTATAGAAGGTTTATCTAGAACTCTTCCAGATCTGAGTTGTACATCATTGAGAGGAACAATCATATAGGCAGGAAATTGTTGACCTTCTATCATGTAAGCATTTTGAGGGCTTTTATTATTGGGGTTTGGCAATGGCTGAGAAGGAAGTTGATTTGACTTCTGTTGGAATGGAAGCAAGAGTTGAGAATTTGGGTTTTGTTGAGAGGGTTGTTGTTGTTGAAATGGCAATGATAGTTGTGGGTTTTGATTTGGAAGTTGTGGAGCTTGTTGGTTTTGAAAAGATGGAGGATATTGATAAAATTGAGCAAATCTCCCATAAGGATTTTGCATACCTTGTACCCATGATTGAAAAGGATTTTGAGGTTGGGACCAAGGTTGTTGCCAAGGATTCCAATTTGTTGGGGGTTGAAAGTTCATAGAGTTGTTAAACCCTTGATTTTGTTGCCCCTGCCAAGGTCTCCTTGCAACAAAACAGAGAGACTCAATTGTATTTGGATCTTCTTGAAAGACAGCTTTGAGCCCAGGAATTGAAGGACAATCCTTGGTCTCATGATTCTCTGAACAAATCGCACATGTTTCTACAACTTTTGCATCCAAGGGACATTCCCTGAGAGCATGTTTTTTTCTACATTTTGGGCAAAAGATGGCTAAAGCTTCAGCTTCTGCTTTCTGCTTATTGTGGATCTTAAGAGTGTCTAGTTGCTCACTAAGACTCCCTAAGATATCAGTTTTGAATTCATCAAGCATGTTGCCAATCTCAACCCTACTTACTGATCCAGTTGCAGATTTGTTTGCTTTGATGAGAGAAGGATCTCTAGGTCCTTTTCCAGTTTTAGATTTCCCTCTTGAGAGATGGACACACAGTTCTGCTATGTCATGAAGTGTAAGTTGAGATATGTCTCCTTTTCCCATCATGTTCAAAATATCTATCCATTCATCTCTAATGGCTTTTAATAGAAGGGCTTTCAAGGTCTCCTTATCTAAGTTACTCATTTTTGCTCTTTTCAGATTGTATTGGAATCTTTCAAGTAAATCCTCCAAGTTTTCATCTTCTTTTTCTACCATTTTAAATACTTCATCCTTGTGGTTGGTAGGCATACAATAATCCATGTATCTATCCAAAAATGTTTGTTTCATATCATTCCAAGTCCTAATGGATTGAGTGAGTAATTCCATGAACCATTTCAAAGCAGCTCCTTTCAATGTTGAAGGAAACAATTTGAGTTTTTGAGAGTCTTCCAGATAATCATAGGTTCGACACACGCCCTCAAACTCAAATATAAATGTTTCAGGATCTTCATTTCTTAACCCATGAAAGTTTGGGAGGACAGATGGTGAAATATTTTTCATTGTTGCTCGAGAATCCTCATCAACTATAGGAAATCCAAATGAGTTGTCTCCATCCCTATTTCCCCCATTGTTACCTCTACCTCCTCCATTATTTCCTCCTCCCCCTCCTCTACCTCTACCTCTACCAAATCCGTTAACTCCCTCTTCTGTCATGGTAGTTTTCTCAAAGATTTCAGAGTCCTCTAGTTCCTCTACTAATGGCGAATGAGGAGGAATTTCTCCCTCTTCTTCCTCAGGTGATTCTACTTCTTCAATTACAATGTGTCTCCCAGTAGAAGAAAAGAAAGGATCTTTTCCTAATTCAGATTCGATGGATGGTGAGGAAGAGTCTCCTAACTCAATTGCTGTCTCTTGAATTCCAGGAATCCTAGGGCTAGGAGTGTAGGTTGGAGATGATGGAGGTGTCTCTTGTCTATTCCTTGAGGTAGAAGGAGTTGTAAAGATCAAACTCTTGGCTCTAGCTAAAAACCTTCCCCTAGAATCTCTTGCTCTATGCATGTCATTTTTTATTTTTCTTCCAGTCGGGCTAATAATTCTCTTTCTGATCTTCCACGTCACTCTAGGTGCAAGAAGAGAGCATACTCAAGAAACTATTAAACCAATAACTTTCTCTTTTCTGATCCTCCAGATCACACTAAGTGCAAGAGGAGAGCATACTTTGAGAGGTTATCAATTTTCCTTCCTTGAATTTTTTTTTTTTTTTTTTTTTTTAAATTGGCTACCTAATTTCACTTCCCCGGCAACGGCGCCAAAATGTTTGGTCAATTTAGTGTGTTCTAAATTGCTATTTAAAATGTCAATCCGGGATTCGTAAACTGACGAAGTGAAGTGTACTATATGTACAAGATAACCATTTCCTTAGTCTTTTGTCGTTTTTGAGTTTTTTAGTTTGTTTTTGGATTTATCTTTCCCTAATGTGTGATGGCGAAAATGAAAGTTAAGTATGGATGGTGATGGTGATTTCTACAGTGATTTTCCCAAACTTAAAAGTGCTAAAAAAGAAAGCTTTAAAACAACTATAATGAAATCAATTCTTAAGAGGAAGTAAATGTATCAAACAGTGAACTAATGACAATGGCCCAGTATCCTTGCTGCTGAATGAAAAAGAAAGTAAAAACTGAACTTAAAGTAACTCAAACTAAAAACAAAGAAACTAATTCACACTACTTCACTCTTCTGATCCTTTACCCTTCAGCTCAATCTACCTTGTGGGAAGCAATCATGAACAAGTCAAGCAATATGATATCTAAATGGCAAGAAATTAAATTGCATAAAGGAAACTAATCACACTACTTCAACTCTTCTGATCCTTTACCCTTCAGCTCAATCTACCTTGTGGGAAGCAATCATGAATAAGTTTAAGCAATATGATAACTAAATTGCAAGAAATTAGATTTCATAAAGGAAACTAATCACACTACTTCAACTCTTCTGATCCTTTACCCTTCAGCTCAATCTATCTTATGGGAAGCAATCATGAATAAGTTTAAGCAATATGATAACTAAACCACACTACAATAAGTAATATTCTGATTCCTTACTAATAGAGTCACTTGACTATAGAAGAAACCATAAACAAATGAGTAGTATGATGTCTAAGTAGCAGAAAAATAAATAAGCAAATCACAACTTGAAAAAGGACAGTGCTGGAATTAAACTTCAGAAAATGGAAATTAGCAGGAAGGACAAGATGATCTCATATGTCAATAGTTATCAAAAAGATGAAAAATTCGCCCGGGCTGCCTAAGAAAACCTGTAGAAAAGCATTGATCAGCTGACAGCTATACACAGAAGTGAAAATGTAAACAACAATGAATTAAAAATATCAAACAACATGTTATATACCAGCTAATGATTATGAAAACAGAAACATAATGAAATCAAATGACAACTATACAGGGCTTTAGTGCGTAAGGGCCCTCTGCCACCTCAGCCAGTCAACGAACAGTCACAAGAACGAGCTCAGAAAAGTAGTCTTCTCATGTATTAAAGCAGCAGCAAAATATATGAAACAGAGTACAGTGGGGTGATAATAGCAACTGTTCAAAAATTACATCGCCAAAGCTTCCACACAGCATTCATCAACGCGTTATTTATAATGAAAAAGTGCTGAAACTAACTAACTGAATCCTATGCTATTAACTGCGTTGCCAAAGACACGTAGATCTCCTCAGCTGAGATCTAGCATAACTGTCATCATGTCTATTAAATCTTCGGAGTGGTAGCTATTGGATTCAGGTTATGGGGATGATCTCCAGGTGTGCCGATGTCTCCGTGGGCTGAGGACTGTGCCACATAAACTTTCACATGCTCAAGACAGAGACGTGCCACCACTAAATTCCTTGGTTGGCTTTGCCTTTGACCTTTGTTGACTGTGACCTTCTATGGATGATTTGGCTGATTTGAAGGGACACGTTCCATGTACCCGTCACCTGTAGCTTGCCCATGTGGCTCATTTCTTCATAGGACACCTGTAGCATAGCCTTTAACAAAATGGTTGCGGAAACCTGTGTTGGCTGCAGAAACTGACAAGTTTCTGCAGCTGCCTGAACAAAAATCTAAAGCAAACAACAGTCATAAGCATAGTTAGAAAACCATGTCAGAAGCTCTTTTTAGACTATAATGCAATGATTTAACAGCTTGATGGATGAAGTAAGTGGGAAAAAGAAGGCTGAGAGGGTGTATAGGAAGGTGCAGGTTTGAGGCTCAACACCTACTGCTGTAACTGCAGGCTCCTTGCTTGCTTTCTTCTGTGAGAAATTCGTTGCATAGTGCTCGTGTTCGTGATAGTGAAAACACTTGACTTTCGACAAGTCCTTCTTCTTGTCGCCTGCCTCACCTTGGGACTTATTTCCCTTGGCTTTCTTTTATTTGCTCACTAATGCAAAGTCCTCTTCCACTTCTTTGGAAGAGGTCTGCCGCCGAATCTCTTCCTGTACCAAATCCGACCACAAGCGCTCCCAATCTGGTAGTTTCTCCCTCCCATTAACAGAGTCCTGGTAACTATGCCAGCTCTTGGGAAGTCCTATAAGAGCTAGGCTCACCATATCATCTTTGACAACAGTAATCCCAACACTTCCAAGCTCATCCCAACAATGGGTGAACTTGGTCAAGTAATTCGGAATTAAGTCGCCCTTCTCCATCTTGATCTTTCTGAGTTTTTCCTTCAGTGCCAACTTCCTATGGTCACTACTATTTTGAAATAGGTTTGTCAATGCCTTCCACATTGAGTATAGAGTATCCTTACCATGGAGACTCGAGACAATGTGATCTTGAACTCCTTCCATGATAATTCTTCTCCCTTTTGCTACACACTTTATCCATTCAGCCAGATCTTTAGCATCCAATGCTAGAGTTTTAGGAATGTCATGATCTATGAATTCCTTGAGGTCATTGTTTTCCAACACTGCCTCCATCATGTCCTTCCAAGCTATGTAATTTGAGCTGCCCTGCAAGACATACTGAAGTCACAAATCGCAGAATGACATATTGTTGTTGTGAAGTATGAACTTGCAAATTCAATTTTCACCTATGTAACAAACTCAGATTCTCCTCTTCTGTATTGTATTCAGCTCTAATACCATGTATATTTTTACTGTAGATTCAACAACTTATGTGACATGTTAAAACACAAGACAAGAATCTACTCTACTCTTCAGCGGAAATCAAAATTGATCGATGAAAACAATAAGCAGAAAAGGAAGAATATCAATCGCACATAACACAATATTTCTCTAGGGAAAGCAACTGCTCAAAACCTAGACTATCTATATTGCATTAATAATATTTGAGAAGAAAATAAAATGCTTGTTTGTCCTGAACAATTCCTACACAAGTACAATCTATCTCTCCACTCTCTAAGGGAATTAGTCTATTTAATGTGGAAATTCCATCTCCATAACTGCGCAATCCAAACATAGGCCCTCAACTAATTGCATGCACCATATGTACAACTCAGAAAATTATACAATTGATAGTACATTGTCCCTGAACTCTAATCTCAACTAGGTCTTCCTTTGAATTGACAGGCATGAGTTATTTATGAGTGAATCTTCAGTTAACTAGTGTGGTACTGGTGATGCACTTGTGCACTACTCCATTACTAGGCCTCTACTAGTTCCTCCAACAGTTAGAACTAGTTTAACTTACTATAACTCAATTAGACTGAGTTATCTAATTACAACTCAAAAGAACTCAACTTAAGCCCCTAAAATTTAGGGATCACTCTACATGACTCTAGATAGACTTCCAACTCGAATTTCCTAAATCAATTAATTCAATTTAACTTAATTAACTATTACAAGTTGCTATGAGAATAGAATTTCGATTTAATTCACAATTTGATTTAAGGACAAATTAAATTGGAATTTTTAGATGTTATTTTTAACATTTATTGTTGCTATTTTCAGCAATAATGAATATATCTCTTTAAATTGCATAGGCCTAGGTGGTTGAAGATTAAGTTAGAGGCTTTGGAAGCCCTAAAAACAAGTAAGTTTTAGTGGAAAATATATGAGGGCACGATAATTAGTTTTAGAGGTGCCTTTGCACCTTATGGAACAACCATCTTCTCCTTTTGGAATTATAATTTCAAACTCATCATTGGATATTTTCAAGTGTCTCTCATTAATAATCAAGGAAGATGTATACCATCTTCATTATTTATATGTCAACAACCTATAGAGAAAAACAACACCAATGGTGCTCACTTTTAGCCTAAAAAAACTCTGAATAAACAACGTCATTGTTGGGATTCCAATGTGACTCTAAGCAACAAGGGGAAAAGAGGAGGGAGTTTAGTAAGAATTGTATTATGAGACAAATAGAGGATCTCATGGTAAAATGGAACATGGTGGACATAAAACTAGTAAAAAGAAAATTCCCTTGGTCCAATAGGAGATTTGGTATTGGTCACATCACATCAAGACCTGATTGATTCCTCATGCAAAGTGATCTCCTTTTGCGTGACAATACTATCTCCCCCAAAATCATTCATTTAATTTCCTTTGATCATATATTAATAACTTGGAATCTCTAGATTTTGGGCCTCTTCTGGTTAGATTCAATCTCATTTGGCTCTAAGATCAAAGGGTCATAGAGGTAGTTAATGGAGAAAATGGGTCATAGGAACCCCCATATACATTTGGGAGAAAAAGTTGAAAGCTATAAAATTAACCCTCAAAGAGCGGGTGACAGACACATACACTCCCCTTGTTTTTTTTTAATAAATTAAAAATAAATAAATAAAATAAATCATCTAGGATATTAGTTAGAAAACTTTCAAGAAATAATGGATGAGAAAGATATAAGCAATGAGCATTAAAAAATGAAAAGCACCCTTTTCTAGAAGCTGCGAAAAATTCTCATATCACGGGAGGAAACATGGTGTCTCACATTGCATGGTCTATGGCTGAAATATAAGGATATGAACTCTTATTTTTCCACAAGCAAGTCAAAGTCATAATGGTAAAAAAGATCGTTAAATAAATCTTACTGGGGGATGGTTAAAAATGAGCAACTTCTTAACAACAAAAGAGATAGCCAAATCTCATTTTAAGGTTCCATACATAGATCAAAAGGGGCAACCCAACCACCAATTTTATGTTGTTGAAGCATATTCCTTCGATAATCACTCTTGAGGAGAATGTTGAGTTAATGAAAGTGATTGTTGAAAATGAAATTATCAATGTACTTTAGGGTCTAACTCTCAACAAAAGCCTAGGCCCTAATAGATCAACTATGCATTTCTATAGATGTTATTGGGTCGTAATCAAAATTGACTTAAGGAGGATGTTGGAATTTTCTCGAAAGTCCTATAACTCTATACCAACACAAACTCTTCATTCTTTCTCTTATTCCTAAAGAAGTTAAGCCTTCGTCCTTTTTTAGGTTTCACCCAAATTCTCTTTGTAACCCCTCTTACCAGACCCTAATAAAGATTATGATAAACAAGTCAGAATAGATCTTCTCTGAGATAATCTCTGATAATCGAGGAAGGTTCATGTGGAGGCACCATACGATGCACAATACAATTATGGTGCATGAAGCAATATAAGTAACTTGAGAGAATAAAGACAAAGGAATGACCATCTAAATCAATACGGTAAATGCTTTTCATAGTGTAAGGCACTCCTAATTATTAGGTGTTCTTTTTAATTTTGGCTCCCATTGTTCTTTTATTCAATGGGTTTCTACTTGCATTAGGAATATATGGATCGCCCCTTTGGTAAATGGGAAACCCACCACATTCTTTAGAGGTAGTCATGGGTTGAGGCAAGGTTGCTCGCTCTTCGCACTTCCACATCAATATGATAGACCTTAAGTAAGAAATTGGAAGCATAAAGATTCTTGAGGAATCCTCTAGGAATTGATTTAGTTAGAGGGGTCAAGGGCATGAATAATTCTCAATTCATGGATGACACCCTTCTCTTGGGTGATTCTTCCACTATCATTACCAAGCAACTCAAACATGCTTTGTACCTTTTTACAAGTGCTTCGAGTGTCAATGTTAACGATATCAAAAGCCATATTTTTTGTTGAAACATAAGGCGTCATCTCCTTTAAGACATCTCCATAATACTATTGTTTCCTTGTCGAGAATCCTTGACACCGTTAAAGTACCTGTGAATGCCCAATTCGTTAAGTAACTCGATGACATGGTCTCAACACAATGTCATTGTCAAATATAAACCCAAATTCCAAGGAAGATCTCAATGGCCAAACCCAATATACTGAGTTATCTTAATAAAATTGATCCTTTCAACTCTTCCAATTTTCCAATGCTTAGCCATGTTACCACTAATGGGAATGATGCACAGGTTTCACAAGAGGTTAGAAAAAAATTGTGATGAGGTGGGAAATCAAACACAAATTAGTTCCATTTGGTCAACTATAAAACAATGAGAGTCCAAAAGGATTGAAGAGGCCGAGGGATTAAAGACACTTTCACTTATGAATTTAGCATTAGAACTTAAATTAATATGAAGGTTGATCTTCGATAAATTAGATTGGTGGAAGAAAGTCCTTTTCAAGAAATATTTTCATATAGATCATAAAATATGCATTGATGGCCCATTGTAGAACTGAAAATGATTGCATATAAAGAGGCTTCTCAAAGTGATAGTTTCAATAATTCAATCCAAGATAATTTGGATTCTAGGTAATGATAAGATGATCCACATTTGGAGGGATGGTATCACAAGAAAACTTGTGGAGAAAAATCACAAGTTTATTTTTTTAAAACGTTGGCTAGATAGCTAGAACTATAACTCCTTGTTTGATAGTTCATCTCATACAATAGGCTCTTATTGCTAGTTCGAATGGTCAATTGATTCTCCTTCACCCCATCTAAACTCTCTAGTCTCTATGTTCTCTACTTCTCTTAAGGTTCCACACCATGTGGCTTATTTTCTCCTAATCACAAGGGATGGGGAGCCTTGAATCACAATGTTAAGGGTGGCTATCTTTGTCAACTTCGATCCCTTCCTTTTCCTTGGTGCTAAACTATTTGAAAACGAGTTTGGTACTCCAATGATCTACCTAAAGTCAATTTTTTTTTGTTGGATTATGGTCCATGAGACGCTTTTAAATGCAGATAAATATTCACACAAGGGGAATTTAAGCCCCATCCCACTATGTCCTATGTTTATTTGATGCAAATATGATATGATACCTATTCTTCGATTGTGTTTTCACAAAACAAGTTTGATAATCTACCTTTGTTGGAAATAGCCACATATCAAACAACTTTGACTCTTCAAAGGATATGCTCTCTCTCCCAAGTAAAAGTTATAGGGGCACTCTAAAAATGAAATCCAATAGAAGAAGATTATGGACTGCCTTCTCGAAAATTTATGTTGGAAAATATACCTGACTTGCAACATAGCTAATTTTCACTAGGAGTTAGACAAACCCCAAATAAATAGCAACAAAGGCAAAAATATCCTTGTGAAGTATATCAATTCAAGGCGTAGCAAAAACCTCACCCCTCATATGTTGGATTCATATAAGAAAGATTGGATTCAACAATTTTCACTCTCAACGCAGAGGTCAAGTATAAGCACTCGCAAGGCTAGTATTTGTTATTCATGGCAACTTAGAATGGCTGAGGAGGAATTTTAGAATTAGCAATCCCAATAAGAAGTCCTCCATTCGTTTCTTTTATGGAGAATCGAAAGGAAACCTTGGGGTGGCAGGTGTGGGTGGGATCATCCTTGATCTTGAGGGACAACTTGAAACAACTTTTTCCTAGGGTATAGGGAAGTCCACAAATAATCAAGTCGTGGCATGCACTACTTTTTAGGATTTTATTCTAATAAATGAAACCAGAACAAATTTATTGATAATTATATATGACTAAAGCAAATAATCAAATTGATGATCTCAAAATCAACCCCATCTAATAGCAAGTTAACATCTATTTTAGTTCAAATTTAGAAGGCGGTTTAAAGACCACGAAAGGTCTTGTTCTACTAGGTTTCAGGAGAGCATAATTATTAGGTCGACTCTTTAGACACTAAGACCACTATGCTCGAAATTGGGGTTCTTTAGAAAAATGGTGGTTGGCATTGTCATTATTACCTTAATTCTTATAGGTAATTAGATATGCAAGCATGTTACATTGTTACATCACAATAGATCACCATATATCATAATACCATTGTTAACCAATTTTCAAGCGAGGCACTTAGATATGAAAGGACTTGCTCCCTACCCTCCCCCCCTGACACACTCACCTCTAACATGCACAAATTTACTGTTGGATGGCTTGCTGAACCACCTCAATAAGTTTACCGAGGAAGAGATGGGATAATGTGTTAAGTCCCTATTATAATAGCGTAGCCCCTACAAACTGGTGGGTTGCCTCAATCTAGAAACTGCAATGCCCGGCAAAAGCCTGAATGCTCTTCTGGTGTATACTAAAAGAGAAGGTTCCTACCTGGGACATCCTCTAGAAGAGATTCAAATCAGGACCAGGAAGATGTGCCTTTTGTAAAGCAGCCTCTGAAACAATTTCACATCTTTTTATGGACTACTCCTTCTCCAAAGAAGTCTGGCAATCAGTAGGGGACCTGATACACAAAAAGATTGTATGGAATGGGCAATCGATAGCTATAGCCTGGAAATCATGGTGGACCCAACGTTCAGAAGGGAACCTGAGAAACCTGCCCCTAATCATCTCCTGGGATTATGGATCGCAAGAAACAAAAGCATTTTTCAAGACCATACCCCATCGGTGGAAAGCATAGCTATTGGAAGTGCATCTATTTACACCAGTATCCTTGAACCCACTCATGAGGAGCTTCCCCGACCGAACTTAGAAGAGAACATCAGGGAAGGGATACCCTGGGCATACTTCGGCGAGGCCTCCAGCCATGAAAATAAATGCGGAGTAGGGCTTATCATCCACTTAAACCCCCATAGAAGCCTCAAAACCTCAGTAGGCTTAGGGACTAGAACAAACAATTTTGCCGAGTTGGCAGCCTTAAAACTCCTCCTTTGCTGGCTCATTCAATTGGGCATTCCCACGATTCAGATCTTCGGGGACTCACTGAACATTGTCAAATGGTTCAATGGATCAAACAGATGTCAGAATTACATGCTATCATCACTTTTAGAGGAAACCATGAGCTTAAAATCTCATTTTAACATCATCTCACTATGTCATATATACAGGGAACGTAATGATGCTGCAGACAAGCTTTCTAAAGAGGGTCTGCAACAAAATCTGGGCAGTTGGCGAATAGAACACAAAGAGATGGACGAGATCCGTGTGTCGGATCGTCCACCATATGCACCAAACTTTTCTCTCTAAAGCCTCATCCAGGACTGGCAACTTATAGTTTTTTGTTGCTGGATTATCTTGTTTTCTTTTGTTCAGACTAGACAATATAGACTTGTATAAAAACTCGCAAAAAAGTCAAAATACATTGCTGCCTCGTCCCTATTTGGGTTGTTTTCCCTTTTGAGGAGACTCGGGGATGGAGCAGCCATAGCAGAAAACTAAAATCTGGAAACTGTTTTCGTTTTTCTCTTGTGATTTAGCCAATATGCATCGGAACTGATCATTCAAATGGGGTTTCTCCAGTTTAAGGAGACTTCGATCACACAACTGATCAGTGAACTGGATTCAGAACTCGAGATGGCAACAGGGGATCTCCCTCATGCAAAATCTCAGCAACTCTATGACCAAAAATCATACAGTCACTTGGATGCTTACAACATATACAATGTAACTTTTTGTCTTGCAATAAAAAGTTCGATTTTTTTCTCGAGAAAAAAATAGTGTAGCCCCTATATTGTTATTGTTGTACCCCATAGAATGCCACTATTATTATTGTTGTTCCCTCACATTATTTTTGTTGTGTAGGCCCTAATTATATTTTGACCCTTTAGACTCCTATATATACCAAGTAGGTCTTGTCATTTTAATCATCAAATAATTGTTTGTTTATGTGATGTAAAAGGAGGTTTCCCCCTTGAAGTGGCTTATTATCAAGTCATTAATCTATATTTTCTTATGTTTCTACATTATTTTGATCTCGATACATAACATTTGGTATCAGATTTCTTGATCTTATGGTTTCGCTGCTTCAAACAAGTCATCATGGAATTTTCTCTATAATTTTTTTCCCTTTGAAGCTTTAGACCATGAAATTTTTACCCTATAGGGGAAAAATATTGATGAACATCTCGGTAAAATTCCAGACCTTGGTTTGTTATATTTTCAAGGATATGGTCCAAGGAAGTTAGGATTTCTGCATGCTCCAAAATTCAGTCTCAAATAGGTGTCCCAGGGAAACCATCACAACTTTCTCTTCAAGCATCAAATTTGAATTCCAAAAAACTGACTAAAAGTGCATGTACTAAAGTTTGGGTACGAGTTTGAGGGTCGAAGGTTAAAATAGTGACACGTGGCATCTCGTATAAGTTCTCTCTACTGAACTAGTCCATAATCAGGTCATTATGGGAGATTTGGCATAACTTTATCTCGAAGAATCTAATCTTGGTCAAACTTGTGGGGTTGGGAAGAAGACACAAAGAGCTACCTTAAGATGAAATTTCAGACCTTGGGAGGTTGAAATCACAGAGATACAATAGTCTCAAGGTTGGCCAGATTAACAAGCTCAAAACTAAGCTCTTAAAAACAAAAACAAAAAGTGTGTATTTTTAAAATCACATAACTATTGTTTCAAAAACTAGTTTGAAGTGATTCAGAGAGTATAGGAAAGCATAGATATCATTATTTGTTTCCAAAATGACTCACAAACAAAAAAATGATACACCCACTAAGCCCACAAAAAGCTCTACTGTGACGCATGAAGAAGAGGATGAAATGTAATATGATATATCAAAATTACAGGAACAAGTGCAACAATTCTCACTCTCACAAAGAGAAACCAAAAATGAATTGGAAGTGATGATGAGTGGTTTAGAAGCAAAAATAAAAGGGGACATAGAAGGTTTTAAGGATGGTCTAAAAGCATAAATCGAAGGTTTGAAGGAAGGTTTGAGAAAGATGCTACAAGAAATGCTTCCTAGTGGTGATAATGTATTCCATGAAACTCATGACGAGAAAAAAAGGAATGTGAATCATGATTTTAGAGACTCCAACTTTGGTTTGAGACCCACCACATTCCAAAGATCGATATGAGGAAGTTTGATGGCAAGGATCCAGTAACATGGATACTACATATGGAGTAGTTCTTTGATCAACTTGATGTGCAACACACACAAAAAGGTACGCATTGCATCTTTATATTTAGAACCCAAGCAATTTGTGTGGTATCCATGTTTTTTTTCTTGTAAATCACTTGTCACTTGGACAATTTTTATGGAGGAATTGATAACAAATTATGAGGAGACAAAGAGCAATACCTTATTTAGCCAATTGGTAAATATAAAACAAATGGGTTTAGTTGCATAACACATTGAGAACCTCCAAAGACTGAATATAAAGGTAATTGATATTCTAGATGAGAATTTGACTGATGCCTTCATATGGACTTTAAAGGATAACATCCAAAATAAGGTTGACCTTTGGGAACCTAAGTCATTGGAGAATGTGTTCAGGGTAGCAAGAAATGTTGAAAGCAAAATCATGGCAACAAGGAGGTCTACTACTCACAACTATAATGATGGAAGTGTTGTCACTCCTAGCCTCCCATAACCTACAAGGTTTACACCACAACAACTAGAGCAAAAAATAACAAAAGGGTTTTGTTACAATTGTGATAGAAAATACACTAAAGATCATAGGTATGTTGAGAATAAATGATTTTACATAGATTGTGAAGAGCAAGAAGAAAATGAACAAGAAACATCAAAAGAAGAATATTTACACTAGGAGCCAAACCCATGGGTTGAAAAATAAGAACTAAATCCAACCATATATTGTAATGCATTGGTTGGAATTACCACCTCTAAAACTCTCAAGATAGAAGGATATATCAAGAAGAAAAATGTAATAGTGTTGATTGATTTGCGTAGTACCCATAATTTTATTCATTGTATGGTAGCCAAGGATTTGAATTGATTTCTATATCCAATACGAGAGTGTGAGGTAATGGTTGTAGATGGATGAACTATAAATTGCTAAGGAAAGTGCCATAATATCAGTGTAACCATGGGGGAATATGTATTAAATAGTCCAATGCTTTCCATCTAATGGGTGATGCTGATGTTCTATTAAGAGTCCAATGGTTAAAATCTTTGGGAATGATAACTTTTAATTTTTAAGAACTTTTCCTGAAAATTTTCTCGAAAGGAAAGGAAATTGAATTAAGGGGTATCACAAGGAAACCTGGGAAGATAATAAGCTCTAATGGCATGACAAAGCTTTTGAAGAAGGAACAACGAGGGGTAATTGCACCATTAATCTCACTATATGTTCAAACACCGAGGTCAACCATTTCTCTAGATCTCCAAAGAGTCCTTGACAATCATTCCAAGGTGTTTAAGACTCCCAGAGGTCTCCAACCTATTCATAATCATGATCATGCTATTCACTTGATTCTAGGAAGTGTTCCTCCAAACATTAGACCTTATAGATATCCATATGCCCAAAAGAGTGGAATTGAATGTATGGTTGCAGAATTGCTAAAGGTAGGTATAATTTAACCTAGCCAAAGTTCTTTCTCTTCTCCAGTAGTATTGTTGCACAAGAAGGATGGATCATGGCGTATGTGTCTGGATTATACAGAGCTCAACAAGCTCACTAGTAAAGATAAATTTCCTATTCCTGTCATTGATGAGTTGTTGGATGAATTACATGAATCAATTTACTTCACCAAGTTGGATCTTCATTCGGGATATTATCAAATGAGATCGAAGATAGAAAACATTATGAAATCAACATTAAAATCTCATGAAGGTCATTATGAATTTTTGGTCATGCCTTTTGGCCTTACTAATGCACCTTCCACATTTCAAGGTTTAATGAATTCCACTTTCAAACCCTTCCTTATAAAAAATTATTGATATTTTTTTTATGATATACTATCTACAACAATTCTTTGAAGGATCATGTTCAACATATTGACAAGGTGCTCAGACTATTGGAGGAGAAACAATTGTATGCAAAACCCTCCAAATGCCTCTTTGGGGTATAGGAGCTGGAATATTTGGGTCATATTGTATCTCATGAGGATGTTACATGCCCTGAAGCAATGGCACCCCTATCTAATTGGAAGACACTTCAAGGTAAAAACAACTCATGATAGTCCTAAATATTTCTTGGAATAAAGATTATCTTCAAAAGAGCAATAAAAATGGGTCACAAAGATGTTGGGTTATGACTTTGAAATCATTTACGAAAAAGGGAAGCAAAATGTTGTCAGATGCACTCTCAAGAAGGGATGAGGATGTGGAGGCATTGCTCTATGCCATTTCTGGTATCCAACCTTATTGGATAAATAAACCAATGGATGAATAGAAGAATGATGAAGAGGTGTGGGAACTCATTCAAAAGTTACAGCAAGATCCCAATGAATCTCGTGCATTATATAGAAAAATGATTCACTGTGGTAAACAAATAGCTTGTATCTATGTAAGAACTCCCAACTCATACAAAATGCTCTTTTGGAATTGTATACCTTTCTTATAGGAGTGCACTCAAGATTTTTAAGAACTTACCATAAGGTCAAGAAGGATTTTTTTTGGGATGGCCTTAAATTTGATGTTCAGAAGTTTGCAACAAAATGTTTGGTTTGAAAACAAAATAAAGTCAAGATAATTAAGACCCCGGGTCCTCTACAACCATTAGTCATATCAACTCAGTGTTGGGAGGAGGTCTCAATAGATTTTATCACGAGTTTACCCAAGTTCGAAGGAAAGAGTGTCATCATGGTGGTAGTTGATTAACTTACCAAGTATGCACACTTTAGTGCATTATCTCATCCTTTCAAAGCCAGTATAGTCGATACTGCATTTGTGGAAACAATTCCAAAGCTACATTGAAACCCAAAGATTATTATAAGTGACAAAGATCCCATTTTCATTGGAAATGTTTGGACAAAATTATTTTATTGTCTTGGTTTTCAATTGGCTCGTAGCTCATCTTATCATCCCTAATCTGATGGGCAAATTGAGATAGTGGACAAATGTTTGGAAGGATATATTTGTTGCTTTGTATATGATAAACAAAGACATTGCATCAAGTGGTTACCTCTGGCAGAATGGTGATATAACACTTCCTTCCATACCATAACAAAAATGACCCGATTTATGGCTCTTTATGGATATCATCCACTGTCCATCACATCGTCTCTAAGAGACAATTCCAAGGTTCAAGTAGTGAAATATAACATCAAGCATCAACAACAAGTTCTCAAACTCTTAAAGGATAGCCTGACTCTGACGCAAAATATAATGAAACAACAAGCATATCAACATCGCAGTGAAATAAGTTTTGACATGGGCGATTGGGTATTTTTACGGTTATAGCCATACAAACAAATGTCCCTCAAGAAAGCTAATAAGGATAATAAATTATCACCCAAGTAGTATGACCCTTACAAGGTGTTGCAAAAGATTGGTACTATGGCATACAAATTGGAGCTACTTGCATCTTCGCAAGTACACCTAGTTTTCCATGGCTCATGCTTAAAGAAGGTTATAGGTGACAAGATTCCAATTCAAACTATGTTACCTAAATTTACCGAGGAAGAGAAAATCATATTAGAGCTTGAAGCAATCACGGAAACAAGAATCTGACAACTACACAATCAATCCATTTCAGAGTATCTCATTAAGTGGAAGAACTTACCTGCTAAAAATTCCACATGGGAGGATGAGTATTTTATACAAAATCATCCACAACTACTAAAGTGTTGATGACGACACTTTTTTGAAGGAGAGGGGCGTGTTAGGTCCCTATAATACTAGTGTATCCCCTATATTGTTATTGTTGTACCCCAAAGAAACCCACTATTGTTATTGTTGTGCCCTTACATTATTATTGTTATGTGGACCCTAATTATATTTTGACCCTTTAGACTCCTATATATACCAAGTAGTTATTGTCATTTAAATCATCCAAGAATTGTTCATTTATGTGATGTAAAAGGAGATTTCCCCCTCGAAATGGCTTATTATCAAGTCATTGATCTCTCTTTTCTCATGTTTCAACATTATTTTGATCTAGATACATAACACATTGGAGATTTGTATGGGAGGAGCAAGCAATATTGTTTGGAACAATGCTATTAGGCTCTCTATTTTTCACTTGGTTTGAGTTTCCCTCGACCTCTAGACTATGTTTTGGAATCTTTATTTTATGATTAAAGCTTAGTGGTACTTAGTTCATGGTCATTTATCCACTATAGTTCTTGGAATTCTTCTTAGTGTTTGGTATTATGGCTTTATTACAATCGCAATATTCGTTTGGATTTGTCTCTATGGTTTTTGTCTTTGGTATATATGTGTTATGGACCCTTGTTGCCTTGCTCACCATGATATGTGGTCTGTGACATAGTGGTTTGGTTTATCTTGTGAATCAAGGTTCCCTTTAGACCATCTCTCGTAAGTAATAACCTTCGTCTCTTAACTCATTTGCCAAGGGTTAACAATGTTGTTCTGAATGTGAATTATCCATCGATTACCAGGAAGCTTAGGAAATTCATAAGGTTCTCAAAAGACACAAAAAATCCATCCAAACTAACATAACCTTAGTCTTTAATGAACAACACTACATCTCTCAAAATGCAATGACCATTAGCACTTTGGTCCAACACAAGCAACAAATTGATGTCTTGGAGGAAAAATGCTTTATGTTGCAAAACATGGTCAACAATCTTAGCAAAGGATCTTATTCCAATGCTTCCAACCACTAGATGTTGAAAAATTTAATTCAAGTATATTTCAGGGAGGAAAATATTATCCATTTAATGATGGAATGCATGGACATGGAAAACCAATAATCCCGTCATTCCAACATTGGGAAGGAAGAAGTTAACAATCATTGTGTTTTTCTTGTTAATCTTTATGCTTAATAAATCAATTCGAATCATAAGTGTTTTTTGAAGATTTTATATTTGCAAGGAATTTTGGAATATTTTAATTGCGGACAATTGTAAAACAAATATTTTTTTGACATATATGGAATGGCTATTTTGTTTGGAAATCCAAGCTAGTAGTATATATGTACCTTTTGTTGTTTAGCTCTACTACAACCTTTCCAATATAAATTTTCTTCAATTTTGACGTATAAAAAAAACACCTTACTTAATTGATCATGGCTACAATGAAAATGTCAACTAATAAAATCACCTCTCCACTCCCTAGTGATTCTTAGAATACTTTATCTCCTTGTCATAATTTCATTAAAAGTATGTAAGATTGGAAGGGTTAGCAACAACCTATAATTGAACCACACCACCATCTTAAAATATATGGTAATACCATTAAAATGGAGAAGAAACACAACATTGGATAATCTTTGAGAATAACTTGATTGATCATAGTTGCATTACGATCTCACCTATTAAAATCACCTTTCCATACCCTAGTGTATTTATAGAAGACTCTATCTCCTTGTCATTATGTCACTGTAGAAAGGTAAAATTAAAAGACTTACTAGTGACCTAGGTGTAACAATCCCTAGTTAAAAGTTCATGTAATAAAAGTTAATAAAGGTAAGATAAGACCATGGTTAAGGGACACTTATTCCAAGCTAAATGTTGGGCAAAGATATCCTAGTGGGTATCATTGGATGTGTTTGTGGCTAAGGGAAATTGGCAAAGGCATTAGAAAGGCAAAAAGGCATTTTTGGCACATTTATTTATGAAAATAAAGGAAAATAAGAGAAAAGGGAGGTAAAAGGTCATAGGTTGCATGTGAGGAGGAAATTGAAGGAAAATAATGGAAAATGAAGAAAATAGAGGTTTGATTGATGAAAAGGCTTATGATGATCAGTTTGTACCTTTTGTCAGTTAAGTTTTGAAGCTCTCTCATTATTCTCTCTCTCTCTCTCACTCACTCTTGGACACTTAGAGTTTTTCTTTGAGCATTCTAGATTTGAAGCAAGGAAGGAAAAACAAGCAAAGGAAATGAAGGAAAGCAAGGAGCAAGCAAGGAGCGTGCAAGGAAGAGCAAGGTCAAGTAGCCTTAACAGGAATACTTGCAGGTAACATATTGCATGTGTGATTTCCTAGCTGGTTTTGACATGCATGGTTTTGCATGTTGGTGTATGGTTCTCTTGTTGTAGGTGGCATGGTTTTGTCGGGTTATGATAGTGGTTTTCAGCTTAGCCTTGCCTTTTTCGGATAACCATGGTGTGGTGGGATCATTTTCTCAGTTTTGAGCTTTGGAATTTCTGGATGGTTTCAAAATCCAGGGCGGAGGTGGTCTCAGGAAAATCCCAAAGGCCTAGGAATCCCTTGACCGGTTTTGGCGGGATACACAGTAAAGCCTGAGGGTAGAGTCTTGGTTTAGGGCCTAGTGATCCAATGTGGATTGCATTAAAGCTCGAGAGACTGGTGTCTCAGTTTAGGGCCTAGTGATCCGATGTGGATTGCAGTAAATCCATAGAGACAAGGAGATGAAAAATTCCTCAAGGATAGCGATGGAGTCCGGAGGCATTCCTAGCTCGGTTTGGTTTTGTGATCCTGATGACGGTTTTGGTGAGATCACGGTTTAGTGAGGGTGAAGGTGTTTTAACCTCTAGATTTCCTTGGTTATTTTTGGATTGGTTTATCCATGAGATCCCACATTCATGCTTGGAATATGGCACGGGGGTGACCGACTGAAAGAAATATTTGGTTCATCCATGTCTACGGTCGGGTGGTACATGGAAGTCTCAAACCTGGTCTGATTTGCCTATGTTTAATAAAAGCTAAGTTCTCTTTCTTTTGTACTTGTTAATATGTGGATTTAATGACTGTTATCTCATTGTTATTTTCATGGTATAATGCTAGTTATAAGCATGTTTATATGACTGGTTATTGTCATGGTTATTTCATGTATTTACTTGTAACTGAAAGGATAATGGATGGAAGACCTAATTGATGTCATAACAGTTAAGGGAAGAGGGTTGTGATCCTTCTTGTTAAGTCCCATATGAGTTATCATTTTTTTATGCTCTGTCTTGTATTCATTTCCTGTAGATTGCATTGATGCCAAGTGTTTGACAAAATGTCAGTCCCGGTTGGGGATGGTCAAGCCTAGTCCTAGAGTTAGTTTTCAAGTTGTAAGACTTGTTATTACATAAATCATGGATTTTGAAAGTGTCATTGAGTTATGGGCAGTGACCTGGGATTTGGGCCTCAAAAGTGGCTCAAATCCTGCGGATGTTGGCACAACACTGAGTAGAAAAGTCCATGGACACTGGCACACCATGTTGTGGAGGGTCTATAGCCTTTTGGATGCTAGCATGCCCATATCATGGGAGCGTCCGGGGTTAATTGGTCTAAAAACCCAATGGGACCCAGGGGTTGGTTACCTGAAAGGTTGGGATGGTTCTTGGGAGTCCTGTTGCTGATGTGGAAGGTCTGTATGGTGTGTTTCCATCGATTCCACTTCCTTAAGGTGACTTAGGAGGTTGAATCATATCATAGTAACTTCTCGTCACATGTTTACCCCAGTTGGCTAGTTGCTTGGGTAGATGTGGGAGGAGGGTGTTACACTAGAATTGAGTTACACTACTATCTTAAAAGAGATGGTAAGATAACTTGGAACAATGTCTTGGTTGCTTATGTTATTGGAATTCATTATACTTTCACATTAATAAAAAACAAAACGATACATACATTTGAAAATTTTAACTTTATTCAGTGAGTAAAGATACATACATTTGAAAATTTCAACTTTATTCAATGAATAATGACACATACAATTGAAAACTTTAACTTTATTCAGTGAGTTTTTGTTTCATATTATATATCTTTCTCCAAGTTTAAGTTAACATTCTATATTGAAGGGTATATAGATGAAGTGGTTGGGAGGTAAGTTTCACACTCTCGCTACTTATGTTCAAGTCCCTAATAAAACATTTGGCCCATTTTGTTGAGGCTATAAAAGTAGGCATCCCTTAGAGTGAGACCCTTGTTGGAAAATTCAAAGTGGTAGCTTATTATATCAATTTTTCTATACCTTAATATTTGCTTGTGAACTTAGTTAATATTTTTCAGGTCTTTAGTTATATCTTTTCATCAAACAAATATCAAGAACAAAACAATAACAATAGAGGACACACAAATTAGGCTCTAAACCAGGGAAAAACCACTCCAAAGGGAAAACCCAGAAAACTCTTATCTTCTTATAGAATCTGCTTCAAATGAGACACAAAGACCCAAGTCTTAGACCAAGTCCTTCTCCAAATACCAAGTTAGCCCTTCCAACAAGTATTTCTTTGATCCAACACCAACCAACTTCAAACTGCAACTTCAACCTCCCAACTTCAATACTTCTTCTTCAACCTGCAACTTCAACCCTTAAGACTGCTTCAAAAACCCTAACCCAACCTCCTTTGGAGACCTTCCTTGAGCAAGATAGCTCCAACCAAGGTCAATGAGGAAACTTTAGGGTAATTCTTCCTTCTTGCAATAGGAGGCTACACTTCGTATTACTGCAACTCGAATATGCAATTTCGACCTCTTTTGTAGCTGCAAAACCCTAGACTTTCACAATTGTGGGAGAGAGATATCCCAAAAACAAGTTTTTCGTCCTTCATTCCTCTTCTAGACCTTCGCTCTTCTTGTCTTCTAGCCATAGATCGAACGTTTTCTTGAGACCGAACTTCTTGAGTGAGTGAGTGCTAAATAAGGTCGAATTGCTTCTTTATATAGCCTTTCCAAGGGGTGGAATTCCCTCCTTTAGGCATGCTTTAGGCCGGCTTGAAGCTGCTAGGGCCGACTTGTACTTTTGGAGTTTCCAGGACTTTCTAGATTCAAAATAAATTATTTTTCCAAGTAAATTTTGCCCAAAAGGGTCTTATAAACATGATGTTGAATCCTTTGACTCGTGACAATAAATCCTAAGACCTAACAATCCCTTGAAGCATGAAGGACATGCTTTTGCCTAGAAGACCATCAATAATGAGCATGGAACCCATGCTTTAAAAATAATAACTTTTTCTTTTCTTCTTTTGTTTGTTACATAGGATACATATTGAAATGAGTACAAAAATTACGAATATCGAAACTAGTTACATTTTCAACACTCCCTCTTAACTAGGGAGGTACTCATAATTTTACAACTAGTACAACATCATTGTCAAACTGAAGAGTTTTCATAAGAGGAGTCAGATTGATAAGCCAAAATGTAAGCATCATCATTATGACCAACATTGTCATTGAGGCCTAACTTGACAAGCTCTATTTCATTCAAGAGCATTATGCTGGGAGGCTTTATGTGTGATACCGCACTAACTCTACAAGGCACATACCCCATCCAGATGTTCACAAAGTATGTCCTTTTAGGACTATTCTTATCTTGGATTCTTGGCCTTGAATCCTCAAAGAAAATCATTCCTCTTCGCCCACTCTTATCTTGGATACTTGTTAGATCCTCAAAGAGTGTTAGTCCCTTTCCTTTCTTGGGTGTTATATCCCCAAGGAAATCACATATGCTTATCCAATCATTTACCATTCTCTCTCCAATGCTTTCACTTAGACTTACAATTGTTAGCCTTGGTCAAGTGTTTGAAACATGAAGCAGAGAATGCACATGTGATGTCCAACATCACTCCCTTTCAGCCTGGAGAGGATATACCTATTCTCCTTTTGAATTGAGAATAGATCCTTGCTCCTATACAAGGAGACTCCTTCACTCCCTCTCAAATCTAGAGGAGATACTTGACTTCCTTTCTAATTGGGAAGTCATATCCACAAGCTCTCTAGCTTGTCTTCATAAGAGTATCAACTGTCAGTTCTCCATAGCTGCCTAGCTCCCTCTTTTCTCCACATCTCATTGTATCGAGCTTGCTTCCTTTCAAGGTATCATGGAGCCATCTTCACTCTTCAATCTTGTGACAAGATCCATGTCATGTTTCTTGGTCATCACTTTCATCTTGACATCATGAAGGCTTTACATTGAGCCTTTCCTAAATTCACGTTGATCATATCTTCCTCATTAAAGTGATCTCGTTTTACCTTCACGTTATCTTCTTACACTGCTACCTTTCAATCCCAAGATGGACACATCTTGACTTCACAGTTACCAGGTACTAGATATTGAGCTTCCCTCAACATTCTTCATACATTTCTATATAGTTAAACTTTCCTCAACTGTCATCATGTATTCCTGCAACATTCTTCCAGGTAGCAAAATAATATGTTAGCTAGATAACCAACAATAATTAAAATTAGACTTACCTCATTCAGATGACCTTCTCGTCCAATCAACATTCTCATGGTCCATCTCCATATGAATATTCCTATTGGAAAATGGATAGTGGCAACTATTAATCTTATTTTCCTTTAACCTTGATATTTGCTTGTGAATCTTAGTTATCTTTTTTAGTTATTTAGTTAGATATTTTCATCAAACAATATCAAGAACAATAACAATAACAATAGAGGACATGGATATTAGGCTCTCATTCAAGGCAAAACCCCTCCAAGGGGAAAACCTGAAAACTCTTCTCTTCTTAGAATTTGCTTCAAATGAGATACAAAGACCAAACCCTAGACCAAGTGCTTCTCCTAGTACCAAGTCGTCCCTTCCTCAAGTCCTTCCTTTGATCTGCACCAACTAGCTTCAATACTTCAACTTCAACCTGTTAGCTTCAATATTGTAATTCGTCCTGCAATTTCGATCCTGTAATTTCGACCTTGCAACTTCCTCAAAAACCCTAATCCAATCTCTTCCTGAGACCTTCCTAGAGCAAGACAACTCTTCCTAAGGTCAACGAGGTCTAGACAAAGTATTCTCTCTTCCAACTACAATTTACTGCACTTCGTCCTCCTACAAATCAGACCTGCAACTTCGACCTCTTCCTGCAACCCATAAACCCTAAAATTTCACATGTGTGAGAGAGATAGAGCCCAAAAACAAGATATTTTCATCCTTCCTTTCCTCCAAGACCTTCACTCTCCTTTTTTGCTTCTCCCAGTTACAGATTGAACTTCTTATTGAGATATGAAACTTTTGGAGTGAGTGATTCCCAAATGAGGTTGAACTTCTTCTTTATATAGCCTTCTCAAGGGGTCAAATTCCCTCCTTTAGATTGACTTGTACTTTTGGAGTTTCTAAGACTTTCTAGACTCAAAATAATTCTTTTTACAATAACTTTTTTCCTGGAAGGGTCTTATAAACATGATGTTGACTCGTTTGGCTCGTGACAATAAATCCTAAGACCTAACAAACCCTAGGAGCACGAAGAACATGCTTTTACCTAAAATACCATCAATAATGAGCATGAAAGCCATGCTTTAATAATAATTTATTTATTTATTTTTATTTTTTATTTTTATTTTGTTACGTAGGATACATATTGAAATGAGTACAACAATTATGAAGATAGAAACTAGTTACATTTCTCAACACTTCACGCATAAGAGTGCCCAAGGATCAAACTTGATTACCAAGTTACAACTTTTTCTTCCGAAGATTATTCTGGATGTTAATCATTATTTTACATATTATAGAGAAAGTCTCAATCTCTTATACATCCTTAAGAAAGTCAAATTCTTCCTTTTAAACATCATACAATCATACTTAAGCATGTTACAAGATTCTACATCAATCTTGTCCAAGAGTCACTTCTAATGGGAATTCTTATGCTTCTTATTTCATCATCTAGCTTTATGTGTCATAATGATCCTACATCTTGACCCATTGCTTTCCTTCATCCTTTTACTAGTATTATTTCCACATTACATGGAATGTATACTAACTTTGTCACAGTGCTTCTCCTAAGAACCTTCCACAATGATGGTTCTTCTAGGATCATAATGACTCGCCTTATCAAGATGACTACTCCTAACACAATGTCAGATAATGCCCAGATGAACAATATGCAAAATGGTCTATCTATCTATTCTTGGAGACTAGATGACTTCTACAAATCAAGTTGACCAAATAGACTCTACATATGTTATTATCACATGCTTCTCTCAATGATGTTATGCAAAATCAAGACTCTTCTAAAGTAAACAACAATGCACGCTATTCTAAAGGAAAGACCAATTTTACCAAGAACTTGAAAAATAAGATGCCTTCTTTAATAGTAGAGATCTTTCACTTCTTTCTTCAACTTCTTCTTAGGTTCACCTGTTTCCTCAACTATGTGAGCCTCACTTCTTTCCTTTCTCTGGTTGTTTTGTAGGCTAGGACAATCCCTCTTATAATGTCCATATTCATTGCACTTGAAGCATTGAACATTGGGCATATCTTTCTTCTTGGACTTTCCAAACTTCTCCTTCTTCATCTTCTTGATTCGAGCTAGATAAGCTTGAGATTGTTCATCTGATCCAATGTCATCTTTCACCTTGATCTTGGATTCTTCCAAAATGCATTGTGACCACAACTCATCAAATGGATTTGAATCTTTCTTGGAGTAGATGCTAGTTGCATAATTGCTCCAGTCCGGTGGCAATGCATTTAATACACAAATGGTCATTTATGAGTCAGAAATAGTTTCTCCTAGCCCTTGCAAGTGATATCTTAATTGAGATATCTTCATCAGAAAGGATTCCATGTCCTCATCCTTTGATTTCTTCATTTTGTATAGTTTATTCCGCAAAGACATCTTTTGTCTACATGTACTTACAGAGTACAAGTTCACTAGCTTGTCATACATAGCCTTGGAATTTTTCAAATTTGCAACAAATGGATCAAGAAGATCCTTGATTGATTCAACTATGATCCTTTATGCTCTTAATTCTCCTTTCATGTACTTTTCCAATTCTTGAGTCTTGCCTTTTCTAGGTTAAGTGATTTCCCCAGTTACATATTCCATTACCTCATGCTCTATCAGTGTCAGGTCAATCCTTTTCTTCCATGCTAGGTAATTTGATGCTCCAATGAGCTTATTTCTCTCCTTGCAGAAAGAACACACATGACCAATAGATTCAAACATAGATCAATAATATGATACTTACTTGATAAACAAGATTTTCCTCTTCCTTGACGATGTCTTCAACCTTTCTTGATGCCTTCAAGACCTTTGAAGAATCTTCAATAATGTCCTTGAAAGATGCCTCATGGGATTCTTCCAACAACAACTCTCTTCAAAGATGGTACACAGATTCCTTTTAATGCTTCAAAGATGCCTTTGTATATATTTTCTTCTTTCAAGAGACAACCTTCCTTGTAGTCTTCCTTTCAAGCCTTCATTTGATGAGAGCTTGATGTAACCTTGATTTTCTTTAATGTAGAGATCCTCCTCCTAGATCAATAGGTCTTCTACTTCTTTCCACATATGATTCCCCTTGACAAGCAAGCCCTTCTTTGTGTCCATAAGATAATCCTTCCAACTGCCTTCTTGTTCACCTTAGCTTTGATCCCATGTTGGAAAATTCAAAGTGGCAACTTATTATATCAATTTTCCTTTACCTTAATATTTGCTTATGAACTTAGTTAATTTTCTTCAGTTCTTTAATTAAATCTTCTATCAATTTTTTAAAGAACGAAACAATAACAATAGAGGACACAAAAATTAGGCTCTCAACCAGGGAAAAACCCCTCCAAGGGGAAAACATGGAAAACTCTTATCTTCTTATAGAATTTGCTTCAAATGAGACACAAAGACCCATGTTCTAGACCAAGTCCTTCTCCAAGTACCAAGTCAACCCTTCTAACAAGTCTTTCTTTGATCCATCACCAATGAACTTCAAATTGCAACTTCGACCTCCCAGCTTCAATATTGCTTCTTCGACCTGCAACTTCGGCCCTTGAGACTGCTTTAGAAACCCTAACCCAACCTCCTTTGGAGACCTTCCTTGAGCAAGATAGCTCCAACCAGGGTCAATGAGGCAACTTTAGGGTAATTCTTCCTTCCTGCAACAGGACACTGCACTTCGTCATACTTCAGCTCAGATATGCAATTTTGGCCTCTTTTGTAGCTATAGAAACCCCAAACTTTCGCACGCATGGGAGAGAGATAGCCCAAAAACAAGTTTTTCGTCCTCCTTTCCTCTTCTAGACCTTCAATTTTCTTGTCTTCTTGTCTTCTAGCTATATATCAAACTTTTTCTTGAGATCAAACTTCTTGAGTGAGTGAGTGCTAAATGAGGTTGAACTGCTTCTTGATATAACCTTTCCAAGGGGTCGAATTCCGTCCTTTAGGCCGACTTGTATTTTTGGAGCTTCGAGGACTTTCTATACTCAAAATAAATTATTTTTCAATGTACATTTTGCCCGACAGGGTCTTATAAACATGATGTTGACTCCTTTGACTCATGACAATAAATCCTAAGACATAACAAACCCTAGAATCATGAAGAACATGCTTTTACCTAGAAGACCATCAATAATGAGCATGAAACCCATGCTTTAAAAATAATAACCTTTTATTTTCTTTTTTGGTTCATTACATAAGATACATATTAGAATGAGTACAATAATTATGAAGATCAAAACTAGTTACATTTTCAATAACCCCAGTGTATCTTTAGAAATTTTAACCATTATTAAATTATAAGTTTCTTAGTTAATGCTAATTAGTCAAAATTTTATAATGATATCCACGTTACTTATTCTCATTGTAAACCTCTCTTTAAAACGAAGAAAGAAAAAAAACAAATAAATGTTAGAAAAAAGAGATAAGCTTCATAGCAAAATTTACAACCCTAGTAATACTTTCTACATACACATATGGATGCTAATAACATCTAAATACAAGCTTAGCATTTATCCCTTAACTATAATTGGACAACATGCATGGAATAATAATTTAGGGAACATAGAGCGAATAACCTTTTGTGGACTTAAGGTTTTTGTTTGTTTGTTTTATTTTATTTGAGAGAGGGAAAAATAGTGTACTAGGGCAAATTATCATCATTATTTTCCTTACTATTTATTCTGCCAGGGTTAAGTGTTCCAAGGGTTTCCTGCTATTTATTCTGCCAGGGTTAAGTGTTCCAAGGGTTTCCTGCTATTTATTCTGCGAGGATTAAGTGTTCCAAGGGTTTTCTGCTAGGGCCGAGGGTTTCTAGGGTTTTACAGATTTATCAGAATGGCGGAAAGGGGAGGACGCGGAGGGGACAGGGGAGGTGGATTCGGACGCGGATTTGGCCGAGGCCGAGGTGACAGAGGTCGCGGGGACCGTCGCGGCGGCCGGCGAGGAGCCCGAAGAGACGAAGAAGAAAAATGGGTGCCCGTGACGAAGCTTGGCCGCCTGGTAAAAGAAGGGAAAATCCGTTCCCTCGAGCAAATCTATCTTTTCTCGTTGGCTGTGAAGGAGCACCAGATTGTGGAGGCCATGCTGGGTCCTCAGCTGAAGGATGAGGTTATGAAGATCATGCCTGTGCAGAAGCAGACGAGGGCCGGGCAGAGGACTCGATTCAAAGCATTCGTTGTTGTGGGTGACGGCAATGGTCACGTAGGGCTTGGGGTCAAGTGCAGCAAGGAGGTGGCCACGGCCATCCGCGGAGCCATTATTTTGGCGAAGCTTTCGGTTATTCCCGTGAGGAGAGGTTACTGGGGTAACAAGATTGGGAAGCCGCATACTGTGCCTGTTAAGGTCACAGGGAAGTGCGGCTCTGTTACCGTCAGAATGGTGCCAGCGCCTAGAGGTGCCGGGATAGTGGCCGCGCGTGTGCCCAAGAAGGTTCTGCAGTTTGCTGGGATTGAAGATGTGTTCACCTCCTCTCGAGGGTCCACCAAGACGTTAGGAAATTTCGTGAAGGTATTTATTTATTTTAATTTTGATTTTTTGAGCTTTTGTTTGCCCCTTATTTTATGGCTGATAAGAGTTTGAAAATAATGCTTGATACTGGTCATTTATTTAAAAAAAATGTGTTTTGCTATAGGTCTGATATGTATAAAATATGTTTGAATTTGCTATATTACCTGTCATATTTGGAATCTGAAAATGAAAATTTCGGATTTGTTTTGTTCTTGATGATATGTATAAAATATGTTTGTTGCTATATTACCTGCCATATTTGGAATCTGAAAATGAAAAATTTCAGATTTATTTTGTTGTTGTTGTTGTTTTTTTTTGTTTTTTTTGTTTAAGCGAGAGTCCGTCCTCTTCAATTTCTCTCTATAAAATAGATTACATAAAATACATAGAACCCAAGGTAGAAGAGGGCCAAAGATTTAGCTATCACTTTGCGCCTTGGGACAAGAACCAACAGCTCGAGGCTAAGCTAAGAAACCAAAAAACTGCTTTATCCGTCATCCTAGATCCAATGGTTGAGGAACAAAACCACAATAAAACACGTGTCCCCGAAAAACTAGAAATGGACCCAAGAGGAATTAGAACCCACATAATTAAAGATTTCGGGTCCGCAAAGGAAGCCCAGAATATAACCCAGACCCACCAACATGCACAGTGAACCTAGGCCGTTGATTTGCAACTATATGATCCAATGACTGGAAGGAATATCGCGTTGCAAAGGAGGAGGAGGAATACCTGCCCGATGTAGGTGGTATCCTCTTACCTCCTTGAGCCATGTGTTGAGTGATGAGTGGCATCAGGCTCATTTCTAGAAAACCGCTTTGGGTTTTGAGGACGCTCGAAAACCCGAAAACGACTTGACTGTAGTATGACTTAAATACCGTCGATTCGCTGCACCCACTGCCACATAGCTTTGGTTAGAATGCCACCATTTCTCCTAACTGCACGCTCGCCATCCCAGCTCCCTGCAGAGCCAAAGTGGAGTTGATCTGTGCTATAAGATAAGTTTATAGAGATCCCTTTGCTGTAAATCATCGCCCGCCCAAGAACCCTGGGTCTGAACCGTTCTGGGCTGATAAAACTGACAAAGGACTGGATGTTGTTTTCAATAATGTCCCAGGATTGTTGCTGCATGTAGACTGTACATCAACTAATTCTAGAATTCTGCAAACTGCTAGTATCCCCTGTTCTGATAGAGTTCTTGGTCCACATTCCCTTATGTCTCACTATTACACCTGTATGTGCGCATTCTGCACATGTACAACTTCATATCTACCTTCAGAATATGACAAATCACCTCGGCACAACTAGCATTGAGATATCACAAAATATCGCCAATTGTATGCATTTTCTGGCTGCATGTACTCAGTGGGACTGAAAGTGGACTTGGTTTTTGAACCGTAACTTCCTTCGCATATCAATATTGTAAAGTTATTTCTCTTGTTGTGAGTAAGCTAATTACGTAACAAAGGACTTTATTTCTGGCTGCAAATATGATAAAAATTTGGTAGAAATTTTAGGATGAATGATGTTCTAGTATGATCCTTACATGGGGGAATGATGTTCCAGGGGTTTTGCTTAATTTCTGTAATCAGAGGCAAGTTTGCTACAAGATTTTAGAGAGCTTCTTGATGCTAACTAAAAAAATTGGAAATAAAGAATGCCCAAAAATTGTTTTAACCTTTTGTTCTAACATGGATAATTTTGAAATTTCTTAGGAAGTTGACTGCAATATTTTTTTTCTTTCAAGTAATTGTGATAAAATAGCTTCTACCATACTTATCTCTCACTATTACACTGTGTGCATTTTGCACATGTACAACTTTCTAACTACCTTCAAAATATGATAACTCGTCTAGGCATAATTAACAGTGATATATCACAAAATAGGATGATTTGTATGAATTTTCGGGCTGCATGTACTTAGTGGGATTGAAAACATATTTGATTTACTGCTTGAACTGTAAATTCCTTCGTGAATGGATATTTTAAAGTTACTCCTCTTGTTGTGAGTAAGCTAATTTTGTGATGAAAGGACTCTCTTTGGTTGCAAATATTATAAGAATTTGGTAAAACTTTCAGCATGATTAATGTTCTCGTATGATCCAAATTTCATGCATGGTGGAATGATGCCCCCAATGGCTTAATGTTTGTGTTTTTGCCCGTGTTTGTAATCCCAAAATATCTTTAAAGCTTTGTTAAGCCTAGCATATCAATCTTGGTGGAGATTTAGAAAGAACAAGACATTATTTGAATGGAAAATCCCTAGAAACTTTTCATAACTACTGGATTTAATATTGAGAAAGTTGGTTCTCATGTCTTTTTATTTTATTTTTTTTCCAATATTTGTAATAGAACTTATCATACAATTCATTCACAATCACACCATCTACATTCTGCACAGACACACCTTTATAACTTTCTTCAGGATATGTCAGTTGGAGGATATGTTCTTGCCTTTAATTTTTAATGTTTGTGTTTCTGTCTTTGTTTGGAATCCCAAATTTTTCTTCAAGCATTTTTATTCATAGAAGATCAATCTTGGTGGAAATTTTGAGGGTGAATCAAAGTTTGCTTTCCCTAGTACTTTTTAATTTCCTTCACATTTTGGTGTGTTTAGAGAGCTTCAAGAAACACACCCAAAGGATGAGCGATGTTCCAGTATGATCCAAGTTCCACACATGGGGGAATGATGTTCCAGGGGTTTTGCTTAATTTCTGTAATCATAAGGCAAGTTTGCTACAAGATTTTAGAAGGGTGGGGGTGGTAGAACTTTGGATTCCCTGAGAGATATTAACTGCATGAGGTAGTTGGATGGTCTTCTGGAGTCCCTGTTTTAGCTGATAGATTTGGTTTAACCCCTTAAGCACTCATCATCAAGCTCTGGAATCTAGCTTGGGGGTGACTACTGCAAGAAAGGCTTGGCTACATTATGTTTAAGGTTGGGTGGAGAGTTGAAGTCCCAATCTCAGTTGCCTGGTTTGATTTATCAAAGATAAGTGTCTTCTTATGACTCTTTTGTTTTGAATGCTTTATGCTTGTTGAATGTATTGGTCAAAGAAATCAAATTCGTTGAAAACCCTTGATGTATCTTGAATCCGACAAATTAGACATGATTCGGTGGGACATGTGTCCTCCGATTGTGTACGAGGAATGTGCCTAGCATGTCCCAATTTTGGGACACGTGTCCCCTGGAATTGCGTGTTGTGCGGCCCATAAAGCCCGATTTTGGGTCATTTCTCCTTCACTGTTTTGTCTCTCTTGCTATGGGTGTGGCAATTTTTTATAACTCCGACTCTGACTCGGCTGAGGGTCGACTCTGACTCCGACTTTGACACGGCTGACTCAATTTCAATGACTCGATTGTTGTAAAAATTACATTAAATATTTATTTTTTACAAAAAACATAATTTTAAATATTTTCACTCATGTTTCCAAACACACAAACTATAGATACTAGATAGAAGACAACATATGATCAAAGTAGGCTCATTTATATATCTATTATATCAAAATGGCACCCAATGTACTGTCCAATACATACATGATGATGATATAGAGATCAAAACAAAAACACATAACCAAGGAGGCTAGACATGGTCTCTACAACAAAAGTAAATTGTGACCAGTGGTATTGGCTACTGCTAGAGGAGCTTAAGATCATCTGGATCAACCTCTGGATCAGTCACCTAAATTTTTTTTTGTTTTTGTTTTTGTTTTTGTTTTCTTGTTTTTGTTTTTGTTTTTGTTTTTTTGTTTTTTTTTTTAAACGCTGTTTTTTTGGTTCACGGGTTGTTGTCATCCAACTCGACTGAGCCGACTGGGTTATTATCGAGCCGATCGAGTTGTCAGACAACTCGGCTGACTCGGTAATAACCCGGCTGGCCGAATCGGTTCACTAGCCGAGTCGACCTAGTGAGGCCTTGACCCAAACCAACTCGGTCGAATCTCAAAACACTGGTGTGTGGGAGCGACTAGCAAAGGGTTTGGGAGCATGTGGAGGCGATTCAAGCAACATGTAGGTGCATTTTGCTTCTATTTTTTTTGCATTTTTATTACAATAGTTTGCATGTGCATTTTTTTACAAGTTTGTGCATTTTTTCTTTATTTGTTTACAACATTCATGACTCAATCAAGGGCAGCAGGGAAAGTTGCTAAGGAAGGGGAAGGATGTCCTCATTGGAGATGCCCCTCATGTTCCAATTTCATTAGGGTCTGCAAGTGTTCCCTCTATTGGAAGTGGGGTTGCAACAACAACTTCAGATGTTGAGTGAAGAATTAATTTAGAAAGACAACAAGCTCAAGAAAACAAATATCCCTTGTGGAAGTATGTCACAAGAGAGCAAGGGTTAGGCAACAAGTTGAAGGGAGGAGGCAATGTAGCTTGGAAATGCAACTATTGCAACAATCAATTCATGAGCATATATTACCGTGAGAAAGCTCATTTGTTGGCTTTAGCAGGTTGTGGAATTGGAGCATGTACACATGTGTCTTTAGCTTCAGAGGAAAGAAATGGAAAAAGAGGCCAATGTTGGTCTTGCAAAGGTGGCTACAACATCTACAAAAAACATGAATGATGATCCCCTTCCATTCTTGAGGAAAAGCAACAACAAATTTCCATTTGAGAGTTTTGGTGAGGGACAAGCAACAAAAGAAAGGCAATGGCACTTGGTCCAATGGACAAGATTTTTCAGAAAGAGAAACATGAAGAGTTTGATCTCACCATTCCATTCTTTTTTCTATCAGAACTTTCATATCCTTTAATGTTGCACGCTCACCTTTATTTATTGAGATGTGTCTAGATCTAACCCAAGGGGCTCCATCAGGGTATGTGCCTCCCAGGTTAGAGAAGCTTAGAACCACATTGTTGACTAAGACAAAGAAAGAGGTGGACAAAATGTTTGAGCCTATTAAATCAACATGGCCAACATTTGGGGGTTAGTATTGTTTTTGATGGATGGACAGATCTAGCACGCTACCCACTCATCAACTTCATGGTGTCTTTCTTGAATGGTCTAGTTTTCTTGTTATTAGTGGATGCACTTGGACAATACAAAGATGCACAATATATGGGTGAGTTATTCATTAAATTTATTTTAGATGTAGGTGTTTATTCTTGTGTGCAAACCATTACAGATAATGCACCTGTTTGTAAGGCTGCTGGCATGATTGTGGAAGTTGAATACCCACAATATTTTGGACACCTTGCACTGTCCATTCCTTGAATTTAGCACTTAAATGTATTGCTTCTGATGTGCTTTGGATTGGAAGTATTATTGAGGATGCACAACATATTTGCAACTTTGTACAAGATTATAAAAATGCCCTCAAGATCATAAAAATGCCCTCACAATCTACAAGGAGTACACCAATCTGTCATTGTTGAAGATTGCAGATACACAACTTGCCTCTTCATTCATCATGTTGAAGAGGTTGAGGGAGGTCAAGACCGCTCTTGGAGCCATGGTTATTTCCAGTGTTTTAAAAATCGACCAAGCCGACCGAGCCATACCCTTGGCCAGTTCGGCTAGGCAGGAAAATCGGTCAGTGGCCAGTTTGTTATCGAATCGGCTGAGCTCGAGTTAAACCGGTCGGTTTGGCCAACGACGCCCAAACACGCCCAACAATGCTTTTTTTTTGGGGGGGGATGGGCCCCAAACTTCATTCTAATTGGGTTTTAGGTTATTTTGAAGGCCACTTACCTCTCCCAAGCTTATAAAAGCTACCCAATCCCCTCACATTTCCTCAAAGCTATCTCATTGCATTTGTGTGAAAATTTGTGAGGAGTTTGTGAAGAGTTGTGGAGTTTGTTTTTGGAGTAGCAATGAGGAGTCTTGAGCAATCATTGGAGCAATAGTGAGGAACTTCTTGGGTAGCCATTGGAGCATCACTGAGGAGTTGGTTTGTTGGAGCAACATTGAGGAGGCAGTTTGGGCCTAGAGGCTTTTTTTTTCACTTCTAAAATCCGTTTTTGCTTTTTTTTTGGTGCAAATATGGAAATTGAAAAGAGTCTTTTTTGTAAAAGAAATGATTGATAATCAATTGCATTGCAAAATTTGTCATAGAAAAATTAAGGGGGGTGGAGGGGGCATTCATAGGCTGAAACAACACTTGGCTGGTGTTAGAGGCCAAATTACTCCATGTGAAGCACCATCAACACAAATTGGGGAGATTAGGAAGGAGTTGCTAGATAACTTTGAGAAGTTTGAGCAAGAAAAAGTTAGGCAAAAAGAAATAGAGGTTGAAATTGGGAGGAAGAGGAGTATACAACAAATGATGGCTTCCAACCCCAATTTTGATTACGAGGGCTCTTCATCTATCCCTTGCATTGATGCATTCAACCCATTTCACTATGTTCCCCCCTCTTTGGAGTCTATTCAAGAAAAGAGAGGGTAAAATGAAAAAGAAGGGTGATATCAAAAGTTATTTCACACCCTCCTCTCCCTCTGATAGTGCACATGGTCCTCAAGATAATAGAAGTCATATGCAACCCACTTTAGATGACCATTGGAAGAAAGAATTGAGAGACGCTGCATGTGATTACATAGTTAGATGGTGGTATGATGCTAATATCCCCTTGGATGGTTCTCGTTCACCATATTATGAACCTATGTTTGAAGCTATATTTGTTGTTGGAAAGGGATTCGAAGGCCCTACTATGCATGCATTAAGGGGATCTCTTTTGCAAAATGAAGTTTCCTCCATTGATGAATATTTGAAAGAGTTCAAAAGCTTATGGGAAAAAACAGGGTGTACCATCATGTCAAATGGATGCACTGATCAAAGGAACCGTACCATCATAAACTTTCTTATCTTTTGCCCACAGGGAACCATGTTTCTAAAATTAGTTGATGCAAAGATGCACACTTGTTGTTTTAGTGTTTGGATGAGGTTGTTGAAGAGGTGGGGGTGACTAATGTTGTTCAAATCATCATAGATAATGCCTCTAACTATGTTCTTGTTGGTAAAATGTACACAAAACCATTCGTTGGACCCCATGTGCTCCACATTGCATAGACCTCATGCTTGAGGATATTAGCAAAATAGATTGGGTCAAGAACACTATAGAGCATGCCAAAAGCATAACAAAATTTATACACAATCACTCATGAATTTTGAGCCTGATGAGGAAACACACAAGGGGCATGGATATTATTAGGCTCACCATCACTAGATATGCAACTCATTTTTTGACATTACAATCTATGTTTCCCAACATAGAAACTTGCAAAATGTGTTTTCCTGTGATGAATGGAATGAATGTCAATGGTGTCGCAAACAAGATGGCAAAGATGTGAAAAAGAAAGTTAATGAAGAAATATTTTGGAAAAGGGTAGTAGAGATTGTGAAGGTTGCTGAGCCATTGGTTAAGGTGTTGTGGTTGGTGGATGGGAAAAATTGGCTATGGGCTTCATTTATGAGGCTATGGATCAAGCAAAGGAGCAAATAAAGGCAATGTTCAAGGATAGAGTGGCTAAGTATGGGCCCATTTGGGAAATCATTGATCAAAGATGGAACATCAACTCCATCGCCTTATACATGCAACTGGGTTTTTTATGAACCCAAGGTATCTCACTATAAAGCTCTGCAGGTAGGAGCTTTCACTGGGGAGGTTAGAGATGGATTGATTGATTGCATTGACCGCATGGTCCCTAAGGAGAGTGATCAACTCGAGATACACCGACAGATCACTTGTTTCAACAAAGCCACATGTACCTTTGGCAAGAACCTAGCAAGGATTGCAAGGGAAGCATGTGAGCCAGGTAAACAAACAATTTCAATTTTCAAATTCTTATTTTGTTAAGTTGTTTATAGTTTGGAAGTTGGATATAATTTGTTGGTTAACTCGTTACACAATTATGTTTTTTGTAGCACAATGGTGGGAGGCATTTGGTAGCCATTGTCCTGAATTGCAGAAGTTTGCAATCTGTATTTTGAGTCAAACTTGCAGTGCTACTGGGTGTGAGCGCAATTGGTTTGTCTTTGAGAGGATTCACACGAAGAAAATAAACCATTTGGAACAAAAATGGTTAAATGATCTAGTCTATGTCTAATACAACCTCCAACTCAGATGCAACCAATTGCTGAACAAAAGATCTGATACAGATCCCATTGTGTTGGAAGATATTGATCCAACATCAGATTGGGTAGTGGAGAGTCATCCAACAGACTTTGATTCTAACGAGGATATTGGTATTGGTTTGGATTTACAAATAGAGGCATTAGTTGAACATAATGTCCAGTTGAATGCAGATCCACTTGTACTAGGCCCAGCCCCAAGTCCTCGAGTTGCAGACACTTCCTCTACTCAACCACAACGGAAGCACATATCTCGTCTATCTCAACGTGCAGCTGCTACGCCTGCTAGTGCTACTACTTCTACAGTTGCAGTGGGAGATGGTGATGAGGAGGAACCATGGGTTTCCTTGTCTGACTCTGATTCAGAGTCTGAGCCAGATAATGTTGGCTTCTCTAGCAATAGCCTGCAGTACTTACAATTTACTTTTGTTGTAGAGGCCATTTAGAGCCTCCTTGGTTATGTGTTTTTGTTTTGATCTTTATATCATGTATGTATTGGATAGTGCACTAGGTGCCATTTTGATATAATGGATATATTCATGAGCCTACTTTGATCATATGCTATCTTCTCTCTATATTCTAATGTTTTGTGTTTGGAAACGTGAATGAAAGTCTTTAAAATTATGTTTTTCATAAAAAATAAATATTTAATGCATTTTTTACAACGACCGAGTCATTGAAATCAAATTGTCCGAGTCAATACCGAGTCGGAGCCAACCCTTGGTCGGTTTCGAACTCGAGTCAGAGTTTTAAAACATTGATTATTTCATAGTTTTGGTCTTTTTGGAGGAAGACAGATGAAGCGGTCTCAAAAAGAGTGAAGGACACATTGTTAGATGATGCTTAGTGGGAGAGGGTAGATTTACTTATTAAGATCATGGACCTTATCATTGCTTTGCTACGATTTGCAGATACAGACCAACCGATCCTCAGAGAGGTTTATGAGGGATGATGGGATTCCATGATTACGTCTGTGAGGACCATTAATTTACAGAGTGAGTGCCTTGAGTATGAGACATCATTAAAGGCCTTCTTCACCACCATATAGGATATTCTTGTTAGCAGATGGGACAAGAACTACACACCTTTGCATTGTTTGGCGCACTCATTGAACCCAAAATACTACAATCATGAGTCGCTAAATGATGTACCTTCCTACAGGTTCCCTACTCACATGGATGGTGAAATTTCACAGGTGAGGAATATTGAGCTAATTGTGAAAATTGAATTAAATTGCTCTAAGCATAGAACATACCTAAACTTAACATGATATATTCACCTTCACATGGTATATAGATGAGCGAACCTTGCATATTTTGTTTCTATTGGCTTGGAATCATATGGTTTTAAATCTTAAAAATAAAATTTTTCATTAAAAATTAATTATTTAATGTATTTTTTTAAACGGTTTGTTTAGACTTGACCAATCTTGGTTCGACCAGTTTCGGTTTGAAACCCGGTTCATTAGGTGGACTGGTCCGGTCACCGGTTTCGATTTTTAAAACATTGGTTCCTAAAAATTAGGACGAGTTCATGAATCGGTCACTGGTTCCGGTTTTTAAAACATTGGTTCCTAAAAATTAAGACGAGTTCATGAAGCGGTTTTACTCATGCAAATAGTTGGAGGCCTAGTTATTTGTCTCCTAGTGCGAGTTGGCTTTGGAAAATGACAAGTGACTAGTCTCAAAAGTTATTTGTGGCCAGGGCGAGTTGCATGAGTCAGTGAGACTCAGTTAACTAGTTAATCGAGTTCCAAAAAGAAACTTGCCAAATTTAGATGGGTCGAAAAGCTTATAAGGAGGATGAAGGCACATATTTGATCATTGTTTTTGTGAGCACGAGTTGGTCTATCAATACAATAGTTAGCACGAGTTTATGTGCAGGAGCTAGGAAGAGTGTGAAGGAGAGACCTTTCAACAATTTTTGGCAGAGTAAATCCTTGCTGGTGTGCACTAGGAATTAGGAGAAATTCATAGCAAATAGGAGCCACTTGTGCGCTAGGAAATATGAGGCAATTTGCAGGCAAAGCACAAGGAAATCATGGTTAGCCAACGCAAGAATTTAGGAGCTAAGGAGAAGACCTTGCAAGGAAGTTTTGAGCTATGTACTAGCAAGGAGAACGAGTTTGCTCTCTAGATGAAGAATTTGCCTTGTAATAACTCTATATGTTCAGATTTTTGTCAATAAAATTTCTACAGCTAGTAGAGTGTTGTTTTTCCATGATCCTAATGTCTAGGATAGAATCTTAAATCACTGACGCTACCAAACCAAGAATCACAAGGAAGCTGCTTTGCATAACGGAACAATATACAACAGTAAATCTACTAGTGCACAAAATATACACAACATTTTACACAATTTTGTACGATAACCCAATCTTCGTTATATTAATCCAATTGATATAATACAATAGTCTAGGGCTCCTGTACCAAGGATAATGGCCCTCATACATCCAATGATGCAAAGATACAAAACTGGGGCTTGGTGTCAGCTAATCAACAGTCAATCTACCCTCAACAAGATACTTTGACCATCTGGTTGATGTAGCATGCGATCACAACTCCTCTTGGTCGTACCCTTTACTTGCGGGATGCTTGACTCTCGATCTGTATCACTACATTTATCAATGATCCAAGTCCATCTGACCACTCAACCTCGACTCACCAATCTGCTCTCACATTGACTATTCGTCCATCAACGCATTGACACATCGAGACTCTTGTCGAGTTGTTCACAACTCTGTTTGTGAACAACTCTCATCTGTCCACTGCTGCTCCTCAACTACTAAGGGACTTCAACCCACTATAGTCTTCCTGTGCTGCTCTTATGAAGACCAACATAGGGTAGGAGCGCTGCCAACTATCACCATCAAGTGTCGCTTCACCAATGATGAACATGGGCATGAACAATTCTCATCTGCCCATTGTTGCTTCTTAGCTACTCAGGGACTTCAACCCACTATAGTCTCCCTGTGTTGCTCTGATGAAGACTAAGATACAAAACTGGGGCTTGGTGTCAGCTAATCAACAATCAATCTACCCTCAACAAGATACTTTGACCATCTGGCTGATGTAGCATGCGATCACAACTCCTCTCGGTCGTACCGTGTACTTGCAGGATCCTTTGACTCTCGATCTGTATCACTACATTTATCAATGATCCAAGTCCATCTAACCACTTAACCTCGGCTCACCAATCTGCTCTCACATTGACTATTCGTCCATCAACGCATCGACACATCGAGACTCTCGTCGAGTTGTTCACAACTCCGTTTGTGAACAACTCTCATCTGCCCACTGTTGCTCCTCAACTACTAAGGGACTTCAACCCACTATAGTCTTCCTGTGCTGCTCTTATGAAGACTAACATAGGGTAGGAGCACTGCCAACTATCACCATCAAGTGTCGCTTCTCCAATGATGAACATGGGCATGAACAATTCTCATCTGCCCATTGTTGCTTCTTAGCTACTTAGGGACTTCAGCACACTATAGTCTCCCTGTGTTGCTCTGATGAAGACTAACATAGTGCAGGAGTGTTGCCACCTATCACCATCAAATGCCGCTTCTCCAATGATGAACACAGGCTCCAACAATCTGTTTCTCTAGCTAGCCAAACCTTGAGCTCCAATTTGCTTCCTCTAGTAGCCTCCTTAGTCCATCAAGGAGCTACTTAGGCTCCCAAAATTTCACCCAACTCACAATTGTCCAAAGTCCTTCCTGTCAACTGTTCTAGGGCTACTTTGGACACCTACTTGTTGCCCTTCACTAACCACAAGATGTCTAATACCAATTGTTCTAACTAGGGCCTTCTCATCCACTAGCATCCAACCATCAACAAGAAGATATCTACAACTCACTCTGTTGCCTCTTGCCTTGGGTTTTGTGCATGTACTAGTCTGGTTAGGGCACACCAACAAACCTACACCAGTGCCCCAATTTTCTCCATATAGGCCATTTACTTCAGCTATAGATTCCTATGTATCCAAGGTGATGTTGTAGGGCTTAGGCACCTCCACAAGGCTCCCTACAACACTTAGATCAGACTCCAAGCGTTTTGCCCACATCAACACTGTAAATCAACTCACCAACACACATGGAGAATATCCTTGTTTTCCCTCGTTGCTCCTAGAGATGATTGCGACCTAGAGATAGGAGCCTTCGTAGCCCTCTCAGCCCCTCCTAACAGTCCTCGAAACAAGCTGTTGTACCAGCCCTGTTTGTGGCCCTTGTGAACAAAGGTATATGACACAAAATCATGCACAGAAAAACCTAGAACTAACCTCAAATTTGAGTTCTGGTCTGCAGGGTAATCCACCTCAGATTTTCCCAGGAATCTCCCCTCAACCTCCTCGTTGGTTGCCTTAGAGCTGCGGCGCAATTCGCCAAGGAGATTACACTTAAGCACATAGATAAACCTTCTCCCAACTCGACTTCCTGCAACAAACTTCCTTGGCTTAGATCCACCTTAAATCGCAGAGGTATCTTGATGTGAAATGCTCCTTGAATGTGCTCAGATCCACCTTAAATCGCAGAGGTATCTTGATGTGAAATGCTCCTTGAATGTGCTCAAATGAGGATTAACTCACATCCTTTTATATAAGTCTCATGTGGCAATGTCTAGCCCTAAAGGGCACCTCTACAAGCGAAGGCTGACTTGCCCTTTATGCCACAAGCCCATATCTTCACTTCTACAACTGAGATTTGAGTGATTTTCGTTCCGTCTGGTTAATCTTAGAGTCCTCTATCAACTCAAATTATCACATGTAGAAATATCCTCATGGATTCACTCCCATATGCTCAGGTGCAAATCCCACAGGCATGGGTTCTAAGCCCACAAGTCAATTTTGTGTGCCATTCCTCCATAACCCTCAAGCCTAGTGCTTGGAGTACCTCCCGAGCGACAGATCTCAACTTTGAGGGTTTTACCAGTTGGTTTATCTAGAAAAATATTGTGTTTGCTACTGTGTGACTTTGCTTATTTCTGTTATGATTTCGATGCAAATTAAGTAGAAAAATTGTGTGTCTTGGGTTACAAGTTAGTTTCAGATTTGTTCATTCAAGTAGAGCAAAATTTTCGTGGATTTTCTACAAGTATTGTCACTAGTATTTTTTTGGGGTCCAAATTTCTCTTTAGTCGTTTGGCTAATTTACTTTCCCCCCTTAAAAAAATTTCCTCTCATATGATCGTGGCCTAACTTGGCCCTGCCGATCTAGTACAAACCTGACACTTAGATTTCGAGACTAGTTTACTCAGAGTTTTCTGCAAAAAATACCATGTTAGATTTTCTTGTGAGCCTAGAACCCAACACTTTATTAGTAGAAAAATTGATCTACTGATTTAAATGCACAACTAGGTTCTTAACACAACAAAATTTAGTGGAAGCAAATATATCGATCTCAATCACAATGGCACAAACAAATTTTGCCCAATCAAATCAATTCATCATTAACAATTGCTCAAAACCTACTTGGACTCCTGCCTTGGGATAATGGCCCAATTGAGAAAATGCAGAATACAAATAAACCTATACCTTATCCAACAGATTTGCCCTAAGTCAATGCTTGATCTTCTCTGTAGATCTAGATCCCCATCCTCTCTGCACTCCCTCGGACTTGGCACTCTGGATTATCACACTCCTCTTCTTGAGGCTAGTGTTGCTATATGGCATGACTTCTCCCTCCATAGCCTTGCATTTAATACTTTAGATTGAGCTAAATCCCTAACCCTAACCCTAATGGCAAAGTGATTAATGGCCAAGATTAGATCTTGCCTCACTTGAGATCAACAACCAACATTAAAACAAAATTACTAAAGTAAATTACTTTATAGCTCAAAAGCCAACATACTAATATGAGCTTTTTCTCAAGTTAGACCAAGGCTAAGTTACATCAGCAAGTTGGTCATACTTGAGCAAGTGTTCTAAAGCATACTAATATGAGCTTTTTCTCAAGTTAGACCAAGGCTAAGTTACATGAGCAAGTTGGTCATACTTGAGCAAGTGTTCTAAGGAGAATGTGGGCGGCTTTTGCACGCCTAGACACAAGCCCTTTGCAGAAGTACCTGCTCAAGCTACAATTTTCAACACGCAATGTACAAAGATGTGAGCATGGACCACGACTCCCAAAGTAACACATTAGTGACATAATTTCTCCTTATCGATTAGGATAACCTCCTCCAAATAACCCCTTGGTACATCCATATATTCAAATATGTCTATGTCTCACAAATATTGGCTTCTACATATACATATGTTCACCTGCTGCACATGTGGGCCTCCTATTAGGGTGACCCCTATTACATATACATTCAACCCCATATAATTCCCTCATAGGGTCATCACACCATCTAAACCCCATGTCTCACTAGTTCATAATCGGAATTCAAAATCCCTCTAGCAAAAGAGTCCTTGGTAAGCACCCTGCACAATGTTAATTCACCAACAAAAATCCAGGTACAATAACAAAGGACATTCACACCATAACGACAAACTTTTTTTCTTTGAGAGCATAGACAAGTTTCCATATGTTGCCATAAAATCTGGATAAAGTGGCTATGGTCCTTGATCTAGTATTGGAAGAGATTTTTTCACAATTTTTTCAATGAGCACTGAGGCAAATCTGCTCCACACTCTATGACATATCATCCAGTGGAGGTGGAGTTCTTCACTACAAACGCCATCCCAAAATTGGTGCTCATGCAAACTCTTATTCCAAAGATCAAGATGGAGTTCTCGCATTAAGGTTTGATTGGAGAGGACTTTAGCAGTAGAGGACAGAAAACAAATAACAGTCAAGTCTTTTTTTTGTTTTCTTCCCAGCCTTTGATTTTGTTAATCATGAAAAAATACTTCAAACTTTACACATGATCATTGAGACTTCTAATGATGTATGATGACCTCTGATGTATAATTCATTTCATGTGATGTATTTCCTTTATTTCAAGTATAAATGGTGAAATTACATTTTTTCACATGCTTGAGGACACTTTAACCAAAAAAAAGCATTGGTCTCTAGTGACCAGTTATCTAAATATCTGTTCTTAAGAGAAAGTACTTCGCGCCCTACAACTCTCCTAACAATTGAAATAAATATTTTTTTGAACTGCAATTGGTCTCATAAAGATTTTAAATAGAGTTAGGGCAATTTGCTAGGCCTTTTTTGACCACAGAGACATCATTGCATGAAGTAAATGACAAAAAGTTGTCCAGTAACGAAGAACAATCATCAAATAAAGATTTGCCTAGCAGATAGAACAGAGACCATCCATTTCATTGTCTCCATACTCAGTGATTTGCAGTAGGCTCTATTAGAGTATTCATTGCCTGCTTTGACAGTCCATTTGCGATCTCATTTTCTTCTTTTAAATTATGACTGCATGAACAACTTACCATCCAACTCAAAAGCTCCTTGACCCTCCAAATAAGATTTGGGAACCTTAGATTAAGGCTCATGCTTTGACCCCTAATCTACCCCCCAACTAGCTGGGAATCCCTAAAGATTGGAACCCCTTGAAGGCCCCTTTCCAGAACAATCTCTAGTAGCACAAGGAGAAACTTTACCTCCACCATGTTATTTGTACCATGCCCTAACCCACGAGAGTAGACGGAATGGAACATAGAGATATATAAAAATACAACTCACCCATCAATTTTCTTTGAAGCCCTCACAAAATTTCTTTCCTGTAACCATCAAAAGCATAGTTGATTTTAGAGAAGACCTTTAAGGGGGTTATCCCCCCTTAATAGCGCATCTCATTCCTTGTTCTCCATAGAGTCCAACTTACGATAAGTGGAACAGCTACAAATTCTTCGAAACTTTTCAACCATCACTAAGATTTAATTGAAACGGTGAGCGTGGGCAGCACTGTCTCAGACATTTGGTGTACTGTAAGATAGGTGAAGCAGAGCCAATCATCAACAAGGAGAAAGAAACATATGAATAATATCCTTCCACCAACTTAACAAATTCACATGAGAAGCCAACATGTAACATCATCAACCTTCTAAGACGCATTGACCCTATCAAATGCCTCAAGTAAATCTAATTTTATGATAAAGGAAGACCTCTTCTTTACCTTTATAGAGTGTAAACATTTCTAAGCAATGATTATAGCTTCATGAGTATGTTTACCATCTAGAAATCTAAATTTCTAACCTGAGATACCAGCTGACAACACATGCTTGAGTCTTATAGAAGTGATTGTAGAAATTATTTAATGCACATAATTACACAGAGCAATAGGCATAAGATCGTCATAGGACTAAGGTACATCTTTCTTTGATATCAGTGCTAAGAAAGTAGAATTGATCGCCTCCAGAACCTTGCCAGAGTGTCTGGGTTCCTTAATAGCCAGCAATAGATCCCTACCCACTAACTTTAGTAAACCTTCAAAGAATTATATTGACAATCCTTGAGGGCATGGGCTCTTATCTTTTTGGAAAGATTCAATAACAACTTGTAATTTTCCATTACGACCTCCTTTATAAGAGCCTTGTTATGATGCTGGGTGACAAAACCTGGAATGAAGGCTGTCTTTTAAACCATCTTTGCAATTTTGGCACAAGGGGGTTCCTTGAAGTGATTGATTCTTACCTCTGCCATATCCCTGAAAGTGTTCACTTTCTCCCTACTTTCATCTGTTATACTTTGGATTGTGTTTATATTTTCCCTCATTTTAGCATAATTTGGAAAATAATGGGTGATTTTACACTTTATACCATCCAAGTTGCTCTACTTTTTGGTTTCCATTTTGCTTCTTTGCAATGTAAGAGCTCTTTTTTTAAAAATTCCTTCTGTTGTAAATTTCTCGTCTCTGCTTCATTGAATATGCCAGAGTTAAAGATCTTTGCTATATGTTCTTCTAAATTCCAAATTCAATCTTGAAAATCCTTATTTTTTTTGCCTTTGCCCATTCTAGGGCAATCTTTTTGATTCTCTTAAAGATTATCGCTAAATCGATACATTTCAGAGTTCTCCAGCTGGCTATAATACTTTTCCATTCATTGTGATTAGTGAACCATCACCTCGAACCTAACATCCTTAAGCCAGTGTGAGTTCAATTTGTAAGGATCAGGGGGTTTTGGAACAGACTCTCCTATGCAAAAAGAAAGGAACATGATCTGATGTAGCCCCCATAACCTATCCAAGAAACGATGCTTTCCATACTAAAACAATTTGCTTTGCAACTAGAAACCTCTTTAATCTTTTGGAGGTAGCACATCCCTAGCCCTGTTGTTCCTCCATGTCGACTTAAAGACTAAAGGCTCTAGATCACAGAGCCCAACAACATTAATCTTTTGAAGCAGGAAATCTGCCAGAGGATCCATTCTTCCAGCTTCTTCTCCTATACCTCGCCTCGCTCAAGATAGAATTTACGTCTTCTCTCACTATCACATCATCCTTCTGTAAAGCCAAACTCTCAAAGAAAGAGCCCTGGAAAACTTCCTTTGCCATGAAGGAATCATAGACATTGATAAAATTAAAGACTTATCTAACTCTGAATGGAATAATTCCTTAGGTCTTATCCAGCCAATCACTATACCCCCAAATTTCCTTACAGAATTCAGAGCTTCAGAATTCCTTCAAGTTAGGATATACAATAAAAATCTTTTAACCTATTGTTCTCCATGATTGATTCTTGAATCAACTTCTCTGGATTATTAGCTGCAACTAACCTCTTTAAGAATTCCTTTTGAGGGCACTCTCAAATTCCCTTGTATTATTAAGAGAAAACAATCATTTTGTAACATTTGATTGGGTTTTGCCTGTTTTAAGGGCCCTTTGAATTGTCATTTGTTTACCTGATATCACCTCTTTGACAGTTTTTTTTTTCCAAGGAAAAAGCGTAATTTTGATTAATAAATAACAAAATTACATGTTGTACTGGTTAAAAGCAGCATCATCAAGTCAGTGACCAAATGATAAGAAGAGACGAGCAGAAAAAACAAGATAATGTACATGGTGGGGGAAGCTATGCTTTTTTCCCCTTCTTTTTCTCAACCTTGCGCCATTCCCCTTGGGATGGCGACGAAGAGACCAGAGCTAGATGGAGTTCCGCATCCATTTTGGCGTTGTCCTTGTCAGAGTCTGAGGTATCTGATGTATGGAGGCGCTTATTCCCACTGATGTCCCCCTCGTCAGGGAGCAAGTCGGCCTGTACCCTGTGGTTCTTGGCAACTGATCGGTCTTGTGGAGATCCCCCTTGTGTTTCAGCTTCCATTGGAATCTGACTTTCCTCTTGTGGGGATGGTTCCTTCGGGGCTTCATCCTCCTCTTCCGGTTCAGGTGGGGGTTATTGCCATCCTTTGGGTTTTTTCCCTAGGTTCTTTTTCTTTTGGTATCCTTTTTGGCTTCTGGGCACAAATTGTGTAAATGCCCTGTTTGTATACAATTCCTACATCTGAAGGCTGTGTTCTTGTAGTCCAAACTCTATGTCCAAATTCGCTTGTTGTGGATTAAACGGATGCTCTCCGGAAGGCCTTTGTTGAGGTCAACCTCGACACATATTCGTGCATAGGTGAAAATCCTTTCCTCTATTCTTTGGGAGTCCTTTTTTATGAACTTTCCAAGGTTGTTGTCAATACTAGCTAGAACTCTGTCCTCCCAAAAATGAAGAAGGAGGTTGTGCATTCAGACCCAAACTGGCATCCTGGAGATGACCATAGTGTTTGCGTCGAACTTTGGGAACCAAGGAGTGGTGAACAGGCCGGTTGAACCCTAGAACCATGGTCCTTCCTTCAGTATTTTGTCTCTAGCTTTTGGGGATGGAAATTTAACAACAAAGAAACCTTTGGAGCAGAGGTGGATGTTGCAATCTGAAGAGCAGTTTGTTAAAATCTAGTGGAAGAGTTCAACTGGTTTGGGCCAGAAGCAGTTAAATCGACAAATAATAGCTAGAGATTCAAAGAAGGCATATTTCTCATCAGATTCTGGCATATCAATGTTTAATTTTGGGTTGTTGTTTAGCTGCTCCACTATAAAAGGGTTGGGAGCATTTCCTGTCTGTTTGGATAGTTCAGGGGCTGCCTTTTTCCCCTGTAGGATGTTCTTGAAAGATAGATTCTCATGTGCTTGCTTCTGTTTTGAACTTGAGCCTGTCTGTGTGCCCCCTCCCAGCCCTGTTCTGCCCTTCGCTGTAGCCCCCCCGCGCAATCTCAGGTTAAGAATAACTGTGGAGTCAGCTTGTATGTGATACTCCTTCAGGGGATGGTGGTCCTGTAGAATTTTGCCTTCGAACATCAAGATCTGTGAGTGGCCAGGGTATCTGTATTTCCCCATGATGCTTTGCTTCAGATCAAGAACTTTGTCTGTGTTATAGACCCAGAGTAAACCAGAGGGCCCTGCAGGAGTTTTTAAAAAAATTTGAAAGCAGTTTGGGCTTACCTGATTCCCATAAGCCATCTGTGTCTTCTGGAGCAAGGAGGCTGCTTTCCCTTTGGAGGCTGGGGGTATCTGAGCTGCAGGGGGAGAGTTGTTTGGCGCCAAAGCTCGGTCTGAATAGAGTGTAATGGGCTTAACAACTCGTGAGTAAGCCGAAAACTCGGGGCTGTGCGTGGAGTGGCTAAAGATCAGGTCGCCTGCCGCCACTGTGTTCACAGGTGCAGTGATCTCTTGGAAGGTGTAGGAGTCGGCTTCCCAGCCACTGGTCCTCGAGGACAGGGGGAGTGACCTACCGGAGTCCATCTTCAGCGCCCGGAATCCGCCCTGGGCTCTCCAAAACTCTCCTTGCAGCCTGTCGAGGGTAGGTAAACCCCAAGCCCGACAGACAATGTAGTCGCTGAGCAAAACCCCTGCAGAGTACGCTTCTTGTGTTCGAAACCTGCCAAAAAATGTTGGCTGCCTTTGTCGCCTGGGAGCTGCAATCTGCTGGGTCGGCGTGCAGATGTACCAGGAAAAGCTGGGGGGGTGTTCTGTGAGATGGCCAAAGGGAGAGTCGGAAGAGTAGCCGCATATCCCCATCCCAGCCCTTGCCGCCGTGAGAGGGGGTTTTCAAGTCTTCCTTTCGAGCCCTCCAAGGAGTCGAGGAAGGTGGCTGAAACCATGAAACTCTTTGCGCTGAGAAACCCTAGCTCCATGTTTTCAGTGTTCACCTCTTTGTCAGCTTGTTTCATTGCATCAGAAAGATAGGATTTCCTATTAGGTTCCCCGTAGCTTCAACTATGATTCATGCCAATACCACTCACCACTCCCTGTTCTTTTATTGTTATCTTCTTCTTCTTGGTCAATCTTAGGTGATATTTCTTATTTAAAGCAAGAACAAATTCGTCATTAGAAGAGTACATAGAACTAAGGCAATTAGTGGATTCCATTTCTTTCTTTGTGAGAATTGACTTTTTCACCCACACTCCAACTTCAAATGAGAGGTAGATTCTCCTGGGATTTTTTAGCCTTAAAACCCTTCTTCTTTGCCAACACTTTAAGAGGGATATTTTGGCCTCCTATAAAATTATCTACATCATTTACATACTTCAACTCTTTTATAGTGTATAAGCCCACTAGAGGAGGGGCATCCTGAGATGCTCTCTTCTTCTACAAGGTTCTTTTATTTTGAACACATCCAAAAAATTAGAGATTTATTCTTGACAGAGGAGGATGTCCCTTCTTGTACTCCTCCTTTCCCTTCTCTCCTTCGACTCTATCTCTCTAACAACTAATTTTGGGGACTAGCTATTTCTTGTAAAATCTTATCAAAAACACGGGAAGAGGGTTCCTTGGAGATTAACTCACCTTTTGAGGATGGCTTTCTGTCCATCTTTCCTTTAACACCCTCAAACTGAATGTTTGCTTGATCCTTAGCTTCCATCTGCTCTTCCACATTATGGGGTGTGTTCTTCTGAGATGTCAATAGTACATACATATGACAAATGGAGCACCAGAAAGGGAACTTTACGTTATCATTCTCATGATCGCAAGATTTATTCCTCACTTGTATATCAATACCATCTAGCAACCCATCCCCCAGATTCATCTCCACACAAATCTTTTCCATAGAGGTCCTATTCAGAGAGAGTTTTTTTCAGTCTATATGCAGCATCCTTCCTAACTTATTGTCTATCAATGGTAAAGCCCTCTCCGACCACAGTTCCGGCGGAACAGAATGATGTTTGGCCCATAGAGACTGGATGTCAGCCTTTTCTTGTATGGGATCAAACAGTGGAGTGACTCCAATTCTCAAGGGACAAAATATAGCTATCCTAGCACCATTCCCCTTTTATAGTATTATGGCTGACTGAAAATAAAAGTAATCCAACTGCTAAATAGCAAAATGGAAAATAGGAGCATATACCAGCTGCTGTTTCTATACCCCCTCCCAAGCCTCATGCTCATAATTTTTTCAGAAAGTAATCTGCCATGGAAATTTTTTGGCCAGAGCTGTTGTCTGATGGAGCTGGACCTGATCTGTCACCACATCTTGCCCCATGATCAGCTTCATTTTGACATGCTTTGGCTGCCTCTTCTTTTGCATAACTAGTATTCCTTCAGAATGAAGGGAAACTCCTCCACATTCATCTTAACACCAGCTTTAAAGATAACATTTTCCAGAAATGTTGTTGCCCTCTTCACCTTCCCAGTATTTTCTTTTGGACCTGAATCCATCACCTCTGACAGGAGATGTGAAAACTCTACATGGTTCAAGTGCTGAAGATGAGACAAAACAGTGCTTACCTCCTGATCATGCACCACCAGTGCCACTGTGACCTGCAGGTCCTTTTGTCGAGGACTCTCATTTTTTGGTGCTGAGACAACCTATCTGTGTCTCTCATTGTTCTATTGACTCAGGTAAGAGAAACCAGAGTCATTCCTCCAGTGATTTAGTACCTCCAGGGTTTTTACATATGAGGTAGCTGTGATATCATATCTCCATTTGACAGGCCCCATTCTCTTCAATTGTTGCCAGAATGTTCGCCATGATTGCAAACCCCAACTTTAAACCCTTAATCAGCAGATAAAAAGCCTTGGATGCCTCCTCTAACATCCATTGACATACCCGCTAATGAACCACCAGAAAGGCTGATACTAGACTGCTCTGCCCTTGAATGCTTACATTGGAGTCTGGACCTGAGGAACATCTCCCTCCATTTTTAAATGGAAATGAAGCCCTGGCTCAACCTTCCTTCGTAGCAATTGTGGTGGATCCGTAACTTGTTAAGTGGATATTAGAATAAGTAAGATTTCAGTACCAATTGTTCTAGCTATGGGCTCTGTTAATTTCTAAATATCACTCTTTCAATAAACAATAGCATAAAAAACATCACAGGTATAAGTAATAGCAAATAATAGATCTTCAATTTCTATTTCAAAAAAAGATGGGGTCTATCTCCCCATCACAAGCATTTGTCTACCTTCCAGCCTACACAACAGGCATTCCTGTAATAGCTTTTGATAACATGCATGTAAAATATGCCCTCAACCTGCACCAGTAAAGACTGTTCTTTAAAAGAAGACTCATTAAAGACCCATGGCTTCCCTCAACACATGCTTCCTTGGCTTCAGAACTTTCTAATAGCATAATTTCATCACATATTACAGCCCTATATTTTATATCGAGTTCTGTGCTTTAATATTGGTTAGAATTTTGTCCTTCTAAGGTACTTTCAATTATCACATTCCGATTGAGACTTTATTGTAGCTTATCTTCAGTATAATACCCATATAGCTTGCTTTGTATAGAAACCGATGGGTGATCAACCAGTTCATAAAATAATCAACTAGATATCTTGTATAAGTATGGCACTAAAAAAACAATTCAGGCTGATGGGATAGCCTGACAACTTTGGCAGAGTTCCAGGTCTAATTTTTTTTCCTTGGTAGATTTTTTGGCAATTTAGCTGGGATTCAACATTCACAAGAACCTTAAATTTTCGCAGGGTTTAGGCATATGCCATTGTCAATTGGCTTAATTTGATGATTGGAAGTGTTCACTAATGGAATAGTCTGCCACCATGTCTGAGTTACAGTTCTAGAAGGTTTTCATCAAAGGAGGATCATTTTAAATTTACTAACTCTAATGGGAATCAACATTCACAAGTACCATTAATTTCACAGGGTTTAGAACTTTAGGCACACTTATGGGGCAAGTTGCTTAATTTAATTGATTTCAAGTGTTTCCTAACCTGTGGCTTGTAACATTAATACATTATCAGACATTTATAGGGGTCAAGACAAGTGACAACTTTTATGCATGTAGGTGTATGTTTTGAAGAGGATATGGATATGCTGATTTTGGTTTTGAGCCGGTGAGGCTCAGGGCATAAATCTAATTCCATTCTTATTAGGCATCTGTGTTCTTACTGTTGTCAGGAGGCCTTCATTGGTTGCTTCTGAAAATCAATCCTATCCTACTAGGAAAGGCAAAATGGTAAAATCTTATCTAGCTCATTGGCTCAACTGTGCATGCAATGAAGAGATAGGCAGGCTCTACCTCATACTGGTGGAGGCTTATTGGATCACAGTTTTCAATGAAGTCACTCATCCCTCAAAATTTATTTAAGTTTGCGTTTAGGCCTTGAAACCAATTTTTTTTAAGTAAATGTAATTTACAACCTGCCTTGCTGATTCATAAGCCATTTGGGGAAACAGATATATCTAGTTGAATAATGAAGTACGCAATAAAATATAGACCCACTCTTAACTGAAATACGACTTACAGTATTTCACATGAATATAGACTTGTTTATTACAGTATTAACATGTAATAAACAGTATTACACGTTAGTATATATGCTGTTTATTACATGACTATAAAATATAGACCTGCTCTTAAATGTACTGTATAGTGTAATGTTGTGTTTATTAGAATATGGATTGCCATGTTGATTTTATTATTCCTTTGCAGGCAACCTTTGAGTGTCTCTTAAAGACTTACGGATTTTTGACACCTGATCTGTGGAGGGAGACCCGGTTCTCAAAATCTCCTTTCCAGGAATACACTGATTTACTGGCTAAGCCTGCTAAGGCCCTCGTCCTTGAAGATGTTGAGAAGGAGGTTTTACTATAAATTCCTTGTATTTTGACGAGGCGAGACTTTGTTTTCAAGTAAGATGCGACATCTTAAATTGAGAGTGACAACTTAGGCCGGTACAGAATTACAGCACTCTTTATATATGTTTTTCTTCACTGTTGGTTTTAGTCAATTTTGTAGAGATGCGATGGATCTGGTACAATATATTCGATTTTCAGTTATCGTTGACACTTCTAAAACTTCACCCAGCTATTTTTTGGAGTTCTGATGCATATTTTTATACATTATCTTGGGGGCACAGGTCAATGTTGTTTAAGTACAATTTAATTCACACTTCATTGTTATGAAGTGCATTTATTTAAGTGCGTGCTTTGATAATTCATTCTTGGTGGCCACACTTTTTAGTTGTGTAGTACATTATGTTTCAATGATATGTTGTGATATATCGTATATCAATGTTATGTCAATAATTGTGCGTTTAGTTACTCCGTGCTTTTGGCTAATGGAAATTCTCATTACCCCCAAGTGGTGGAGCACAAGTTACCCGTTTTATGAATCAGTGTGTTTGGTGGTTTGAAAGTGGAAATTGAAGAATCCAAGTTTTCTTTTCCCTACGTGTCTTTCATAGCAAGGGCTTTCCGAGGAATGTTCTCGTGTTTGCTGCAGAAATATTATGGTATCATTCTCAAAAACAAGCGATTTTGTGTGCTCTACTCGGATAATTTATTTTGCTTACAGATTTTTTGATCGTTATGATTCAATTATTGTTTCTTAGTGGAGGTTTTGATCGTTTTTAGCGTTTCATGTTCCTTGTAATTGTAATGAAATGAAAGTAGAGTGCACTCGAAGCATTTCAGGTTGAAGTGGATTATGCTTACCGCATAGATCAAAATATGTGGTATGGGTCTACTATGCTAATATAACACAACGAAAATAAACGCGAAGGAACCAATGGATGCCATGCCTGATTTACTTGAAAGGAAACCGAATGATAAAGATTTGAGCGTAAAGTGATTTTATAGCATTTGGGTTTGAGATCGGGCTTGTGTCAAATACAGCACAAAGAAATGTAGAAGATAAGATCACTTTGCATAGAGTAGTCAGTTAAAATTGTCATCGTGTCTAGGGTTAAGATGGATCTAGCTTAGGAACCAATGGATGCCATGCCTGATTTACTTGAAAGGACATCGAATGATAAAGATTTGAGCGTAAAGTGATTTTATAGCATTTGGGTTTGAGATCGGGCTTGTGTCAAATACAGCACAAAGAAATGTAGAAGATAAGATCACTTTGCATAGAGTAGTCAGTTAAAATTGTCATCGTGTCTAGGGTTAAGATGGATCTAGCTTTGTATGGATCAAAGCGTTCATATAAATAGAAAGAGAAAAAACCTAAGGTTGGGATAGATATACGCGTTCATATAAATAGAAACAGAAAAAACCTAAGGTTGGGATAGATATACGTTTCCATTTGTCAAAATGAGTTCATGCTAATATAATATGAAAAACATAGAAAATCAGATTGAAATTTTTCTTTAAAAAACATAGAAAATCACATTGAATTTTTTTTTAAAAACTGTATGTCTGGGATGGATATATGTTTGTATCTATCAAAATGAGTTGATATCAATAAAATATGAAAAAACATAGAAAATCACATTGAAAGTGTTTTTAGAAGTTCCATGGTGGGATCGTTATATGTTTGTATCTATCAAAATGAGTTAATATGAAAAAACATAGAAAATCACATTGAAAGTGTTTTCAACCATTTTTAAGATGGAAATGGTTGAAATGGATATATGCTTGTATCCTATCAAAATGAGTTCATATTAAATATAACATGAAAAAATTGAAATTCACATTGAAAGTGTTTTTCAACTGCTTTTGGGATAAATATAACATGAAAAAATTGAAATTCACATTTGTTGACACCTAATCATCAGGATTGGGTGAATAATTGAAATTGATGTAAATAAATAATAGAGAATATGAATAGTCACTGGGAGATGAAATGAACAATCTCTCCCTATTGTATATAATAAAGACCAACCTAAATGAATATTAACGAATTGTTTTTGAGGAGTTACTGCTTGGTTTGACATGGTATCAAAGCCAACCATTTTTGGCTTTTAACTGCCATTGTAACTCCCTTTTGCCATTTTTCAGTAATCTAGGTCTGCGCTCTGTCTGATAATCTCAGTAACTCTTGAGCTTTTGCTGCTCTCTCCATGTTGGTATAACAACGCTCCATTGCTAGAGCTGCCCCATGTGCGATTTACCATTATTCATTGCCAGACTTGCTCCATATGCGATTTACCATTATTCATTGCTAGCCCTGCTTCAAACCGTTCGATATAGTCCGCCCTCCAAACCGTTTTGTTGGGTGAATATTGCTGGTCCAGGTGTGTTCTGGTCTGAATGTGTCTACTGAGAGTGGTGTTGTGGAAGATGACCGAACTATGACTATAGCACTAATCGTGAGTATGACGGTTCGTTGAGTGGTGTGTATGCTTTATGTTAACCGGTATGGTGTTGCGTTCTACATTAAGGCGTTAATACATTGATTGGCATATGTATGCCATCAATTTTGTGCATTGAATGTTTTGAAACACCACTCTTTGAAGGTCGTATGCTATAAATCCCTTCTGAAAAACACATGATATGTATGTGTTGTTCGGTGCGTTGTTTGAGGCATTTGTTCAGTGTGTTGTTATATATACGATGTCATGAAACTGTGTACCAAGGTTGTATGCTATAAATCCCTTGGATTTCACTGATTGCTTCTGAGTAGCTCTACATAAATAGGAAAAACTGCACTGAATGTTTTTTATTACGACAATTTGCACGAACAACTATGTGTAACGTTCCTAGAAATTAGCCCCGTTTTGTAAAATATCGCTGTTCAGCTTACTGTGCGGTCACCTGCCATCAATATATCGAATTTTGTCCAAAAATATTGTCACTGTCTCCACGTGATGCCACCATATCTTTCGGCAGACTCTGTATAGAATTCGTTTGTATTTTTCTATGCGTGTAATCGCATAACGTTACTGGCACTCCACTGTTCATTGAAATATTGAAATTTCTGGACAGTGTTCTGAAATTTCTAGACAGCTTTGAAGCACATTTTTCAATAGAAGTTTTTTTTTTACAGTATGCATTCGATCATATCTATTGTGGGAATAGTTTTTACTGACAAGGAGAACTATTCTGAGTGGTCCCAGATGATAAAACACACTTTCATTTTCAATGAGTTGTGGAAATGAGTGTGTATTGGAGACGAAGACAAAGAGTCAGAACAACCTACCTCAGAGAAATAGCTCGCCATTGGGAAAATAAGAATAGCAAAGCCTATGCATTAATTGCAACATTTGTAAGTGAAGAGGTGAGTTGCCATATTACTCCATTTTCAACTGCTTTTGAAGCCTTACAAACGCTGAAAGAACTCTATGACTCACATTCTGCACTTTTAAGTTGTTCAACTCATGATGAAACTCTTCACTCTTGAATTGCAAAATAATGATCCTCTTGCCCTTGCATCTGAAGTAAAATCTATAATGCATGGTATCAAAGCCATTAAGGTTGAATTGGATATTCCTCTTATCGCTTTTCTCAAGGCACTTTATCTATCTTCAATTATCTTGAGTCATTGCAAACAAATGGAAATCTCAAAGATATTACCTTTGACACTCTTGTGAAAAAATTCGTTGAAAGAGAGAAAGCTTTTGGAAAGAAGACAATGCCTGAATCCTCTGAAGAAGCTGTGTGCCTTGTTCATAAAGAAAAGAATCCTGCTCAAGATTCTTCCAGAGGAAGAGGTGGTCGAAGAGGAAGAGGAAGATATTTCAGAGACAGGGGGGGTAGACACTCTCAAGGGGAAAAGTCAGATTTGCACTGCATACGTTGCAAAAGAAATGGATCACATGATGCCTCTACATGCAAGTTGACCATGGGACAAAATTGAGCAACAAAGAAACCAACAGAAAGGTAAAACTAACGACACAGACAAAGGTAAAGCACCTGAATCCGTTCATTATGTTGTGGCTCAATGTAATATCGGAGTAAATGAAGATTTATTTAATGCTTCACTCGCTTCTTGGAAAAATGATTGGGTGCTTGATTCAGGGCCAACTTGCCACATGACTCATAAGAAAGATTTTTTTGAAGAATTTACTGACAATGTTGATGAATTTACTGACAATGTTGATGGAGTAGTATACTTTGCAGACCAATAAAAAAATCAAGCCACCTGGGCTTCGCACAATCAGGCTCAAATTGCCTGGTCTTTCAGAGTTTCTTCTGCATCATGTTTTATATCTCCCACCGCTGAAGAGAAACTTGCGGTCCTTGGTCCACATCCGCCAGCAAGGTCACTCTATTCATATGTTTGATGGCAAGCTTGAGGTGAGAAAAGCATTTGACCACTCACTTGTCATGAGGGGAATAGAAGAAGAAAAACTTCTCAAGCTACAAGGTACCTCTGGTCGTGCACCACATTTCTCATACAATTCTCATTATGAAGAAGGTACACTTCCATAAGTTTATTATGGCACGCTAGATTTGGACATTTGAACTATGACAACTTCCGCTTGTTGAAGAAAAATGGTGTCGCTGGTTTGCCTACAATTCTTAGAAAACTTAAGCAATGTGATTTTTGCATTCTAGGAAGCATAGCAAACAGTGTTTTCATGATTCAAATTCAAGAGCACATAGAACACTTGAACTCATTCATTCATATTTATGTGGTCCAATGCTTGTTCCTTCTGCAAATGGAAATAAATATATGATGACATTTATTGATGACTACACCAGAGTGTGTTGGGTTTATTTATTGAAGAACAAATCTGATGCTTTTCAAACATTCAAAAACTTTCATACATGGATTGAAAATGATGCACAGTCTCATATTTGCTCTATTTGCACTAATAATGGGAAAAATACACTTCAAATGAATTTGAAAACTATCTTCGACAACATGGGATCAAACATCAAACAACTGTGCCTTATAATCTCCAACAGAATGGTGTAGCTGAAAGAATGAATAGGACTATCTTAAATATGGTACGCTTTATGCTGTTCTTCAAAAATGTAAAAATGATGTTTTGGGCTGATGCAGTTTTATGTGCTGTATATATAAAGAATAGATGTCCATCTAATGCTATAAAAAACAAGACTACCTACGAAATGTGGATGGGCACATTCCTTCGGTAAAGCATCTCAGGGTCTTTGGTTCCACCTGGTATGCCTTAATACCAAAGGTACATAAAAACAAACTTGGTGCAAGAAGTCGTAACTTTATCTTCCTGGGGTATTCAAACACCTCCAAAGCATACCGTCTCTATGATGAAGTTAATAAAAAGTTTGTTGTATCTAGAGATGTAATTTTTCTTGAATCATCCAAAATTAACAATGTTGTTGAGGGGCAACTTGATCGCTTAGATAGATTCACAAATGCAAAATCATTTCAAGAATTTGATAATTAGATTCCACATCTTGAAGGGGGGATTCTTGTACTAGATCAACATGTGGAATCTTCTTCTGAAGAACTCTCTACCTCGCATGAAACTCCGACAACGGATGAACGGATGATGCTTTAAGTGATGTGATTGATAGAATTGGGAGACAAAATTTTGATTCAGTCCCAACTCAATCAACGGAGCAGCCTGGACCATTTGAGAAAGGTCCTCCAAAGTGGCTGATAAAGACACTTGAAAGTGTTCATCCTGATGAGGTTGGAAAGACAGGAACTAGAAATTTAAACTGGCAAAATGGAGGTGATGTAGATGACTCTGATTCCCCTGTTGATATGAATGTTTTTTATGATTGTGAATTGAATTTGTCTACAGATTTCGAACCGACTTCCTTCAAAGAAGCTGCTTTTCATGATGAATGGAAAGAAGCGAAGGAAAATGAGTATGATGCCCTGATAAATAATGACACTTGGAAGCTGGTTGATCCTCTATTAGGAACCAAACCAATTCGCTGCAAGTGGGTCTACAAGAACAAGTATAAAGCAGAGGGCTCACTTGACAAGCACAAAGCCAAGTTTGTGGCAAAAGGTTTTGCACAAAAGGAAGGGGTTGATTATGAGGAGACTTTTGCCCCCCACAACAAAATGGGCTACTATCTGGACACTCTTTGCTCTAGCAGCTCAGAATGGTTGGAAAGTCCATCAAATGGATGTAAAAACTATTTTTTTGAATGGAGATCTAAAAGAAAATGTTTTTATGCGCCAGCGTGAAGGATTCGCTGTGAAAGGACATGAACATAAAGTATGCAAACTTGTGAAATCCTTGTATGGCCTCAAACAAGCACCGCGAGCCTGGTACGAAAAACTAACTGAGCATCTTCTGAAACTCAATTTCAAACATTATGATCTTGATGATGCAACTTTATTTGTTAAGAAAGTTGGCAAAATAGTGGTATATCTTGTGGTATATGTAGATGATCTTTTGATGACAGGGAACAATGGAAGCTACATTGCATCCATAAAGAAGGAATTGATGAAAGGTTTTGAAATCACTGATTTGTGCTATGTTCATTACTATCTTGGTACTGAAGTAACTCAACATCCAAAGTCAGTATTCCTTTCTCAAAAGAAGTACATTGGAGATCTGTTGAATAGGTTTGGCATGACAAAATGCAATCCCCTTACTACTCCAATGGAACAAAACTTAAAGCTCACATCCATTGAAGGAAAAGAATTTGAGGATGCAACAAAGTATAGACAGCTTGTGAGAAGTCTCAACTACTTAACTACTACCAGACCAGACATTTCGTTTGTTGTTGGAATCCTCTATAGGTTTATGCAAAAGCCTTGTGAGGGACATTGGTTTGCTGCAAAAAGAGTTCAAAGGTATTTGAAGGGAATTCAAGACTTTGGAATCAAGTATACACAAGTGGACGACTTCAACTTGATTGGATACTCTGATTTAGACTTTGATGGAGACAAAAACACTGGGGTATCTACTTCAGGTTATGCCATGAGGCTTGGATCAGGCGCTGTCTCCTGGAGATCACGCAAACAATCAATATCAGTAGATTCCACAACAGAGGCAGAATATGTGGTAGCAGCTGAGGCAACAAAAGAAATTTTGTAGCTTAGGAAAATTCTTGAAGATTTGCAGGTAAAACAAGTACAATTGACTTCACTCATGATTGACAATACCTCGACAATAAAGTTGGCCAAGAACCCAAAGTTCCATGATCGAACGAAGCACATCAATACTAAATATCCTCTGATTCGACATCATGTTGAGGCCAAAACAATCCATCTCCGTGATTGTTCCACTAATGAGCAAATCACAGAGATCTTCATCAAAGCGCTTGGAAGAGAAAAGCTTGAAAGATTCAGAACGATGCTTGGACTCACCATCCCTTCAGATTAAGGGGGGGAATGTTGCACCTAATCATCAGGGTTGGGTAAATAATTGAAATTGATGTAAATAAATAATAGAGAATATGAATAGTCATCGGGAGATGAAATGAACAGTGTCTCCCTATTGTATATAATAAAGACCAACCTAAATGAATATTAACGAATTGTTTTTGAGGAGTTACTGCCTGGTCTGACAACATTGAAAGTGTTTTTCAACTTCTTTTGGGATCGAGATGGATTTATGCTTTTACAGATAAAAGTTTGGGTAACTTTTATCCTCTTTTGGGATGGAGATGGATTTATGCTTTTACAGATAAAAGTTTGGGTATGTTAATGAAATATAGCATAAATAAATATTTTTTTGCTGGCTTGATTTGTGAGGGGATTTGAACCTTGAATCTTTATGGTTTGGATAATACTAAATAACATACCGATTCACTGTCCCATGGGCCATAACACAAATAGATGTGAGGAAGCAATTGATGTGATTTTTAAGAGTTGAAAGATGGTAAATAAGAAAAATTAAATATAATGAAGGTTTGATTTATTAATGAAATTTTCTTATTTTTATTTTAAGATAAAGATTAAATTAAGTATAGGTTGGTTTTTAGAGGAGTTGGTCATATGGACTGACAGGTTCAAATCTTATGGAGAGGCATTTAAGGTGGGGATTCACTTGTAACAGTCGGAATAAACTTGTGTTCTAATGAGTGTCCAGGTTTCACCGAGTTTTATAAAACTTTAATTTTGGTGACAACATCCTTAAATAATAAAATAATTTTAAATATTATAAAATCTTGTATTTTTACATTGGATAATAGAAATAAGACTTTATTTATGTTTTATGATTTTTGAATTTATCAACAATTATATGAGTATGTTACAAAAAATTTAAAGATAGAAATTTATTGTAAAGTTTAGAAACTTTGGCGAATATTACTATGTCCTAATATGAAAACTATAAAATTTTTGACCATATTTTTGTAAAACTTGAAGTTTTTAATAATTTATATTATCTTTATAAAATTTTGGCGATTTTTACGATAAAATAATTTTATACTATAAAATTTTGGCGAATATTTTTTTTAGAAAAAATGGAAATTTGGTGGATCTTTTTTTGAAAACATGGAAAATCAATCCACTTGCAAATATTAGACCCAAAAGTCTTCTTTGGAGGTCGTACATTATATATTTTAGTAGTCAAATTGTTGTGTAGAAGGGATCTCTTGTTTTATAAACAAGTACATTTCATATACCAACTTAGTGATGGCTTAACCTAGACGTTAAAATTAGATGACAATTATTATTATTATTATATTTTTTAAACGAAATGGGTAGTAATTTTATATTAATAAAAATATGGTTTTAGAGCTAGTACCTTTGCATCCAATTTTTTACATCTAGAGTCATCAACAAAAGGAATTTTTTTGAATAAGTAAACTAAATGTTTACTGCCACCATTACATGCAATAATCAAACAAAAAAGATGTCCATATATTCTACAAAAAGAGGCTAGCAAAAAACAAAACTTACATGCTATCATCACTGGGGTTTACATTACAAAAAATTGATTGATATACATGTTATACAAATTGAATTCAGGACGAGGATGAACTGTCAACTCGGGCCATGTTTGAAGTCCTCCATGCCATGAGCTCTATGCCCTCTTCTACGACCATCCAATGTTATAAGGATCAAACTAGATTGATCAATTCAGATTGGTCCCACTGTTTTGAGGCAAAAACCAGATTGCATTGGTGACTTGAACCATTTTTGTCTGGTTTTGTATGGTAAAGACACGTAGAACACAAGAAGTGGGGTTTGTTTTGTTTTTTTCTTTTAATGTTTGTTGTAGTTGAACACTAGTCGATAATAGGTGCTTAATATTCAAGCATATGGCCCTACTATTGCTATGCATTTTATGGTAATGTTAAATTCTTAAAGTAAAAGTGCATTTTTTATATATTTCATTTTCATCTTTTTACTTAAATTTTTAACATTACCATGAAATGACTCCGGATGTTTGAGAGTGGTTTTGACTTCATTTGATTTCATATGGAAAAACTAGAATTTTAAATCTTACTTGAAATCCAACAGTTTTAATAGTTTTCTAGGATTTAAGGATTGGGGGGATTGCAACACTACATTGGATTTTTTCATGTACGAGGGTATGGAAGTAGTATTTAATCAAGAGCACCAAACCCTCTATGTACCTTGATGTTAGTGGCATTGGTTGTTGAACTCCTTTATAATGATCCGACTAAAAAATACCCATCACTCAAACAAAATCTTGACTTGACATGCTATGATTTTTCTATTTTATTTTAATGCTTAGAGAATGATATTGATGATGAAATTCCCAATACAGGTAATGATTTTGATGATATATAGGTATTTGTTGTAGCATAGTTTTGTTTGTATGCTAGAGTTCATGCGAAACTTGTTTGCTGAAGTATTTTTGGTTTAGAGATGGATTGCACTCCGTGCTATTTTGGATACGTGCACCCTTACATGCTATATAAATGAGAACTTTTGCTTATTTGTGTATAAATGGTTTGGATTCATATGGATGTGCATGTATATATATGTTTTTCTTTAGAATTTGAACATTTTGTGTGTTTTTGGTTGACTGGTTTTTTTACAGGTTTACGTACGATTATGACAGTTCCTAGTTTGGGGTGTCTATCAGTGCAATGACCAGTGCGGTTATGATAAGTATGCGCCTAACACGAGCACCAACAACGCCACCCTCAGCGATGTTTCACACATTGGAAGCCTCCAAGACCGCCACCCGCTTAGTGCACCGCTGGACCTTAGCATTTACCCTGACCAACGAGGATTCCATGGAGGTGTTATGCTTTAGAATTTTGTCTTCCACAATGGACTAGAAATAGCACTATTGGCGCTCTATTAAGTCCTCCAGTTTATTGATGGTGGAGACCAAGGCTTGCGTGGAGTCTATAAGCTTGTCTATCAACCCTGAGGCCTTGACGGTCTCATGGAGTCCATCATTATTCAGCCTAGCCATGAAACTCTTTGTGAAGAGAACAATAAAATACTTGGTAGCCCAAAAAGGGCCGAGGACAAAGAGAACTGGGACACTACTGTAGTAACACTCGTTTTCCTAATCTGTGCAACATATGCTTGAAAATGCAGATAGGAGTGCCAACGAAATCCATAGAGCCATATATAATTATACTTGCAATTGAAACACAAGCATTGCAGAGGCCAAAGATCTCCCATCACAATGAAAATCACAACAGGGTAGAGGTGAAGTGACCCTATGCTCATGCCAGACATTAGAGATGAAACCACCTTGCTTTGATATGAAGGATTCACCACGACAAGAGGAGGGAGCATTACTTTTGTTTCAGAAAGATTTAATACAAAATGATAGTTGAGAGTGAGCGACATGAGCCACATATTCACCTTACTCTGCCACTTGGACTTAGGTCGATTAAAGGCTTGGAAGTGACCCTGCCTTCGAGAGCCTTCCACCAGCTCATTGATATTTGAAGTTTGGGAAGATGCATCCTTAGATCGCCTCCCCGCATTCCTCAAGATATAACGATTACTCTTCATTTATGGAACTAGGTATAAATATGATTTTGCATTGATTTCAAGGATCCCTTGGGACAATGAGGGTCCTCTTTTTGCCATTTCATTCAAATTTCTAAGAATATGGAAAAATTTGACTTTGCCAAATTTTGTCAATGTGGCCTGTATCCTGAGAATCAAGGGAGAGGAGGAGTTAATAGATCTCTTTGCTTTAGTAAATTGCCTTATAACAAATAGAGAATGCCCAAAAACAGTGATCTTCCTCGATCTGAGGCTAGCTCGAACCTTTTCCAAATGGCAAGAAACTTAGCGTGCTGGGATTCACTGTTTATCCCAACCTTTATTGTTCAGTGGGCGGGGATCACAAAATATATATAATGCTTTTAGTATACGGGCCCCCTTCACTTCACTCGCTGAACGTTACGTGGTTATGTTCATGGCCTTTCAAAGCCCCAAGCATATTGCAAAATCATTTGTTCATCAAAGCTTATAATGACCCCTCCCCTTCCAGCCTTCCTGATAATTATTATTATAATAATAATTTAAATTATTATTATATGGAAAAATATATATTCCACAATTTATTTAATTCACTAATTTATTTAATTAATCTATAACAACAATAATATATTATTAATAAATAGATTCCCTTTTCTCATTTTCTCCAAGTGTTTTAGAATTTGTAATTATTGATATTTTTATTTATTTATATTTTGGATAGAGTGATTTAGAGTTTGTATTCATTTTTTAAAAAGTATTATATATAAAGATATTTAGTTTCAACCTTTAATAATTTTTAGTAAATATTATTATTTCTATTAACTTGATTTAGGATAATAATTAAGGTAATCATATAATTACATAATTCATAAAAATTAATAGGCATCAAAACATATATTCTATGGTACATTTCACATTTTTTAAATTAAAAAAATCAATGAAGTTAATGAAATAATAATTTTATTTTAAATTTATTATTAGTATTATTTATAAAGAGAATTATTATATTAGTTCAAAAACATTCAACAATATTTTTAACCATGGAGCTTCACTCATTTACAAAGGAAAATTTTCTATTGTAATTAACTCCATTATTATGGCTTATCAATACCACATCTTTATAGTTATATGTGTTGATATGACAATTTTTTTAATTAATTAATTTGAGATAAATTAATTAAACATGCATAACTAATTTGGAGATAAATCTTAACCTTGATTTGTGAATACTACTATGAGTATTCCATCACATACCATGGAGGTTAAATCTCTTACATTCACCAAATAATTATTGATAATTAAATTAAAATTGTGGAATGCCTATTATAAAAATAGACTAACAATATTTTAATAATAACACAACTCTCTCTAACTAATAGAGAAAATGATTTTTTTGGCGTCTTTTATCTATTATTTAGACTAAGTGTGTGTATATTTTTTTTTTAATTAATTAAAAACAATTTAAAATTTAAAACAAATGAAATTTTATAATATATATATATATATATATATATATATATATATATATATATATATATATATTTTTTTTTTTCTAAGTAAGATTAATCTATTGATATAATACAAAAAGTAGTTATAGAGTTTCCTGGCCGTAAAGGGACCCGACCTTAATCAGCATGCAACCATGAACATTGTTTGACACTGCCCCAACAAAGGGGAAACCAGTCTGAAAGAGAAAAAGAAGTCCAAAAAGACAACATATTTAACCACAGTTTTCTGAAGAGACTGCCCTATCAAAAAACGACATAACCAAACCACCCAGAAATCAACAGTTTGTCCGGACTGGACCTCCACCCCCCAGAAAAATCTGAGGCCACACAAGACAAGACATAACTAAACCAAGAACTAAAAGAAGTGCCACCTGGCAGATGTGACACGCGCGACAAATTCCTTCGTGGCAGGTTCCTCCACAATAGGACAAGCCCAATCAGCCGGGTTGTCCGCCTCGCCACGTACCACCGCCTGATGTTCTCCCTCCCTGCTGCCGGCTTCCACCTGCGGACCCACTGTGTCCTCCATGCGTCTTTCCACAGCCTGTGTGTCACTTTGAAGGCCCAAGTCATCATGCGAGCTGCCAGCAATGGCCTTCCCATGCTGTCTGTTCCGACCACCATTACCACCTTGTTCTTCGTCGTTGCCTTTGTTCTGGCTAGGACCAGCTCTGTGCGTCTCCTCCATGGAAAATGTCATGGGAATGTGCTGCTCAGTGTCTTCTGTGATGGAGATGGAGACTGTGGCAACAATGACCGGGCAGTTCAGAGCGCTGCGGAACCGGAATTGCGTTGTGTGAGGGACCTGGTGCAGAGGAAGAGGAAAGGGTGCAGTGCGAACAACCACCTCTTTGCGACTAGAGCTGTGGAGACCTGCTCTGCCTCGACCACTTCTGGTATTCGGATACTGGGGATTTTCAGCAGAGGAAGCCGGGGAAACCGAATTGCGTCGATGCAGAGTCGGGGAGCGAGAGCTGCCTCCTTGCGTGCCACCGCATCTGCTACGCATGCGGTGGTGAACCATGGTGGAAGTAGGAGCAGAGAAAGAGTCAGGGGAAGCAGAAGGAGAATAGACAGAGGAATTTTGCGCAGAGGTTACAAAATGCTGGAGGAAAAAAGGCGAGTTGCAGAGGTTTGAATGGGAATGGTGGTAACCATTGCCCAAGTCAAGGCAACACACAATCCAGCAGCGACGCCCCGTGCTGGTTCTCTCAGTTGGCTCTTCCGCCTGCGGAGGGCAAGCACAGTGAAACAGGTGCAGAATGACTGGAATGTTTCGTAGCGCCATGGTTAAACAAGGAATGGCTCTGCCTCGACTATAACTGGCATTTAATGCCGCCTGTGAGGTGCCTTGAGTATGATTTAATTTGATCTTGGGATGGTTGCAGAGGGCCATGTGGCCACCCCATCCGCTGTCGTCCCGTCTCATCACCGTAAACGCTTTAATGAACACCTGCATCCGGGAAATTTTATAGTTAATATTGATAGTATTTAATAAAGTCAATTGGGGTCATCTCATACGTCTCAAACCTTGTTTCTATTATTTGTGAGTGACATGATGAGAAATATCGAATTGATGGCTACTTGCCTATGAATATTGTTGTATTGACCCTCGCTCTTTACCTTGAGCTGAGAGAGAAGATAATTTCTCGGAAAAAAATAAAAAAAAACCAAAATTGAGTTTATTTTTCATGTTTGATGAATTTTAGAATTCGTCATTATTTAGCAAGGCTTTGAGTATAATAATGGTGGACAAGTTTAGAGGTATCTGAAGAGAGAACACCAATGAAATGAAAGTCTGTTTCTTTGGTAGTGATAACTTAGCTCCCCTAAAAAGAGTGCTTCTGATAAGCAGTTTTATTCAATATCTATAACAACTTCCTCAATTTTTAGGGTTTCCGATGAGGGCTTTGGTCATGAGTGGATTTGGTTACCAATTTGGGAAAAGACAATGCTTTTTGGTGTTAAAAAAGTTAATTAAGGTAGAAAAATGGAGAAAAAACTAACAATAGTTATTCTCTATGAAATTTAATACATTGTAGTATTTTTATAATTTTTTTTTTTAAATTCCTTTTTATTTCTTTTATCAAGTTTTAAATATATTAATGCTTTTTTTTTTTTATTCGCTAGAGCAAGAGTCGGTCCTTCTATTATCTTGTCACTTTGAAGTATAATACATAAATTACATTGCTCCCAAAGAGGAAGTGGGCTATAGACTTAGCCATCACTTCGAGCTTATGGGAAGAGTCAACTGCTCGGGAAATGGGCCTATTGCCCAGAGAGACCAAAACAAACCACCACTTCCGCCCGTAGCGGTCATATTTAAACGGAACTAAAACACAAACCCTTTAAATAAAACTTTGGGTGGACCCGAAAAGGTGAATAGAGACCACATAATTAAGGCTTCAGGTCCGCTATGGAGCTCCCGGACCCACAAACTTGCACAACGAGGCAGAGCCCTTGATCTGCAACCGCTAGATCCAATGGCCAAGGGAGATATCGGGCGGAGAAGAAGCCTGAGGAATACCCGCCCGATGAGGGCGATATTCTCTCTCCTCCGGAAGCCACGTGTTGTTTCCTGAATGGCATCGTAGACAAATCTGAAAAACCATATCAGGTTTAGAGGATGCCCGATAACCCGGAAACTGCTTGACTTTTGATAACCCTAAACAACTTTGGGCAGACCCAATGTGGGGAATAGTGACCTTAAAATAAGAATTTCGGGTCCGCTTTTGGAGCACCCGGACCCACTGACCTGCTCGACGAGTCAGAGCCCTTGATTTACAGTTGCTGGATCTGACGGTCGAGGGTGATATCAGGCGGAGAAGGAGCCAGAGGAATACCCGCCCGATGAAGGCAGTTTTCTCTCTCCTCCGAGAGCCACGTGTTATTCGTTGAGTGGCATCAGAGACTTTGCTGAGAAACCTCTTCGGGTTTTGAGGACACCCAATAATCCGGAAACCGCTTGACTCCTGATAATCCGGAAACCACTTATTCTCTGCACTGCCTCCATCCATTCTGTTGCGCCACCCAAATGAACCGATGTTTCGCAGTTTATAGCTGATCATTATCATATTTCTGCCTGCCCGCCCACCTGCAGAGCCCCGACTGTGCCAAAGCTCATGTTGTTTATCACTTGAATCCCTAACATCCATGGATTAAAGGTCGGCAGGCAGATTCCCCTTCATGTGTTGATATTTTTCCTTGTCTGTTAGGGCTAGAGTATGGCAACTCTCCCGCAGTTGCCCTACGGGTATCCTTTCCCACACAGCTCTTGTTGTCTTTTGTGCATCTCACCCCTTCATTGGCAAGCCAGTCCGCTACTCTGTTGGCATCTCTGCGTACATGCACAAAACTAAGAGTTCTTAGAATTCTTAGGTGCGATTGGATTCGGTGATAGACCTGCAGAAGTATCTAGTGTTTTGAGACTTTATCGGGTGTAGTTCCTGTGCTCAACCGCTTCACTGCGTTAATTATTAATTATGAGTCAGCGTCTATAATTGTGTTATGTAAATTTAACTCTATCAAAATATCTAAGCATTGTTCAACTGCCATTAGCTCAGCCATGTTGTTAGTGGCCCTTCCCAGATGGCTGTGAAAGATGACTTTTATGTTTCCCTCTTCATATCTTATGACTCCGCCATAACCTGCAGTTACCTTTAGAGGCTCCATCTATATTAAATTTTAAAAAGCCATGGGGAGGTGGTTGCCAGAAAGCCTTTCCTACTGAGATTTTCTTTGTCTTCTTAAATGTTCCTTGAGGGACATGAGACTGGAGTCCCAACAGTTCTAGAATTTGAACATCCCGTTGACCCGTGGGTTTCTCTGGAGGTTGCTTCTGAAGGGCAGTGACTGTTTCTTTGAGCTGGTTTAGGATTTTGTCTATGATACTTTGAACTGAGCTTGACTTATCTTTGAAGATCCTGTTGTTGCATTCCTTCCAAACATCCCAAATCAGGAATCCTGGAATCATAGTCCAGGCTGTGTTTACTGTCTCATTGTTTGAGAAGTTCTTCCTCCAATTCCTTAGAGTACCAATGATGTCATTTTCATTCCTATCTGTCTGCTTGAAGATACAGGCTACCCAATTCCATAAGGTGGAGGTGAAAGGGCAGAGGTTGAGAAGGTGATCCATCGTTTCTTCCTGTAGACCGCATAGTTGGCATCTTGAAGGCCCAGCAAAACCTCTCTTTCTGAGATTCTCCCAAGTTAGAATCTTTCTATGCTGGGCCAACCACCTGAACAGTTTGATCTTCATCCAGTGTGGGTTGTTCCATAGGTCTTTCCATGTCTTATCAGGGCTTGGGTAGTTAAGTCCTGTGGCTATTCTTTTTGCTTCTTTCAGGTTGAAGATGCCCTCATTGTTTTTCCCCCATCTTAATAGATCATTTGAGGTAGAGGTCAAAATTTGTCTCTTTTCTAGAATAGCTTCCAAAACTTTTGCTTGGTTCTTCAACGGTGTCTCTGCACTGTAGTCTGGTACCTTCCAAATTCTCCATTTACCTGTGTTCCTTAACTGATCCCAGTAATCGCTTACTTTTTCCAGTCCTTTATTAATGGTGTCATTTTTTATAAGGTCCAGTTCTTCTCTACTGAGGTTTTGTTCTTGTTGCCAGTTGTCCTCCCAAAACCATGCAGTCTTCCCATTTTTGATCTCCCAGAAGCTATGTTTCTGAACCAAATATGGGAACCTCTAATGCCCTGTTCCAAATATGGGAACCTCTAATGTGGCCTGTCATTCTGATGTGGTTTGTTTCTCACCAATCCATTGCGTATTTCTGTTTCCAGAGTTTACCCCAGGGGTTTCTTACTTCCATTAACCATCTCCACCAAAGCTTTGCCTCCAAGACTTTGCTTAGAATGTCCGGGTCATACAGACCCAAACCGCCATGGGTTTTGGGTTTGCAGAGCTTGTCCCAAGCTACCAGAGCCCATTTCTTTTTCTCTTCCCCTTTACCCCAAAGAAAATCCCTTTGAATATTCATGGTTTGTTGTGTTACTCTTTTAGGTGCCGGAAGCGCTGATAACATATAGATTGGAATGGTTTGTAGGACTGCCTTTGTGAGAACTAACCTCCCCGCTAAATTCAAGGATTTGTTTGTCCATTTGTTGACTTTGTCCTTCAATTTATTTATGACTGTCTCCCAGACTTCCTTGCTCAGAGGTTTGTCAGTGAGGGGTACTCCCAGATATTTCGAAGGAAGATGATCCCTTTGAAATCCTAGAATTCTGGAGAGATTTCTTTGTATTGAAATATCAGTATTAAAAAAGAAAACTTTAGATTTTATGAGGCTTACCTCAGTACCCGCAGCCAATGCAAACTCCTTCAGGATTTGTTTGAAAGCTTTGGCTTCTTTGACAGATGGAGTGCCCTGCAGCATAGTGTCATCCACAAATTGTTGGTGGGTCAATGAGTCCCCATTCGGAGTGAGTCTAAGACCTTGGATTCTGCCTTCCTGTTTGGCTGCTGAGATTGCTCTACCCAATCCTTCCATCATGAGAATGAAGAGGAAGGGGGAGAGGGGATCTCCTTGTTTGAGGCCTCTCGAAGGCTTGAAGGTTCTGGAAGGAGAGCCATTAAGAAGAATAGAGCAACTAGCAGTGGTGATGAGTGCCATAACCCATCTTATCCAGTTATGGTCAAAGCCATAAGCTTTAAGAACGTCCCTTATATAAGACCAGCTTAACTTATCATAGGCTTTCTCTATGTCCAGCTGTATTATCATGCCTGCTTGCTTATTAGTCTTGAGGGAATGCACCACTTCGTGTGCTTGGATGATATTATTAAGAATTTGTCTACCTTCCACATATCCAGTCTGCTCTTCTGACACCAGTGTTGGTAAGAGGGGTTTGAGTCTGTTAGCAATTACTTTAGAAATGGTTTTGTACACCACATTGCATAAAGCAATGGGTCTAAATCTGTCTGGAGTCAGAGATTTTTCCTGTTTGGGGATTAAGGCGATGAAGGATTCATTAAGTGCTCTCAGAACTGATTTTGATTTTCTCGAGTCCTCCACCACCTCCAGAATGTCATGTTTGACTGTTTCCCAACATGTTTTGAAGAAGTCAACATTGAAACCATCTGGGCCTGGAGCTTTTCCGTTGTGCATCTCTTTGACGGCTTCATAGACCTCTTCCTCCGTTACTGGCCTGTTGAGATTATGATTATCTTCTCTGGTTACTAATTTTGGAATGTGCTTAGTAAACCCTTTAGTAAATTGAGATCTGTCTTCCATGGTCTCCTCTGCTATCCTTTGAAAATGTTGAACCAGAACATCTTCCATTTCCTTGTGGGTATTTTGTGCCATTCCTCTAAGATCTATAAGTTTTGTGATCCTATTATGAGTCCTGTGTTCCATGGTAGACTTGTGAAAGAACCTGGTATTTCTCTCCCCTTCCTTTATCCAATGCACTCTGGATTTCTGTTTCCAGAATATTTCCTCCTGCTGGCACCTATTGTTCCATTCTTGTTGTAGTGAGTCTGCTTGCATTTTCCTTTCCTCTGTGAAGCCTTCTGTGATGAGAATTTGATTGATTTCCTGTAGTTTTTTTTCCACTGCTCCTTTGGCTTTGAATATGTTGCCAAACTCATTTTTATTCCACTCTTTGAGCTTTCTCTTGATGTGTTTGAGTCTCTGATGCAGGAGGAACATTTTTGTGCCTTGGTAGGGTATTTCTTCAGCCCACCAATTTCCAATGTTAGTGGTGAAATCAGGGTGAGTAAGCCAGATGTTTTCAAACCTGAAGGGTCTGTTCCTCGGGGTTCCAATAAAGGATGCTTCCAGCTGGATGGGCCAGTGGTCCGAGCCTCCGAAAGGCAGGATAAAAGTAGTCATTATATTGCCTGTGAGAAGGAGTTCCTCCGAGATTATGAATCTGTCTAATCTCGAGGCAACTTGGGCAGTTCCTCCTCTCTTGTTGTTCCATGTGAAGATGCCATTTATTGTGTCCATATCCACCAGTCTCATATTGTTAAGGAAGTTCTGAAAGGCTATTGAGTCTCTTCCTAGCGCTCTGGTTCCTCCTTTCTTTTCTGTGAGAGATCTGATCATATTGAAGTCCCCCCCCAGAATCCAGGGCACTGCTGGATGTCTCTCCCTCAGTTCTTCTAGTGAGGTGAGAAGCTTGAGTTTGTCTTCCAGAAGTTGAGTACCATATACATTTGTAATCATGTAACATTCTTTGTCCCCCAAAGGTTGGATAACCATTGAGAGGTGGTTTCTTGAAGCCTCTGCATCCAAGATTTCAAACTTCTGAGGGTTCCATAGAGTGAGAATACCTCCAGTTGAATTATTTGCTTTGACTTCTAGGTACTCATATTTACTGAGCCATTTGCTGTGATTTTCTCTAATTTTGTCTACTGAGCATTTTGTTTCCTGAATAAACACCATATCTAGTTTTTCTTCTTTGATTCTGTTACTGAGATTTCTTTGTTTCCTTTTACTTCCTAGTCCTCTAATATTCCAGGTTGTGAGCTTCATAATGACGGATTTGTAAAGGAGTAACTGGTGAGATCTTTCATCTTACCTGAGTTAATCATGAGTTTTCCACATTCTGTCAGTAGTTCATTCTGTCTTTTTCTTCCTCGTTTCTTGCCTGGGTTCTTGGTGGAGTGCCCTGTTATCTTCTCCTTTGATTTAACTCCTCGGTTCTCCTGGCTGTCGTGGTTTCTTTTGACTCCTGCAGCTTTTGTGTGTGACCTTCGGAGGAATAACTGTTGTACTCTGTCATACTCCTCTTGTGGTAGAGAGTCTATTCCTGTGTTGTTTCCCTACTCTAGGAACTTTTCTAGTTCAAGGTTCTCCCTCTCAAGGATCTCCTGTAGGTCTTGGTCTTCCGTTCCTCCTTCGCTTGGGGTCATCTCTTGGTCCCTTCCAGGTTCCATGATGCTCGGTGTGTTCTCCTTTTGTCCATTTTGCTCCTGTATGATTTCCATGTGTATAAATTTTGAATAATATGACACTTATTCACAGGGATTATCCCGATTATACACTATTGCGGAATACATGCATAATACATAACCTCCTCTACGTTGATCATCAATTTTTCGGAATTAAAAACAATGAAACATCAATCGCATGCGCACATTAACACAGTATGTAACTCGGGGAAAGCATACAGCTGAAAACCCCACACTATCTGTATATTATAATGATTGAGAACATGTAACAATACATAGTACAATACTCCTCACAAGTACTCAGTACTATCTCCACCTGTTACACACAAACTAGCTCAGATCTGAATCAATCACAGGTTCAAATCTCCTTCGCTGCTTGCCTGCCTCCACTGCGCAATCCTGCATGAGAATAGATGATGAATGGTTGAACCAAACTCGTATTTCCTTGGCTGAACCATGCAATCCTCATTGGCATTACTCAATCCCATTGATTGTGCAAGATCTCATGCACAACTATAGTCACAACTGATAGCAATCTCAACCTCTAACACCTGTCTCCACTGAACTGTCCATGCACTGAGTTAACTGATGTATTCTTTAGTTGCTTTATGAGTTAATAATTAGTGAATTAATTTAACAATTAATTCACATCACTCATCACTAGTGTATTTGCAGTTAGACTAAATACAACTAGTTCAACCAAGTCAAACTGGACACAACTCCATCAACTCCTCAATCAACTCCACCAAAACTCAACCACTTGAGTTCTAACTGAAGTCCTGAATGCAATAGCTCAACTGACTCACAAGAAAAGCGTATTTCCTTCTGACAGCTGCATGTGCCACATCTGTAGCTAAAACTGAAGTGCTCCAAGAGGATAAGATAATGTTTATAGTCCAAATATTATTATGAGCTAATAATATTCGACTGTTCTATTTTTAGCCTGGCAGTCTAAAAATAGAAACCGCCCATATGTCTAAAAATAGAAGTCCATCTATTTTTACCAACATGACCAATCATCCACAAATAACATCCTGCAACTCATAAACCATGATCCATATGTCTAAAAATAGACATAGTCTAAAAATAGACTTTGCGCCAAAAATAGCCTGCGGGCCCACTTAGTGAAGGTGACTTCTTTTCACTAAGCTCCATCATCTTGTTGCATTTTCAACACTCCCTCTCAACAAGATATGGATTATCTGCAACTCCTATCCTGCAACTCTGGAATGTTCTGCATGCAACACATTTGCCCGGTCCACTTGCTCCAACAACACTAGGAACAAAAACACTCCCAACTGACCACTCTGTTGGGATAGGAACATACTCTGATGCTGAAGCTCTACCTGCTGCTGATAAGTGCTCCCTCTCTGACATCTGCGCTACTGCAACATCTCCATGCATCTCGCACCATTGCACACCTCTCTATTCCACCTAGCACTGTGCAAAACACTTGTGCCTCTCGCATCGCTGCAACCTGCTAGCTATGCGCTGTCCTGGGATTCCCTACACTGTCGCTCTCTCTGCCGCTCCATCCGCATCTGTCTCTACCCAATCAGTCAGTCCCTGCTACTCCACATCGGGGCTCCCGTAGCAAGGTCTCATCCAAGAGGTTGGGTACCTCAAGGATCCCACCCCTCCTCCTTGGGACGATCACTCTATACCACCCCAACTCCTACCTGGAGGTATGGCTGCATGTGATCCCTCAGCCCACCTGGCTCGAAGTTTCCCCCTACTGGAGGTCTCTGCATGAGTAGATGTTTCTACTTGATCTCCTCTCAGCTTCCCTTGTTGTGGCTGCTCCATAACCTCCTGAAGCTGCTGCACCAATCGTGGCTCTTCCACAATCATTTGAGACTTCTTCTAGCCATGCATGTTGAGAGGTAATATACGCTCCCTCTCAACCACCAAGTCTCGATCAGTTGCCTCGCTGCTCAAGGCTTTGCATGCATCTTGAACCTCAAGATCATACAGGCTCTTGACCCGTGAACCAATCTTCTTCACCTGTCTAGTGATGATGTGTCTAAGGAAAACCTTTCTCTTATTGAAGACTACATCATAGCCTCCGTCTTCTAGCATTGCGATCGACACCAAGTTTCTCTTCAGTCCTAGTACATACTTGACATCGGTCAAGGTAAGGCGAGCTCCATGCTCCCTCTGAAAAATAACCGTGCCTACACTTGAGACACTATACTTCTCATCATTACCCATCGCTATGAGTATCTGGAGATCTTTCTCCTCCAAAGTATTGAACAAACTCTTGTCGCTGTTCATGTGGAAAGAAGCTCCACTGTCAAGAAACCAACCACTTCCCACCATGGATGAAACCATGCATGCGAAGAGTGTGAAATCCAACTCAAACTGTGAAGCAAGTGCCTCACCTTCAGATCCTTCCCCGGATCCTTTCTTGGATTTCTTCTTTGGGCAATTAGTAGCATAATGGCCCAACTCATGGCAACGAAAGCATCTCACCTTTGACTTGTCAACCTTCTTCCCATCATTGGAAGAATTGGATTCGGAAAGAGAACCCTTCACCTTCCCCTTCTTCACCTTACTCGCTAAGGCACAATTTTCCTCATCATGCATGGATGAAAAACTGTCTCAGGTGCTCCGTCTGATCTCCTCTTGCACAAGATCCGACCAAAGTCTCTCCCATCTGGCAATTTCTCTCGACCATTGACAGATTTCTGATAGGAATGCCAACTCTTCGGAAGACCAAGGAGAGCCAAGCTCACCAAGTCCTCATCATCGATAGTCACTCCCACACTTCCCAGCTCATCCCGGCACTGGGTGAACTTCGTGAGATACTTGGGCATACTGTCTCCATTCTCACACTTGATGTTTCTGAGTTTATCCTTGAGCGCCAACTTCCTTTGGTCGCTCTTGCTTTGGAATAGATCTGTCAATGCTTTCCACATCAAGTATGGAAAAGCTTTTCCATGCATGCTGGACACAATGTGATCCTTCACGCCCTCCAACAGAATCTTTCGACACTTTGCTGTCTTCTTTTGCCAAACCACAATTTCAGTAGCATCAATAGGTTTTGGGACCTCAGCCTCTATGAAATCCTTCAACCCATTCTCATCTAACACTGCCTCCATCTTGTGTTTCCATGCAATATAGTTCGAGCTACCCTCAAGAGCATACTCCAATCGCAATCCGTTGAAAGACATTTCAACTTTGACACCAAGAAAACACTGCTGCAAATTCGAATTCCACCAGCTCAAAACTCAACCGCTTCCGATCTAAAATTCGTGAGAACAAAGTATTTCTTGTACGGAGATTGACTGTATGGGCTTTTACCAGATATCTCACCTTCCAAAGGAAGGATGAATCCAGAGGCTACCTGGCCCGATTACAGACTCTGCCTGAAGAAATAAAATGTAATCACTTTCTGAATAATAGATCTGATGATCATCTCTGCTCTGATACCATGTAGAAATTTTGAATAATATGACATTTATTCATAGAGATTATCCCGATTATACACTATTGCGGAATACATGCATAATACATAACCTCCTCTATGTTGATCATCAATTTTGCGGAATTAAAAACAATGAAACATCAATCGCATGTGCACATTAACACAGTATGTAACCCGGGGAAAGCATACAGCTGAAAACCCCACACTATCTGTATATTATAATGATTGAGAACATGTAACAATACATAGTACAATACTCCTCACAAGTACTCAGTACTATCTCCACCTGTTACACACAAACTAGCTCAGATCTGAATCAATCACAGGTTCAAATTTCCTCCGCTGCTTGCCTGCCTCCACTGCGCAATCCTGCATGAGAATAGATGATGAATGGCTGAACCAAACTCGTATTTCCTTGGCTGAACCATGCAATCCTCATTGGAATTACTCAATCCCATTGATTGTGCAAGATCTCATGCACAACTATAGTCACAACTGATAGCAATCTCAACCTCTAACACCTGTCTCCACTGAACTGTCCATGCACTGAGTTAACTGATGTATTCTTTAGTTGCTTTATGAGTTAATAATTAGTGAATTAATTTAACAATTAATTCACATCACTCATCACTAGTGTATTTGCAGTTAGACTAAATACAACTAGTTCAACCAAGTCAAACTGAACACAAATCCATCAACTCCTCAATCAACTCCACCAAAACTCAACCACTTGAGTTCTAACTGAAGTCTTGCATGCAATAGCTCAACTGACTCACAAGAAAAGCCTATTTCCTTCTGACAGCTGCATGTGCCACATCTGTAGCTCAAACTGAAGTGCTCCAAGAGGATAAGATAATGTTTATAGTCCAAATATTATTATGAGCTAATAATATTCGACTGTTCTATTTTTAGCTTAGCAGTGTAAAAATAGAAACCGCCCATATGTCTAAAAATAGAAGTCCATCTATTTTTACCAACATGACCAATCATCCACAAATAGCATCCTGCAACTCATAGACCATGATCCATATGTCTAAAAATAGACTTTGCGCCAAAAATAGCCTGCGGGCCCACTTAGTGAAGACGACTTTTTTTCACTAAGCTCCATCATCTTGTTGCATTTTCAGCACCATGTTGTCCTCTTTTTCCATTTCTGTATGATAGACCTCTGTGTTCTTGTGCATTCCATTTTCTCCTCCTTCCTCTTCTAAAATCCCAAAACTGTTATGACTTGGTATCTTGCTTTCACTAGGTTTCTTTTGGGACTCCCCCCTCTCCCTCCCCCTCCCTTTTCCAGTACCTCCCACTTTGGTAAAACCCTCGGGGTCTTTTCCTTTGTTGGGTCTTGGGGGTTCCTCCCTTTTGTTGAGTGGGAATTCTCTGAAGAGATGCCCATGTTCATGACATTTACAACATCTGAAAGGGATGTGTTCATAGTCGACTGCCTGGACCCATTCCTCGTCATAAACTTCTAGAATGATTTCATCTGGGAGTGCCCCTGATAAGTCCATTTCTACACATATGCGGGCAAAGGAAGTATATTTTCCTCGTAGAGTCGCCTCTGATATCTTTATGAAATGCCCTAATTTGTTACCTATAGCTTTTAACGAGTCCTTCAGCCAGTAGTCTAAAGGTAAGGAGTATAATCTTATCCATACTGGGACTAATGTGAACGTTTCTCGCTCCAGAACAAAGTTCATCACCCAGGGTCGCATGTATAGCCTTGCAGCGACATAGAAGTATGGTCCTCCTTCGAAGACTCTGTCTTTGTCTTCCAGGTTAGTGAAAACCACTGTGAAGAACCCCTTGGAGCCAAGATGTAGTTCTATTGCCCCCTTCGGTTTCCAGTTGTTTCTTATCCATGTATACAATGCTTTATCTGTGGGCCATATGCCCATAAACTTGCAAATGACTGCATAAGTCGCCATATGTTCTCTGTGCACCTGTAGCGCAAGATCATTTAAAACCACCCTGGGTTTAATGTTAGCTTTGGGCTTGTAGGGCCCCTTCGCAGAGTTTTTCTCAGTTCTCTGATTGTTTTCGCCAGGATTTGTTTCCCACCTAGCTTCCTGGTGGGTCCCTTCCTTGTCATGGGAATTGCTGCCTCCCTGTTTGTGAGTTTCCGTTGATTTTATCTCTGCCTCAGTTGGTTTCCGAAAATTGCTCAGACTCGCCTCTATGTTTCTGTTTGAAACCACATTACTGTAGGAGGGAGTGGAGCTCCCTCCTCCAAGCCCTTCCATCATTACCAGTTCGTTGTTTTCGCCCCCTGTTCAAAACCTTAGCTCCAACGCTCTCAGTTGTTCATCCGCCAACAATAACATTTCATTGTCTATTAATGCTTTTTGATTTAAACTCCTTTTTTTGTATTTCAAAATTTTTAATTTATTTAATCTATCAAGATATTAATCTTCATCTTAACATTTTTGCTTAATAAGTTAAATTTGTAGCAGTGATGTGTAACGATTTCATTGTTAATGCTATTTTCTATTTGATACTTCTATAAGTGTGTAAAATTTTGCTAAGGTGGCTTGGGCCATGACTGTACATAAATTCCATGGCTTAACACTATCCAAGGCAACTGTAAGCACAATAAAAGTTCACTCACTAATAAGGCTTAACTTTTACAGTGGCTTCACATTTCAAATCATTAGAAAGTTGAGGCATTTCATCTTTATTCTCTTTTCAATGTTGTGCAAAAATGCAAGATAATGCATTTGTTACACTAATAAATAAATAAGAAGAAACTTTGTTACATGTTTTGTTATTATAACATTTTTAACTCTTTTAAGATCAATACATGTCTTCAAAATGCAATACCTTGCCTACATATTCCATTTATGAACGTCCTTCATAATTATGTGCTACATGCTACTTGTCTTTGTCCTCCATGTCTTATGGAATATTCCTTCCTTATAATGTTCTCGTTGATATCCAATTATAATATATTTCTCAAATATATTTAGAACACATTTTTACGATATGTTTTATCGATCCAACATCTTCTAAAAAAATGCACTGATTGCAATACCATACCAAAATTCTATGGGTGCTAAAAAAAAGACTACTTACCTACATGAAACCTCTCTTCTATTCTTTCTCCTACTTTTTGTCATTTTTATTTATATTTTTAGTGTAATTTTAAGATTTTATATACATGTATCTAACTTTGCTTCTCATTTTTTTTTCCAATTGCCAATATTAGTATGCACACGACCCTTTTATCACTATGACTTTCTCATTCACCCACTTAGGGGGTATGGTAGTATTTTTTTTTTGTAAGCGTGGTAGGACTACATCTTCAACATGTCTAGTATATCACCCAGATCGGGGCGGGGAATTGAACCAGTGATTTCACATCAAGGAGAGCCTTAACAAAGCACCCGATCATCATCTATCCAAGACCCCATGGACAGGGGGTATGACAGTATTATAATTAATTTCATTTAATTTAATTTTTAGATATCTAAGATTAAGAAAATGGTTATTAAAATTAAATTTAACACATTTTATGATTTATAGATAAAATGTTAAGTATATTAACTTGGATTTCTGTTAAAAGAATGAAGAAAAATAGTCGGATGTTAGGCCTATCTCTCATCTATTTCAATACCACTTTAAAGAAAAAGATTACGAGACAAAGATGATATAGTTTTTTTTTTTTAAAGTTGGGTAGCTTTGTATTATCATAGCAAATATTATAGA